>JACGWL010000013.1:5338765-5722361 GCA_034509725.1 Sesamum angolense
TGTGGCGAAAATAAAATAATTTCAATTTTAAAAATACACGTTGAAGTAGAATAAAGATGATTATATTGAAAATTATGAAATTTAATATTTCAAAAAATATAATATCTAATAATATTATTTTTGCAATTTCAAAAATTTATATTTCTCAAATTTCTGAAAATAAATACATTTCTGTAATTTCTAAAATTTTGCTTCTTTTTATTGTAAACTTTTTAATTTTTGTGCATTTTGCTATATTTTCAAAAATTTCTATAATAAAAGATATGTGCGCATTAAAAAATTATTTCAATTTTAAAATACTCGTTGAAGTAGAATAAAGATAATTATACTGAAAGTTATGAATTTCAATATTTCAAAAAGATAATTTCTAATAATTTTATTAATTTCTGCAGTTTCTAAAAATTTATATTTTTCTAATTTCTGAAAATAAAATACATTTTGTAATTCTGAAATTTCACTTTTTTTTTGTAAACTTTTTAATTTTTGTGCATTTTGCTGTATTTAAAAAAAATATGTATTTCTATAATTTCAAAAAGATATATTTATGTAATTTTTGGAAATAATAGTTCCTAAAACATTAATCTAAAAAGTATGAATTAAAGTAAAAAATTGCTTTTCCTCTTTTTTGTAAATTCTTTCATCTTTGTGTATTTTGCTGTATTTTAAAAAATTTCTATAATAATCGATATGTGCGAATTAAAAAATTATTTCAATTTTAAAATACAACGTTGAAGTAGAACAAAGATATATTGAAAGTTATGAATTTCAATATTTCAAAAAGATAATTACTAATAATTTATTAATTTCTGCAATTCTGAAAATTTATATTTCTCAAATTTCTGAAAATAAAATACATTTCTGTAATTCCGAAATTTCACTTCTTCTTTTTGTAAACTTTTTAATTTTTGTGCATTTTGTTGTATTTTCAAAAAAAAAATATGTATTCTATAATTTCAAAATATTTATGTAATTTTTGAAAATAATAGTTCCTAAAACATTAATTTCAAAGTATGAATTAAAAATAAAAAATTTTGCTTCCTCTGTTTTGTAAATTCTTTCGTCTTTGTGCATTTTGTATTTTCAAAAATTTCTATAATAATAGATATGTATAAATTAAAAATTATTTTAATTTTAAAAATATACGTTGAAGTAGAATAAAGATGATTATATTGAAAGTTATGAATTTCAATATTTCAAAAAGATAATTTCTAATAATTTTATTAACTTCTGCAATTTTTGAAAATTATATTTCTCAAATTTGTAAAAATAAAATAAATTTATGTAATTCTTGAAATTTTGCTTCTTTTTTTTGTAAACTTTTAATTTTGTGCATTTTGCTGTATTTTCAAAAAAAAATATGTGTTTCTATAATTTCAAAAAATATATTTATGTAATTTTGAAAATAATAGTTCCTAAAACATTAATTTCAAAAGAATGAATTAAAAAATAAAAAATTGTGCTTCCTCTTTTTAGTAAATTTTGTCGTCTTTGTGCATTATGCTGTATTTCAAAAATTTCTATAATAATAGATATGTACGAATTAAAAAATTATTTTAATTTTAAAAATGCAAGTTAAAGTAGAATAAAGATGATTATACTGAAATTATGAATTTCAATATTTCAAAAAGATATAATTATGAAATTTTTTTAAAATAATAGTTCTAAAATTAATTTCAAAAGCATGAATTAAAAATAAAAATGTTTTGCTTCCTCCTTTTTGTAAATTCTTTCGTCTTTTGTGTTTTACGGTATTTTCAGAAATTTCTATAATAATAGATATGTAAATTAAAAAATTATTTTAATTTTAAAAATACACGTTGAAGTAGAATAAAGATTATTATATTTAAAATTATGAATTTCAATATTTTAAAAAGACAATTTCTAATAATTTTATTAATTTTGCAGTTTTTGAAAATTTATATTTCTCAAATTTCTAAAAATAAAATATTTTCTGTAAATTCCTGAAATTTGCTTCTTTTTTTTTGTAAACTTTTAAATTTTGTGCATTTTTGCTGTATTTTAAAAAAAATATATGTATTTCTATAATTTCAAAAATATATATTTATGTAATTTTTGAAAATAATAGTTCCTAAAACATTAATTTCAAAAGTATGAATTAAAAAAAAATTTTTTGCTTCCTCCTTTTTGTAAATTTTTTCGTCTTTGTGCATTTTGCTGTATTTTCAAAAATTTCTATAATAATAAATATGTGCGAATTAAAAAATTATTTCAATTTTAAAATACATATTGAAGTAGAATAAAGATGATTAATGAAAGTTATGAATTTCAATATTTCAAAAATATAATTTCTAATAATTTTATTAATTTTGCAGTTTTTGAAAATTTATATTTCTCAAATTTCTGAAAATAAAATACATTTATGTAATTCCTGAAATTTCACTTCTTTTTTTTTTTGTAAACTTTTTAATTTTTGGGCATTTTGCTGTATTTTAAAAAAAAATGTATTTCTATAATTTCAAAAATATATATTTATGTAATTTTTTAAAATAATAGTTCCTAAACATTAATTAAAAAGTATGAATTAAAAGAAAAAATTTTGCTTCCTCTGTTTTGTAAATTCTTTCGTCTTTCTGCATTTTGCTGTATTTTAAAATTTCTATAATAATAGATATGTGCGAATTAAAAAATTATTTCAATTTTAAAAATACACATTGAAGTAGAACAAAGATTATTATACGTAAAATTATGAATTTTAATATTTCAAAAATATAATTTCTAAATATTTTTTTAATTTCTACATTTCAAAAATTTATATTTCTCAAATTTCTTAAAATAAAATACATTTCTGTAATTCCTAAAATTTTGCTTCTTTTTATTGTAAACTTTTTAATTTTTGTGCATTTTGCTATATTTTCAAAAATTTCTATAATAAAGATATGTGCGAATTAAAAAATTATTTCAATTTTAAAAATACACGTTGAAGTAGAATAAAGACAATTATACTGAAAGTTATGAATTTCAATATTTCAAAAGATAATTCTAATTTTATAATTTCTGCAGTTTCTGAAAATTTATATTTCTCAAATTTCTGAAAATAAAATACATTTTTGTAATTCCTGAAAATTTCTTTTTTTTGCAAACTTTTAATTTTGCATTTTGCTGTATTTTTAAAAAAATATATATATATTTCTATAATTCAAAAATATATATTTATGTAATTTTGAAAATAATAGTTCTAAAACATTAATTTCAAAAGTATGAATTTAAAAAAAAAAAATTTTGCTTCCTCTTTTTTAAATTCTTTCGTCTTTGTGCATTTTGCTGTATTTTCAAAAATTTCTATAATATAGATATATATGAATTAAAAAATTTTCAATTTTAAAATACACGTTGAAGTAGAATAAAGATGATTATACTGAAAGTTATGAATTTCATATTTTCAAAAGATAATTCTAATAATTTTATTAATTTCTGCAGTTTCTGAAAATTTATATTTCTCAAATTTCAAAAAATAAATACATTTCTGTAATTCCTGAAATTTCACTTCTTTTTTTTTTTAAACTTTTTAATTTTTGTGCATTTTGCTGTATTTTAAAAAAAATGTATTTCTATAATTTCAAAAATATATATTTATGTAATTTTGAAAATAATAGTTCCTAAAACATTAATTTCAAAAGTATGAATTAAAATAAAAAAATTTTGCTTCCTCTTTTTTGTAAATTTTTTTCGTCTTTGTGCATTTTGCTGTATTTTCAAAATTTATAATAATAGATATGTGAATTAAAAAATTATTTCAATTTTAAAAATACACGTTGAAGTAGAATAAAGATGATTATACTGAAAGTTATGAATTTCAATATTTCAAAAAGATAATTTCTAATAATTTTTATTAATTTCTGCAGTTTTTGAAAATTTATATTTCTCTAATTTCTGAAATAAAATACATTTCTGTAATTCTGAAATTTTCACTTCTTTTTTGTAAACTTTTTAATTTTTGTGCATTTGTTGTATTTTCAAAAAAAAAAATATGTATTTCTATAATTTCAAAAATATATATTTATGTAATTTTTGAAAATAATAGTTCCTAAAATATTAATTTCAAAAGTATGAATTAAAAATAAAAAAAATTGCTTCCTCTTTTTGTAAATTTTTTAGTCTTTGTGCATTTTGCTATTTTCAAAATTTTCTATAATAAAGATATGTGTGAATTAAAAAATTATTTCAATTTAAAAATACACGTTGAAGTAGAATAAGATATTTATACTGAAAGTTATGAATTTCAATATTTCAAAAAGATAATTTCTAATAATTTTATTAATTTCTGCAGTCTCTGAAAATAAAATACATTTATGTAATTCCTGAAATTTCACTTCTTTTTTTTTTTTGTAAACTTTTTAACTTTTGTGCATTTTGATGTATTTTCAAAAAAAAATGTATTTCTATAATTTAAAAATATATATTTATGTAATTTTTGAAAATAATAGTTCTTAAAACATTAATTTCAAAAGTATGAATTAAAAGTAAAATTTTTGCTTCCTCTGTTTTGTAAATTCTTTCGTTTTTTGCATTTTGCTGTATTTTCAAAAATTTCTATAATTATATATGTGCAAATTAAAAAATTATTTCAATTAAATACACGTTGAAGTTGAATAAAGATAATTATACTGAAAGTTATGAATTTCAATATTTTAAAAAGATAATTTCTAATAATTTTATTAATTTATGCAGTTTTTGAAAATTTATATTTCTCAAATTTTTGAATATAAAATTCATTTATGTAATTCCTGAAATTTCACTTCTTTTTTTTTTGTAAACTTTTTAATTTTTGCGCATTTTGTTGTATTTTCAAAAAAAAATATGTATTTCTATAATTTCAAAAATATATATTTATGTAATTTTGAAAATAATAGTTCTTAAAACATTAATTTCAAAAGTATGAATTAAAAGTTAAAAATTTTTGCTTCCTCTGTTTTGTAAATTCTTTCGTCTTTGTGCATTTTGCTGTATTTTCAAAAATTTCTATAATAATAGATATGCGAATTAAAAAATTATTTTAATTTTAAAAATACACGTTGAGTAGAATAAAGATGATTATACTGAAAGTTATGAATTTCAATATTTCAAAAAGATAATTTCTAATAATTTTATTAATTTCTGCAGTTTTTGAAAATTTATATTTCTCAAATTTCTAAAAATAAAATACATTTCTGTAATTCCTGAAATTTTCGCTTCTTTTTTTAAACTTTTTAATTTTTGTGCATTTTTTCTGTATTTTAAAAAAAAAATGTATTTCTATAATTTCAAAAATATATATTTATAATTTTGAAAATAACAGTTCCTAAAACATTAATTTCAAAAGTATGAGTTAAAATTAAAAAAATTTGATTCCTCTTTTTGTAAATTTTTTCGTCTTTGTGCATTTTGCTGTATTTTCGAAATTTTCTATAATAATAGATATATGTGAATTAGAAAATTATTTCAATTTTAAAAATACACGTTGAAGTAGAATAAAGATGATTATACTGAAAGTTATGAATTTCAATATTTCTAAAAGATAATTTCTAATAATTTTATTAATTTCTGCAGTTTTTGAAAATTTATATTTCTCTAATTTCTGAAAATAAAATACATTTTTGTAATTCTTGAAATTTCACTTCTTCTTTTTTGTAAATTTCAAAAAATGGTTGACTCAGTTGCTACCTCTAGACGAAAGTAAACTTAAAAAGAATTAAACATAATTTTTTCAAAAGAATTAAACATAATTTTTTTAAAAGAATTAAACATAATTTTTTAAACTACTGTAGGTTCACGTCTAATTATACTAAACCTTAGGAGAGAGGTTTAATTATCCTTAGAGTAAATATTGTACTCCCATTGCTACTTCTAAACTTATCTCTATCATCACAAGCAATAGTGAGTCGTTGTAGTATAGTGGTGAGTATTCCCGCCTGTCACGCGGGTGACCCGGGTTCGATCCCCGGCAACGGCGTCATTTCTTTTTTTTACGTTTTCATTTGTAATTATTTTTCTGAACCGCAGCGCAGGGAGAGAGAGAGAGATTATGTGCGAGCGTGTTTGAGGAGATGGGTCTGAGAGAAGCAACTGCAGTTGCGGAAGCTGGCACTAGCAGTAGCAACTCGAATGAGAGGCCCAGTGGCAGCGGCGTCCGGAGGTTTCCGTTGGCGGCGCAGCCTGAAATAATGAGAGCAGCTGAGAAGGATGACCAGTACGCTTCCTTCGTATACGACGCCTGCCGTGACGCCTTCCGCCACCTCTTTGGTACTCTAATTGCCTCTGCAGTTTTCTTTCTTAACTTACTCATATTGCTTGGATGGAGTAGAATTAGAAGTAGAAGTGCTCCTTTTATTTTGATATAAGGCGCAGCCCACCAGTTTCAATTCCATTAGTTCGATCGTGTTGGATCCTTAGAATCGTCTCATGTAATTTGAATTGATGAAAAATGTGTCCAAATTCAAATACTAAGTAATATATCTAGTTCCAACTCTAGCTTTCAGTTGTAGTTTCAAAATTTCTTCCTTGTTTTTCAGGTACAAGAGTTGCTGTTGCATATCAGAGTGAGGTTTGCTCCTCTTCCTATTGTCCTATAATGTCCCTGTTGAATTGTTGTTATTGTTCATAGAAGTTACTGCAGATACTTTTATTTAAGCACCTGGAATTTAATTACTTTTTTATAACGTATTAACCTGTTATTGGTAAGTGCATTAGCCCTTCAAAGTATCAATTCTATGATTTTTTGTTTGGAGGAGTAGAGAACATGTCTTTCTAACCTGCAGTGTTTATACCTTTGTTGAGATACCGCAATAGAAATGAGTTACTTGAAGTTGCTAATGTTTTGAATTGTGATTTCACATTTGTAAGAGTCCTGAATGATTTCTCTTTGATTTGATATGTTAGCTACTTGATTTGATAATTTGGTGGTGTAGACTCATGTTTTCATACTTTATTTATCTCCCTCAGAGTTATATAAGATTTATTGGTTTTGTTCTGAAAAATGGTGGGCTGGGTTTTTTTGTGTTGCAAAACTTTTGGGGCAGATGCTTTATTATGTGTTAACAACTGGTGCAGGGAAGCAGACCCTAGGAGAAGAATATTGTGATATTACTCAGGTGTGTATCTCTTGTTTTCATGTTTGGTTGTGAATATGCATGAGGGCTGAGTATTCTTCTGCTTGTGTCTGTCTATACCTAAGATTATGCTACTAAGGTAATCTTGAAAAATGATGCTCATGCAGCATCTAGAAAAATGATGCTCACACTGCTTAACAGGAGTAATTTTTGTTTGCAGTGGGCATGCATATTATGTGCCTATATTAGAAATCTCTTTAAGAAATGCAGGGAAAAATAATACTTCTAGTAGATACTTTAATCTGCCATATTAATCATCTGGACACTTCTGTAGTAATGTACTGAAACAGCTTTCTGCATGATTCAAGTCTATGCAACATCTCTCAATTGATAATGGGATTTCAATGCCTAAGTCCATTGTTTCATCAATCTGAAAATATTCCTTGGTATTTACATATGGACCATTAGATTGGTTAATGCTTCAAATTTGAAACGATAACGAAAAGGATGACAGAATTATTACTTATGGCATTTAATAGATGTGATGAGAAGTTCAAATATATTAATGGTTGCATTTACAGGTTGCAGGACCCTATGGGCTTCCTCCGACCCCTGCGAGACGATCCCTTTATATTTTTTATCAGACAACATTCCCATATATTGCTGAAAGGATCAGGTTCTGCAAGTTTCATTTAATTGCTAGAATTCGTCATGTCTGCTTGCAAGTTTCAGGTTATCTGAAACTTCAGGTGCCTCTAAAGTCTGACTTTCTATCTGACTGTGTTCGCAGCTCGCGTATTGCTTCCCAAGGCATTACCATGGCTGATTTACTATCTGATGATATCATCGATAATGAAACCATCTCGAACAGTCAAATTCAGTCATCTGCCAGTGCTGAAATGTCATCATCCTTGAATTCAGGAGTTTTCTCTTTCAGCTTTATCGAGATTGAAAGCCAGAATTACTGGATTGTGGTTATATGCGGTTCAGAGGTGGCCCTCAGTATGCTATCTTCCACCACATTACTCTTGATTATATAGAGTAAAGTTTAAGAAGGACAAACTTATGCACAATGAGTTTCTTTGTTTTGCGTCAAGTTAGTTGTCATTTCTTCTAGATTCATGTGGTTGTAGATTTGACTGCATAAGTTCATTGCACTTCGTCTCCTTTACCCTTTCCCTGTCTCTCAAATTCTTTAAATTCTTGTCCCAACTCAGGTGTTACCTTTTGCCCGTGAATGTTTCATGTTGGTTCTCCGTGCAAACCTCATGTTCTTTTATTTTGAAGGTGAAGTGATGAAGCTCTATCCATCCTAAAAAGACAAGTATTTATTTGAGCAGAAAGCTATCTTTTTCTGATCTCATGTCAGCTTTTATGTCACAGGTCTATATTATCATTTATCAAAACGAGCTGCTGGGATTCGTTATGTGTTTATTGGAAAACCAACCACTCAACGGCCTAGGTACATCTGCCAGTTTGCACTAAAAATTAAGCCTTTTCTGAGGGGACAAGCTTGTCTAAGGGTGACCTATGAACATTTTTATCCTACACTCTTGTTCTGAAAATTACTCCTGATATCTATTATCTATTTGCTGAAATCCAAGTCATGATTCTGGGGCAAATCCTGACTAAATAGTAATGTGCTATCGTTTTTGCCCCCTGAAGAAAATTGCTTATCTGATAGCTTCTTCCATTTTCTTGAGATCGTAGTCATAATACACCCTTCTACCTGGATTAAATTCTTCCTATCCAATTGAATTATTTTCCAGATATCAGATATTGGGGGTTTTTCTCTTAGTTCAGCTGTGTATAATTGCTGCTGAAAAATTACGAAGAAGCAATTTATCTACATTTGCTACTTCATTTCAGCAAACATCTCTTGGAGCTTATCAAACTTCAGCAGGTTATTTCTTGTTAGTCTGAAAATGTTTTTAGTTGAAATCATTAGCTATCGATTCGATTTACATTCTTTTAATATATTAATTTTAGTATTTCTGAGTTGAAGAACTAAGGAATATATCACTGCTCGTTAAGTAAGTAGATTCATCTTAGTCGGCTTATTTCTGTTGTTGTCCTCGTACTGCTAAATAGTTCTAGCAACAACATTTTTCTGAGACAGTTTTGATGTCTTTGTTGTCGACATTTGTAGTTATAAATTCTCATAGTTATGCCTTTGCTAATGATACTTTCATGACTTGTGTATTTTTTTCACAAGTCTCGAAGTTAATATATGTTTCATTCATCAATCACTTACTGCTAATTTACTTAAGAACTTTTTAATGCCTTTGCTAATATATGCCTTTGCTAATGATACTTTCATGACTTGTGTATTTTTTTCACAAGTCTCGAAGTTAATATATGTTTCATTCATCAATCAGTGACTGCTAACTTAGAACTTTTAATGCTTGTTGGCAGGTAGAAGTTTACCAGTCTTAAATGAGGAAGGTAATCTGATAACTGAGGACTCTGGAAAGAGTAGTTGGGTTCACGATTCTACATCTCCCTCAGAGGTATACCCTAATCTGTGATAAATCTGCAGCACCTTTCATCACATATATTTGTGTCTTGTATTAGCATCGAGTGGGACTGGTTCCGTATCCAGTAAGTGGGTAAAGGGTGCTAACAAGGCTTCAAATGATTTGTGTTTATCAGTCTCAAGTGAGCAAATGCACACTTTGCCTAAGCAATCGCCAAACCCAACAGCCACTCCTTGTGGTCATGTATTTTGCTGGTATGCTCTTCAATATGCTTCACTTTGCTTTCATCTATGCTTAAACATTTTTCATCTATTGTTTTCTTTGTTCCTTTTTCTGACAGGAACTGCATTATGGAATGGTGTAACGAAAAGCCTGAATGTCCACTGTGTCGTTCGCCAGCAACTCATTCTAGTCTAGTTTGTCTCTATCACTCCGATTTTTTAACTCTGTCGAGTTGCCAAGTCGATAGAGGATGATGGATAAGCAATTAACAATCAAAGGAAAAATAATAAAGAGGGAACATCAATAAGGTGGCTCGACACTTCTTGAGAGTTTCGAGCAGGCAAGAGGCAAGGAATCATCCAGGTACTCCGTTTGTATCCTTCAGTAAATGGAGGTCAGCATTCTATGTAGTCTTTAAACATGCGCATTCTTATATATAGCTTTTTTTTTTAAAAGAACATCAGAGGCAATTCCCGAACAGTGGTCATTAGTCTTACATTTGTTGGATCTTAACATATAATTTTACTCCAAATTACAACATCCTTTACTATATATCAATTACACGACAAGTATATTATATTTATCATATAATTGGTTTAAGTCCAATAAAATTGAATTCGTACTATAATTTTCCATAACTTGTAAGGCATTCTTTGGAATGGACTGAAACTAAAAACAAGTTTGTTTTAGAGATAGGCCGGCTGGCTAGGCCTTTTTGGCACAAAACCGAAGTGATGAGGCCTGAGGGACATCTTAATTTGATAAGATAATATATATATATATATATATATATATATATATACTACTCTCCGTATTCATTTATCAAAATACTTTTAAGTCAACAAAAAATACAGTAAAATGTAGACTTTTGATGGAGATATAATTTTATATTGAGTAGGGTATATATGATGTGGGGGGCTGCACAATGACACTTGGAAATGATATAATGTCCCTCAACTTTTTAACAATATAAAAAATAATTAAAGATTTGACTCAATTTTATCAGGTCGTATTGATTGATCGCTCTTGTTGGACTTGAACCTGAGTATGTATAGATTTGGGGTAAAATGTTTTGTTAGTTTCATAAATTAGGGAAGAATTTGTTTTGGTATCATAATTATAGGAAGTATCGTTGTTAGTCCCATAAAATTCATAATCGCGTATTTTTAATCTAAAAAATTCATGTGCGTTGTGATTTTGGAACTAAAAACTCCCAAAATCGCATTTTTTGAAACTAGAATGGCGTGATTTTGAGTTTTTATGGGACTAAAAACGTTACATGTCATAATTATAGTACTAAAAAGAATTCTACTCTTATTTTATGGAACTAAAAAAACATTTAGCCCTATAGATTTGTGATGGCGATCTTTTCTATATCGCCCAGAGCGGGAGGCGCCGCCCCTCTGCAGGGGCGAGCGAGGGAGGGTGGGTGGGTGGATGATAATTATTCTTTTAAAAATAATATTTTTTTATAAATATATAAACATATTTACATTTAAAGTGTATTTTTATTATTAATAAAGTATTTATATATTATTTTAAAATTTATTAAATTATATATACTATATATTATATTATGGTGATATAAGGGCAAAATTATCAACAAAAAAAAAATCAGACCCATACTTGCAGTCAATGCGAGTGCACTACACTCTTTAGCCTCAGGGAATTTTTTGAACATTTCTAATATCACTGGAGTTTTTTTTTTTTGGATTTTTCCCTCCTTTGTTATAATCATTCTTGGGATGAAATTCCATTTAAACCAACATTTTGTAAATTAGGATTTAACTTTTAGTATCACTGCCTATCACTCCTTAGTAATATTTATCTATTTACGTAATAATGCATTTTAGTCCTCAGACATTTCGAGCCACGATTTTGATCCCTAATTTTGTTAAATTATTATAATTTCAGTCCAATTGTTAAAATTAGAGCTTCAGTTAACAGAAATGGGAACACGACCATGTTGTGCAACAAGAAAATGGATAGAGGAGCTAGCTAGATATTGGAGAATTATAAAATAAATTACAATAAACAACAATGAAAAAAAAAAAAAAAGTAGCGTCGAGCTAATTAGAAATTTACTTGCTAATGAATTTAGCAACGAATTGTTTAAAATATATATGAAAGAATACAGATTAATTAACAAATAAAGTTTTACTTACTAATTAACTCGGTGATGATTTCAGCATCAAATTCTTTGTAATTATTGAGCTATTTTCTTGTTATGATTCACATACATCAATACAATAAACCGATCCTATAAAATAAGACAAATACCAAAACACACGTTCGATCAAATTCGAATTTATAACATCAAACTTATTTATATAACCTCGTTTTTAACGTCCGAACTAAGACATTAATATTGAGGAATGTGTACAAGTTTACATCAGCTCTTGACAAATTCCCAAGTGAGGACGTGATGAACATATTGAAAGAAAGGAGTAAGAAGCCTCGTTGGTTGAATGTGAACCATTGAATTAAAAATCAGACAAGCAGGGGAAATAACAATTTAGTACCAACTATGTTGAGAATCGAGGCATCTTTCGGCTGCTGTTGTTGTCCATTCCTGTTTCTTTCTACTCATAATATCTAACATGGATATAACTATATATAGGCCCCAAAGGGAATATGATCAACTACACATATTTAATTTATTACAGGCCAAAACTGTTTGGACATGTGATTTGATCTATGGTGTAGCTATGTTGTAGATATATTAGAATTATTTAATAAACAATATAAAAAATTAATTATATTTGGACTCCTTCTAAACATACAATAATTACAAAATTTTCCCAAAAAACTTTTGGAATTATATTTCCACCCTCTACAAGAATTCTCTTCTATTATGGTTTGAAGGAAAAATGTTATATTTCCAGCCTCTACGACATTATTCCCTAGCTATAATCCATAAATTATTTAAAGTATTTTACGAAACACTTGTCAGCTTATAATAATGTCTTGGATATTTATTATAATATTTAAATAGAAGCATATAATTTTGGTTGATTATGGCATATATAGTGATCGGGCAGGGTTGTTAACTGGACCATGCACTACCTAAATGTTTGTTAGTGGTTCGATAAGTAGATTAGATGTTAGGACCAAAAATAGATTGATGTTAGCAATTTAATCCTCTAACTTTAAATTTATGAAAAATTTCATTATTTTCTTGTCAAATTAGCTAATAAATTGCATGTGACTTGTACATGATATATTTAAATTGCAATTTTAATTAGTCTTATAACTTAGGGGGCGTTGATTTATTTAGTCATGTAACTTAGGAGAGTTGCCACTTTTGGTTCTACATGAATTGATTTACGACTAAAATTGCAATTTAATTGGGTCATGTGCAAGTCATATGTAATTTTCGATCAAATTAGCCGAAAAAAAACCAAAATATGCAAAACTATAAAGTTACAGTACTAAATTGCGAAATTCAATTTGTATAGGATAAAAAATGTTACCCCTAAATTATAGGACTAAAATTATAATTTATCCATATTTGTATGTAGATAATTTATTTTACTATATATTATATTTGTGAAAATTACTATTAAATCGAGATGCAACGAAAAATTAGTCTTACCACTGAATATATATATGATTAGTTAGTGAGAATTTTAAAAATTAATCAATTCAATATTATTAATGAGAGGAACAAAAATATATGAGAAAAAATAATAATTCATTATATATATATATATATATATTATACTACAATTTTATAGGAGTAAAAGGAGTAGAGACACTGAAGATAGACGTAATTGATAATTTAATTTACATGCGAATGTATTATAAGAATTCATACACTACCAAAGAAAAATAATAAATAATTATTCCCTCGCTATAATCACTACAATTCAAGAATAGTGATAAATTAATACTATATGCCACGCTTAAACAAATTAATATAAAAATTTAAATTTTAATCATGATTAATCAATATTTATCACGATTTTATCTATCACTAATATATTTAATTATCATAATTTTTAATTGTAGCTAATATAGTTTGATCTCGCTTGCAAAAACAATGATTAATATATAATTGTTGTGCATTTATAGTTATTTAGTATTTGTCAATATTTTACTAATATAGTGAGAGAGAGAAAAAAAATCTCGAAGGTTGTCTTTCTTTCTTTCCTTTTCTTTTTCATAGATAAGATATCCATTACATTTATCAATACATTAATTCAAATAATAAATTCATATTACAATAAATTGATAAATAAAATACAATGAGATTCACATTAATTAAAATAAATACCCACACATTTGGATAAAATTACACTTTTAGTCCTCTACTCTATAGAATTTTCATAATAGCCCCAAAACTGGAAAATCTAGACACATTTAGTCATCTACTCTATGAAATTCTTTTAAATGATCCAAATATTGACCAAACTCAATACATTTATTGATCTTCTTTACGAAATTTATGGGACTAAATATGTCGAATTTTTTTAATTTTATGATCATTTTAAAAATGTGGTAAAGTGGATGACCGAAAGTGTTGAAGCCCGTCTTCTATGGGACAAAAAGTGTAATTTCGCCACTAGAAAAAAAAAAAAAAAGGTTACTATTGAAAGGATTTAAGCGATGGTAAATCATTATTATAAACCACGATTAAACAAAAGTTGATGCAAAAACTTTTAACCATATTTTTGTCATGGCGATAAGTCGTGACAAATATTTTTACCATAACTTTTAACCATTACAAATAAAAAATTACAGCTAACAAGCATTACGTAACCGTATTCAATGACTTGATATTAATTAGTTTTGATTAAATATTATATTTTTTTATAGCATACATACACGTCTTGTTGGACTTAAAATCATGATGACTTACGATTTATTCACAAGACCTCAATTTTAACTACTAAATTAAAAATTATTGATGGAGAGTGTTTAACACCCACATTGCACGTTCAAATGTTGTTGGGAGTGTTTTTTACCTTTTCTTGGTAAGTGTATTTGCGACGTTTTAGGCAGAAGACATTGCCCCTATGTATAGCACCCTACAATACATCATTCAACAACAACAATATTTATATATGTAATAAATGAAGGAACTATTAATGACATGCCATGTGCCCATCATAATAAATTCAACTTGAGTTTGTCTTTAATTTCCTCATTTTAAATATCCTCAACTCAAATTATATATATGTCTATATATATAAATTTTGTTTTACATTTATGATTCTATTTCACAAAAACAAGGCAGTTTAAAAAATGCTTAAATACTTATTCAAAATGGTAAATTATAACTATTCTTTAAGGTTTGTCATAATTATGAAACTTTCTCGTTGTTTGAAAAATTACAAATATTTCCTGATGTTGGATGAGATTATGTAGTCCTTGGATGGAGATATGAAATTGATAAATTTGCCCTTACTGTATTTTTTATTTTTTTTTAAAAAAATTAATAACTTATAAAAAATCAAACGGGATGGAAGAAACTTTTTTAAAAAATTATAAAAAAAATTATCTACTTAGTCCATGAAAAAATCACAAAATTCTAATCCACAAGGAAATTTTGAAGTTTAACACAAAAATGGATGAAAACCTAAATGATTGGACTAATTGTTGGATGGCACTTAAAAGGGGGGAGGGGGGTATTGGTACTTTTCAAACAATGAGGGGTATTCATAATTATGTCAAACCTCATAAGAGGTCATTGTATTTTACCCTATTTAAAAATGTATATCTTGCTATGATAATTATAGAATATCTGAAAAATGAACTACAAAATCTTGACTCAATTTCCAAAAATTTCTACTTTGTAATTAACTTGTCATGACTTTAATTAAATCTTTTATTGTAATTCTGTAGGACAAAAAATGCTTTTTTAGTCCCATAAAATAAAAATAAAATTTATTTTGATACCATAATTATGGTAGATGTCACTTTTAATCCATAAAAATAATCACTTATTTTTAGTTCAAAAGTCACGTGTTATGGTTTTGGAACTAAAAAGGCATGTTTGGGACTAAAATGACGTAATTTTGAGACTAAAAAGGCAAAAAATCTCATTTTGTGGAACTAAAAAGACGTGATTTTGAGTTTTATAAAACTAAAAATGTTACCTATAATAGTTATGGTATCAAAAAATATTCTACCATTATTTTATGGGATTAAAAAAATATTTATCCAATTCTGTATGTATCTTTTTTTTTTTTTTTTTCATTCACAAATTTCAAACAATTATATATATGTCCAGCATATAATACAAAAATATATAACATATGTAACTTTTTAAATCCATAAAAAGATAAAACATAATGTTGCACCATACTCGTGAATGATTCATAGGGGACGTTTGCTGCCGTTCTAGATCAATATTTATCAGCTTATTATTGAAAAAAAATAGATTTTTGAGGTAGAGGTTTTATTTTTGAACCATTTAAAAGTAAGCTTATTGTCAACTTCTGCAGTTTATTTATAAAATTATAAATATTAAATCTATTTCCTCAAACAATCCAACTTCAATATTTTTCTACTTTCACTTAAATTCATTTTTTGTCCCTTAACTTAAGTTTGGTGTTTTATATTTTAACTTTTTAGTATAGCATTTAGGTCCTATATTTTTTTATTTTTTGCTATTTTGATCCTTTTTGCAGCTGGAGGTAACCCTACTTGCTGAAAAAATGCATGTGCACATCACGTTATCTTTTAAAATTGCGGCTACTGTATCTATAATTGGGCTCATTTTTTGTCCTTTAACTTTCTTTCTTGCGTTGCATTCTGATCTTACATCTTTTCAATTTTTACTTGTTCAATCCTTTATTTAGCTACGTTCACTCTTTTCACAAGTGGAGGTGAACTCCAATGAAAGGAAAAAAAACCTGAAATAGCAAATATTAAAAAGATATAGAATTAAAATGCTATTTTAAAAAATTAAAAAATAAAAACGCCAAATAACCTAAATTTTACGGAATAAAAAATATATTTGACCCACGTAAATTCACATGAGTGACACCCTAACCAAGTAAGAACATTAGTGGGATGGAGTAGATATTTTGCAGTTATTGAAGACACTAATGCATATATATGTTAGAAAAACAGCTAATAACTAGCTTGTTTTCGTACGTATACTCTGTGTGTGTGTGTGTGTCAACTAATAACTACTAGGTTGTCTTAAACGTGTGCTCTCATATTTACCCACGATTTCCCCACGGCTTCAATTTGTTCTTCCCCTTATATATCAAACACACACACACTGTTCTCTCCAATTCTATCCCTACCTACACAAAATACATATTATAATATATAAGTACACATAGTGGTATTTTTATGCACACTTTCCACTATGTGTATACGCATATAAATATACATGGCTGACTCTCAACATCATCCTAACATGAGTAGACAAGACCCTCCACACCCTAACCAGCAACCCTTTACCCCTCCTCCTCCTCCTCCTCCTCCTCCACCACCACCACCACACCACTTCTGCCTCCGGCACCTCCACCTCCTCCTTCGAGGGATCAATCTTCACATCTGCAACCAACCATTAGAAGTGAAGAACTTCCATCTCCCAAGAAGGTCAAGAAAAGCTCCACCTCTTCTAGCGGGTCTCCCAGCCGTCCTGCCGCCGGAAAACACCCGTTATACCGTGGTATAAGGAGTCGCAGTGGAAAATGGGTGTCGGAGATTCGGGAGCCGAAAAAGACCACCCGTATATGGCTCGGCACCTATCCTTCACCGGAGATGGCTGCCGCCGCCTACGATGTAGCGGCGTTGGCCCTCAAAGGTGGTGACGCTTTATTGAATTTCCCGGATCGTGTTGGTACGTATCCGGTTCCGGCTTCTCCTTCTCCAACGGACATTCGCCAAGCAGCCGCCAGCGCGGCCGCGTTGATGAAACCTGAGAGCAGTAGTGAGGCGGCGGCGGTTGGTGGGCAGCAGGGGCATGGTGATCAATCTGTGTCTAGTGCAGAAACGTTGACTAGTGGGCATGAGTTTATAGACGAGGAGGCACTATTTCACATGCCCAATTTGCTGATGGACATGGCGGAGGGAATGCTCGTCAGCCCGCCGAGGATGGCGTCGCCACCGTCGGACGACTCGCCGGACAACTCTGATGCTGAAAGTCTATGGAGCTACTTCTGACAAGCCTCCAAAGCATTATCATGAGAAATTAACAAACGGACATGAAAACTTTCATTGTATCATCTTCCTCAATTACATATATACAGAATTTTTGCTCAAAAAACCAGAATTAAATGCATGTAATGCATGAACGAAAATGGTTTTTTCTTTTTTTTTTTTCATTATCTGTTAATTAAGGATTTCATTCAGAAGATTCAATTCGTTTCAGACAGCTCAAACCTGTACGATTTTAGGGTTAAGCAGAAGCTGTCTCTTGTAGTAGATTGATTTCAATTTCAAACTGAAAAAAAATAAAAATAAAAACGTTGTTCTGGTCATCAGTGTGTGCTGTCTTTGTCTTTGCTCTTACAATGACAGGGGAAAAATCATTGCTGTAATATGCACAGAAGAACATTTCTGCAGGTTCTGACCACTTCTTGCCTTTCTTTCTGATCAATTCTTGTTCCTTTCAACACCTTTTTTTTTTGCCTTTTTCTTTGTTGCCTGCAACCAGCTAAAAGTCGCAATTTTAGTCTTGTAAATATGGGTGCCGGCATTTTAGCTCACTTGAAATACAATATGGCGATAAAGGATAAAAACTTTTAATATAATTGCATATTACGAATATTCGTTATCAGAAAATCCCAAATTTGATCGAAAAATTATCAAAAAGAAAAAGTTTAAAATGTGTAACCGCTATTACATTTTTTATTCAAATTAACAAAAATATCCTTAACAGACCCTTTTCTTGGGTAAGTTATTGTCTTTTATTGTCGAATCAATTTTACAGAACAAAAATTACAAATTTCCCGAGCGTGGATGATATTTGATTTTGATGGACATATATATATATATATATATATATATATATATATATATATATATCTTCATATATAGTTAATTTGTAATTATGTGCAGGAGAATTTGAATAAATTGAGAATCATAAGACATAATGGAGAAGGGTTTGGAGAAAGCAATTGATTATTAGGGACAAAAAGGTTGATTCATGATACTATGAGCAACAAAAAGTCCTTTCCGACATTTTAGAAATTTTCTGGTCAAACCGAATCGTCCTTGGACTCCATTTTTAACTGAACCAAACACCTATTGCATATATATTAACTTATTGCCTTCATCATCAACCATTATTATTATTTCTGTTATAATTACTCATTCTTGTTGTCAACTCCTACCTGAGAAATTCTTGTTCCGACAAAATTTTGTCAGATTTGGATCAGTTACATAATAAGTGTAATATATTTGTCGTGTACATAGTGCACAGTTCAAGAAAAATGATCAATTACATTATAAGTGTACACTACAAGTAATATAACATTTAACCATAGTTGATTGCCGTAATTAAAATAAATATAGTCATAACAAATAGTTATTGACCGTCCACATGCAACGGTTATTAGCTGTGATTTTTGTGATGATGGATAAAACCTTTGTCATAGCTTTTAGCTATGACAAATGTTTTTATCATGGCTCTTAGTTGTAGCAAATAATTTTTTTATGGTGGAAAAACTAATTTATTATATTGATTTTATTTAACCGTGGTTAGTAATAGTTATTTACCATGATTTTTGACCATACTAGTCATTAATATTATAAGCCAATAGTAATTTTTTTCTAGTGGTTTCACACTTGTTATGTGATTGATTTAATTCAACCCAACCTAATTTGGATACTATTTTCCTCCTAGCTAATCCAAATTGACGATCAAGTAGTAAAATGATGGCACCTTATTCATGTGAAAGATAAGTCGGTTTAAGGAGAAATTGGGTAACAAGCTCGGATCGTTCTTGGAAGAAAAAGAAAAAAAGAAAAGAAACTCATAGCTACTCGAGGGTTTTTTTTTTACACCCACTCACCACATACCAGCAATGAATTTTGAACCCAATATTTCCACAATAAAATATTAAGGTCCAAACCATTGGGGTGTCCCCTAAGGATCAACCCTCGTAGCAGCTCGAGGGTTGCGCATTTTTTTTCTTCTTCTTTTAAAAAAAAATAGAAATTAGTGAATTTAATAGGTTATATATAGAATAATGTCAAAAAAATACAAATATATAGTCATAAACACAATACATGGGAGACGTACGGATTGACATTCTATTTCACTCTTTTTATTTCCGAAAAGTTTGATTTTCGTCTGACCAGATGTATATGAACTTTTGAATGAGAATTATAATTATAATTATAAGGGTAAACTTTAATTATGTGTTTTTTATATACATTAATTGTTGTTCGGTAGTGATTGAGAGTTAATGATATCACTTTATTATTTTAATTGAAATGTTTTTTATTTGCAAAAGAAATTTTGTCTTATGAAATGGAATTAATCTTAATAATTTTTAAATGTTTTATAGGGAAAATTTGAACCATGAATTTAATTGGAATATATGTAATTTCACCCACTTAATTTAAAATAAACCTCGGCCAGAGTTATCTTACACTAAAAAAAATATTATTTTTTGTTCTGGTTAATTACTATAATCAAAGACAAATACAAATCAATTATGGCTTTGCAACGGATATTAGCTATTTTTTCTGCAAGTACGGCCAAAACATTAGTCATGGCCAAAATCATAGCATATATTTTGGCTATGAATAAAAATCAAAGCGAATACTGATTAATCATGGTAAAAAAATTAAGTTTTTATTTTTTTATTTAATCGTAGTTAATAATATTGATTTATCATAATTTTTAAGGCGTGTTCATTTATAATGCGGTGAAAGTTCAATTTTTTGTAGTGCTAACATACCTGCAATAACTTAGCAAAAATTTTCGACCCAAATGAAAACTAAAAAAAATATGAAAATTAATGAAAGTTGGTTGAAAAATGAAAATTTCTAAGAAGCACCCAAATAATAGTCGAAAGATGGAATTTCGCAATGAAAAATGACATCTTAGTTATGATTGCGTGCATAAAATATGATACTATGGTATCATTCAATACCTTTTTATCCGAGTTCAAAAGTTATGATTGTTTGAAGTTTTATTCTGAAATCACCAGCCGTTATGGCACGCTATTTTTGCATGCATATAATAAATAATTTTCATGTTTTAAAATATACTATAAATAATAGCAAAATGTACAAATCAATATATGACACTAAAAAAGAAAACTAATTTATTAGGTAATGTATAATTTAGAAAGTGGATGAGTTAGTTATCTTATTACTTGAATGATATTTTTTATTTTACAAAAAATTGATGCAACGGTATTTCTAACTGTCGTTTGTGAGTATGAAGCCCCTTTCTTTTATATATTAATATAGATACACATCAAGCACTATGCCTTGGGCTTTCTTGAAATGCTTATTAATTAAATACTATGATATAATTTTAAATTTATTTATAAAATTAAATCTCAACCTTAATCACGGTACTAAAACGTCTTCGTGCCGAACTTCCTCATCTTGAAATTGGTGATGTGGGCGTTGTCAGCCTGACAATCTGATCATATATTGAGGGACCAATTGAGAATTGATCCTACGTCGATGGGGATTTTTCATACGCCCACTGACCAATACAACGTGCCCTTGTCAACTCAAACCTTGGAAATCGCCCCCAGTTTTAACAAATTGTACCACATCCCACCCATCATCACCAAGCTTTTTAAATTAAATGAATTTTCTGTCTACCATGTTTCAACATTTACAAACTATTCTCTTACATGTATAGATTCAAATCTTATTAATTAAATTAGGGTTAAATTACAATGAACTCCCTTAATATTTGATATAATTATTAATACTCTTTCGTTATTCGAAAAATTATAAATATTTCCTGATGTTTGATGAATTATGTAATTTTTGGATGGATGGATGAAATTGTCAATTTTGCCTTTACTGTACTTTTTTATTTTATTTTTTTAAAATTAAGAATTTATAAAAAAAAATTGAAAGGGGTGGATGGAGAAATTTTAAAAATTATAAAATAATTATCCAATTAGTCAATTAAAAAAATAAAAAATAAATAAAATTATAATTTTTAATCCACAAGGGCATTTTGGTTCACCATAAAAAAATGGGTGAAAACCTAAAGAATTGGGCTAATTGTTAGACGGTTGTTAAAATCAGGGGGTATTGGTTATTTTTCAAATAATAAGGGTGTATTCGTAATTATGTCAAACCTCAGGGGAGGTCATTGTAATTTACCCTTAAATTAACTAGGGAAAATAGCTTCATTTTTTACTCTCCTTATTTAGGGTCATTTTAATTCTGGTCCCACTAATTACAGTATTATCTCTTTTGATTGTGTAACTTTTAAAAGTAACAGTTTTAGTCCCTAACACCTTTTCATCATATACTTAATATAACATTTTGAAAAGTAAAATATGTGTATGGAACCAAAAGTACTACTTTTTTAGAATTATGGGATCAAAAGCGATAATTCTGTAATCCATGGACAAAATGTGCTACTTTTAAAAGTTACGGGTCAAAAACAATAATTATGATTATTTTACGAATCAAAAGTGAAATGTCCTAAATTATTAGACAAAAAGTATTATTTTGCCAATTAAATAAATGTGTATATATACCTATGTAGTTGCTATTAACGGTTTTATTTTCATTTGCAGTTGGATTTATCATATATAAGAAGTTATTTATAATCGACACAAGAAGGAAATAAAAGTTCCTTAAAATACAATCGAATATTAGTTAGCAATAAGTCGCACTACTATGAAATATAATAGTAGTAACAAAATATTAAGTAATAAACCTGTGCATAAAATTGTCAGATAATTAGTGACAACTTAGTTATAATTAATGCAAATATATAGTGACAATAAAATAATTATTGTCACTAGGCCATCATTCTTATTGTATCACTAATTAATTATTTTAGTGATAATTTTAATAATAATTTTCTCATTCCTAATTTTGCTAATTATGATAATATTCAGCAAAATAGTTATATTTAACTAGTGATAATATTTAAACCATCACTTATATATATATATATATATATATATATATATATATATAATCCGGGGTAGCAGGTCGGGGGTCCACATGAGTACTATAAGTACCTCATACCTAATTCATTTATTGGACTTTTTTTTTTTTTTTCATGATTTCACATACCTAAGTATTAGATTGTTCCAAATCGCATTTATTTACCCAACTCACTTATCTCAAATACTTTACTAACATAAATATCGGAGGGTTTTGGTTGGGCACACCCCAGCGAGCCCTAACAATCTGCTTCATTTTCTCAGGATCACCATCATTCGAGGACGCGAGGCTCGAAAACATCTGAATACCCTCGACTTGCGACCCCGGATCAATATATATATATATATATATATATATATATATATATATATATATATATATAATTAGTGTCATTTAAGTCATAATATTAGTAGCTGGGACTTACATTCTATTATTATGCTAATATAACATGATTTAACGTTATGTATATTTCCATAATTGGTGTAATAAAAAAAAACATTTCAGAAAAAAAAATAAGAAAAGAGAGAAAAATCCCAATAAAGGGAAGGTGGCGACGGTTGGAAGAAGATGGAGAGTTGGTGGAGGTCGGCAATGGACATATAAAACATCCAATGTTAGAAAAGTGTTCTTTCTTCAGTTGTCTTAATAATTAATGTTATGATATTATAATATTATTATTATTATTATAGTGAGAAAAAAAGAAAAGGTGTGTTTATTTGGTGGGGGCATTTGGTCTCTTACAGAATCTGAGGATCTATATGTTGGTAAGAACAAAGTCGGAATTTGCTATCGTATTATATTGGGATAATTACATCTTTTTTAAAAAAAAAAATTAAGAATAATTGCATGTAAATTCTTTACGATTTGAAAAAGTATATTTGGTGTTCTTAGCGCTTGTTCTGTCCAATAAATGAATCTGTTTATTAATCAAAATTCAAGGGATTTGTTGATATCAATCAATAAAAATAAAGGAAAAATCCATATTTGCACTCGATTAATTTATTATAGGTCGAACATATCACTTCTGACCAAAATACGTAAATTTGTACATCTTCATCCTTATAAGAATAGTTTGATTATAAACAATTTATTTAACTTGATTGGAAATTCAACTTTTTTATTGATTCTTTACCAATAAAATATAATTATATCAAATTTTATTGGAGGGCGGTGTAATTATTGGGATCAAATATGATGAGAAGAAAAGGGAAGGAGTTGTCTTTGACTATTGAGACACATTTATGGCCGACATTACATATATAGTGCCTTAGTCCTAGTTGATGTTGGTGGACTGTCTTTGTCTCCAATACTAAGCTCCTCAGCTTCATTTCTTTTCTCACCTTTTTCACCTCCAAATTCAAATTATGACCTACAACTATTTTCACTTTTTAAAATTTGATGTAATTGTACTTAAATTTCTTGTAATTTGATAAATTATATATAGTATTTTTTTTAGTTAATAAATAGGTCCATCCGTTAGTAGAATTTACGAGATTTGTTGACGTCGGGAAAAAATATGGATGAGAATTCATATTTCTATATACCCCCGACTGTCTTATTACAAACTTATTGCGGGTCAAACAAATTATTCATAACTAAGCTGCCCTCATACATCTTCATACGCTAATGCACGTGAGAAGGGTATTTTCACCCTTACAAGGATAGTTTACTCATATTTAAGAGGAGATAATCGTCTTTTTTTGAAGTGAAGTGAGTTAACCATTTGTGTTACGAGTGATCGACTATAGTTTGTCTCGAAATTTTACTATATGTTTTAATAAATGTGGAGACTCTGTTATGAATTTTCTTTTTTTTAATTTTTCTCTTGTGGTAATGGGTATAATCAATTATTAACCATTTTGGCAGTATAATATATATATATATATATATATATTATATATATATATACACATTCAATGCATATGGGAAATAGTGTGGAAATCTACATAATATCTATATAAATATACAAATATTATTTATATCAAATGTATATACTTTTTTATTATACATTTTATATTGTAATTTTCTTTTGTCAAATTTAAATAAATCAATATATTAGTTATCAAGAATTCGATGTAATTAATGTATATACAAAGACACACATAAAAGCGGTAACATAGTATAGATGTGTGTGTGTCATTTGCGAATAATGATGTAATGTTGTCTTATTTCATTTATTTATTTTTTTAAGTTATATAATTACATTCAGGGGCAAAGTCAAATTCCGTCGAATCCTAGTGGCCGACAGGGCTTGATTTCGACTTAGGTCTATTTGTCTATTAAATCTTAGGCCTAAACTTATCCTGTATATATATATATATATAATAAACATAATAATCAAAATTCCCTAATGTTTTTAAAAAATAATTTTTTCGACAATCTCATGTTTAGTCTCTTTACTTGTTAGAACCACACGGTTTCCACAAGAAAAATTTCAATCCCTCCTCATTTTTCGGAATAATAACTTGTAAGCATCAATTGTACTAATATTATTGTATTTATTTAATTTGTAATAATTATTATAATAATTTAACTTTTTCGTAAATTGAATATTTCTTTTACCACATAATTAATTAAAAATTGATAGGGCTAAGCCAAATTTTTGGTTTCGCCCTGATTATATTATATATATTTTAATAAATTCAGACATGCATGCATGCATTGATCCAATCAATACGTACATGAATATAAATCAATAAAAAATAAAGTAAAAATATAATAAACTCATGTAAAGTAACACAAACACCCACACGTCTAGTGGGATCATAATTTCGAACTTGTTCATAGTACTTCAATTTTAACTACGTATTAGGTTAAAACATTATTGATCGTATCTGGTTTTGTATGTCATGCATGATGTCTGATTAAATTTGAATGGAATTATGAGAAATACATTAATTAATTGTTGGGAATATAAAAGTAACGGCTGAAATCTTGAATTCCCAGAAATGGGCAATGGAAGTTTGATGAAATGATGGAGAAGGTGAGATTGTTTATTACAAAAATTCCAAATGTGGAAGGTGACAACATGAGACCAACTAACTACATAAATAACTAATATTATTAATTGTCCCTTTCCCACACCCACATTGAGAATAAGTCGTTACACTCTCTTAATTAATTCAACATTCCATATTTATATACTTTTTTATATATATGTAATCAAAATGGTCTCATGATTTTCAGAATATCAACAACAAAGGGACAAGAAATCTTATGCTATTCACTAACTGTTTGTTAATTTATATATATAAATTTATTATTAATTTGCGACTAAATTTTTTCTTTCTGGTCTCATGAAGAAGGGATTTTCCTTTTTAGTCCAACGGTTTATGCGATTTCTAATTTGGTCGCATTTTTTTATGAAAAAGTGTCCAAGTTAGTCCCCAACCCTATTTTTCGTCTATTTTTAATATTTGACTGCTCAAATCGTTAAGCTGTTGTGGCTAAATTACCTGTTGTTGCCAAACGCGATTTTTTTTTACTTTAGTCCCATTTCTTCCCAAAACAAACTTAATTCTAAATTCTATTTTTCGTCAAATTTTAACAGAAGAATGGAGATTCTGTTGGTATAATTGAACTTTACTGTTTTACTTTTTTTTGGAGAAAAAAATAGAGGCAAAAAATATACAACCATCCTCTATAAATTGGGGAGGGGAGGACAGTCCGCCAAAAATGGAGGCAAAATAAACAGAAAAATTACATGGTCCCTCCAGTGATATTGAAAATATTAAAAAAAAAACCCTCTATAAAATAAAATATTAATGGCACCCTTGATATGAAAAAAATCAAAAAATTCCCCGAGCCTAAAGTTGGTGGTCATGCATGTTGACTGCAATTATGTGTTTGGAAAGTATATTTCCATTGATAATTTTGCCCTTCTCTCCAATCTATTATATTATTATATATTTACATATAAAATAATATTTTATTATTAATAAATATCTATATATTATTTTAAAATTTGTTGAATTATATATATTATATAATGTATATATAATATTATATATAATAGATTGGAGAAAAGGGCAAGTCATCAATAAAAGATATACTTTTCAGACATATAATCGTTGTCAACGTGCATGTACTATCAACTCTGACATCGGGGATTTCTTTTTAAAAAATTCATATCACAAGGGGTGTAATTGATGTTTTATTTTTATAGAAGCTGGTTGTTTGTTTTTTTATCTCTATTTTTTCCTTCAAAAAAGAGTAAAACAATAAATTTCAATTGCATCAACAGAATCTCCATTCTGTCGTTAAAATTTTATGAAAAATGGGATTTGGGATTAAGTTGAATAATTTTTAGTAAGAAATGGGACTAAAAAAATGATAATCGCGTAAATCGTGGGACTAAAAAGGAAGAATTCCTTATTTATGGGACTAAAAATGTAATTTAGCCACAACAGTTTAACAGTTTGACCAGTCAAACGTTAAAAATAGACGAAAAATGGGATTTGGGACTAACTTGGACACTTTTTCATAAAAGTTGGACCAAATTAGAAATCGCATAAACCATGGAACTAAAAAAGAAAAGTCCCTTCTTTATGATATCAAAAAGGTAATTTAGCCTTAATTTGCTTAAAACTTGTATTTTTTTTAATATTTGTCCCCTTTTTATGTTTTCTTGAATTAATATATTATTTAATGAAAAAATTACAAATTTAATCCTACAACTTATAGGGTGGAGTTTTTGATACCGTACGAATTGATTTTTCGCAATTTGGTTTTGTAACTTTATAATTTTAAAAATTTTAGTTATGTTTCCACTAATTTTATCGAAAAATTGCATGTGACTAAAATTGAAATATGATTGGATCATATGCAATTTTTCGGATAATTTGGCCGGAAAAAATGAAAATTGCCAAAATGTTAAAGTTACAGAATTAAATTACGAAAATCAATTCATTCAGAACCAAAATTGCATTTAATCCTTATTTTATTTGAACAATTAGAACCCCCCCCCCCCCCCCCTCTCAAATTGAAATAATTATGTAGCCCCTTAATAGTGATGTGGAAATTACTACTATACCCTTATTGAATATATACATATATATATATATATATATATATATTTAAAAATATTTTAAAATTATAGGGTGAGTAAAGTAAATAATTCATAGGGCAAATTAGTCCACAATAATATTTTAAAATTTTCTAAAATATGTATAAAACTATAATTCATAATCTAAAATGACATTTTGGTCAGTTCATATAAACAATTGGATGCATGGAAACCCTGACGGAGGCTAAAGAAGCGGGCTTGTTGTTATATAGACGTTAAAATAAAAGAGATATTTATAATTTTTAAAATAATTAATTAGTACTTCAATTAAATTAATCATAATTAAATAATTAAGTACTTAGACCTTTGAAAAAATAGTCAGACAAATCCATAACAAAAGGACAGACCCAATGATGCATATCCCTTCTTTATATTTTTATTTATTTTTAATTATAAAAAAATTAATATTAAAAGTGGAATAATTAATAATTAAGTGTCAACCCAAAAATCAATAGTGGCCCACTAAAATATGTCCCTAGCTACTTACAAATAATTATGTCCATTCAGTACTTCCACACCTTTTATTATTTCTTCACCTGCCTTTAATTAATTTTTCCTTTATACTACAACTAATCAAATCAAATTATCATTATCTTAATTGCATCTATTTTCATTTTTAAATTTAATTATATCTAACACAAAATCTTCTTATTCAGTCATCCACAGTAAGCACACACATCACTCTATGCAACCTTATCTATGTATAATTAATAAAATAAAAATATTCAAACTATTCAAACAAACGTCGCGTATGTGCATATTTGGATCGCCTATTTAAATTTTATTTCGTCATGTAAGAATGTGTTTTTTTTTTTTTTTTTGTTAATTTCTTATTTATTGTTTAGATAAATGTATGATTATTTTACTAAATTTTTTCGGATGAATTACGTTATTAATACAATTTATTTATTATTTTATATATTTTTAAATTTTAGGTCAGTTCTAAGACAATTAAAGGTAAATATCGATTTTCATTCTTTTTTTTGTTAATATCAGAAAATTCATTGAATTTTGATTTATGGAGGGACTTATTTGTTAGACGGAAACAAATTTATTAGTGTTAGATGTAATTTTTCAAAATATAGGATTTACATGTAATTTCACCAAACTTTAGGGAATGGGATCGTAATTATCCCTAATTTCTTTGAACTTGACATGTTGTTTTCTTAATTTTATTATTATATAATTATGGCAGTTAATTAGTTATTGATGGCTGAATATTTTTATAGGGTTGGAGTAAATGTGGAGGATGGATGTTTGAATTATTTGTCGGCCGTTTGTTGTCATATTGGCAGTAGTTTATTTTATTGCACATCAGAATCTTTTGATGCTCTTGTTTGGTGATTTGGATTGCGTTTAAATGTTTGAAAAAAACACTCATTTCTCTTGATTTCATTCTTAAACGACAAACATTATTAATTTGAACTAATCATTTGGGTGTTGAGCAATACAAATTTCAGATATCTAACTCATCTTAGAATAGGAATCTTTTAATTAATTTCTAAGGAAATTGATTTTGTTTTTTTTTTATTATGTTACAATGAAAAAAAAAAAAAAAAAACAGGGGTGGCATCCCCACAAACTTGTCGAGGAAAATTACGTTTACGCAATGTATGTCTAACAAACTCATCAGAATGGATGACACCACATAGGTTAAGAGACACTGGTGTTCCACTTGATCCGAGAATTAAAGTCACGTGAGAATCAACACACAAGTCGGATCGTATGTTTAACACTACCAAACGTCTTGACAATGCAAATACATATTATTGGTGTAATAATATTCGATCTTAACAACTAGACTACAACAATTGTAGTACATCAATCTGTTACTTTTATTTTTTATTATCTTATTTTTTTGGTATGAAAATCAATTTATATACCCTACAAACGAAATTTGTTTAAAAATTCAAATTTTATGATCATTGTGTTGTATAATAATAATACCAAAAATTACATAAAATTCGTTTTTTTATATATATAATTGGAGTAGTCACAATAGATTCAAATATGTCCTTTTTTTATTTCTAAGAAGAAAATTTCTCTTATGTTTGGCGGTCTAACTGAGCAGATCAAATTTGCGTTTTGAGTGGAAATGCATTTTTTTTTTATACCATTTGGCCCGTTTTTATTATAATCGCCTTTGAGATTAAATTTTATCGAAATATATAATTATATACCATCACTCGCACGAACATAAGTTCTAACATGACGAGATAAAGTGGTGTTGGCAAAGAGCACCTTGCATCTATAACTTTAGTCATGAGGTCAAGTCGTTTGGAGGATAATTGAAGAACCAGCATTAATCCTCCTCAAGAGGAAAGTTCTAACATAAAGACTTTTGATAGAAAATTTTGAACCCAAATTGTTGGGTTGTCCCACGAAAAACAAATCGGGCTTGATAGTTCAAAGCCAGGACAATTGTGGTTAAGCGAGGCCTATACAGAGATATCCCACTTGTGATTGTTGATTACTTTAGGCCCATAATTTTAGCCCACAACAACATACCATTACAAGCCCAATTCCAGTCAAGATTGGGCTTAAAATTGGTCCAGCAGACATCCTTATTAAGGTTGCCAAAATCATAATTAGATTAACCATCATGGGCAACAACTAAGAGTGAATAATAATATTAGGGATGACAAATGAGACGAGTAGATCCCGTCCCAGTTCGGAGACGGGTTCTAATTTTTCAGGTCCAGCCAGATCAGTAGGCGAGTATCGAATCTTGTCCAAAACCCGGTAACATTTACAAATATATTTATTTTTTTAAAATTTTGTTCAGTAAATATATCTGTAAAATGAATTATGCTTTTAACCGAATAATATCTTAGTAAATAATAATAATAATAATAATAATAATAATAATAATAATCATCTTAGATTTTTATAAATCTATTAATTAATTATAAATAAAAGAAATTTTAATTGGAATTTACAGGTTACACCGTCATATCCACAATCAGAATGGGTTTGAAGATGGGCATGTAACCTATAATGCACGGACACTTCAAAAAATCACCTGGTGCAGTGTCCGACACGTGTCGGACACGGACACGGCTCAGACACGCCTCGGACACGGACACGGCTCGGACACGCCTCGGACACGGCTCTAGCGTGTCCGAAAATAAAAAAAAATTAAAAAAAAAGGGACACGGTGTCGGACACGCCAAAGGGCGTGTCCGACACGTTTTAGGACACTTTAGGGGTCATTTTACAATTTCAAAAAGTTTTGGGTAAAAATTCTAGAGATTGCAAATTTCTCGCTTGATGAACCAGAGTTGGAGTCTGTTTTGTTTGATGAAATTACTGAAGATCTAAAAGATGATCATGATAATTATACTCATTTGGATGACTAGAAATTTGGATGATTTAACTGATTTTATATGTATTTTGGTTATAAACTTATATGTAAGACATCATTATATTATGCTTTTTTTTATATTTTATATTGCATATATTAGTTTTATGAGAAATTAAGTGTATATATATAATAAAAAATATATTATTTATAGCCGTGTTTGTGCCGTGTCGTGTCCTACTTTTTTTAAATTTTCCGTGTCGCCGTGTCCGTGTCGTGTCGTGTCCGTATCGCCGTGTCCGTCTATGCATCATAGCATGTAACTAACCGGGGCAGATCTAACTGGTAGTTGATAATCTTTTCATTTGATTTTTGTGGTAAACTGATCAAAATACTCTTTTAACATATAAATTATAATTATATATATATTTTTAAAAAAATAACTTTATGAACTAATATGCTATATGGATTATTTACTTTACACACCCCAATTTTTTTTTTTTTTATATTTTTCAAACATTCTCATTTTAAAAATAAAATACTAACTTTCATGTCACCGTATGGTAATAATAGTAACAACTTAACTGATGCATATGAATTCAACGTGCTACAATTATTGGTGCTAATAAAATTTAAAGCACAAAGTAAACCACGTTTTTAGTGATTACATTATAAGTTTACCCTGTTAGAATGGTCGAATTATTGGGATCAACGTTTTTCATGATATTTTGGTAAATCGTGGTTTCAAGTCTTCTAGGCTGCGCAAATTGAGTCAACCTGGTTTTTGTCCCAACAAACCTAATTACTCGTCGAGGTCCATAATTAGGGTAATAATTGAGATAATTGTTTGTCTTTAACTAGTCTAATTACGTGTGTTAATAGATAGAGTAAGACTCTATTCAGGCCCAAACCCAAATAAGACCCAAACAAATTAATTTTTAAACTTAAATCCTACCCAATTTATTTTATCCCGCTCAAGTTAATCTATGGATTTACGTAAGGTAAGAAGCTACCCATTCATACCCTAGGTCTAATGATAATATATTATTACACATGTAGTCCTCTTTTTTATGAATTTAGTCTTAAACATCTCACATTTGGTACTTTTTTTGCAAATTTAGTCATGTATTGACAATTTTAACCTTAACAACTCATACTTATAGAACCAAAAATGAGATTTATTACAATATGAATTGACTAAAATTGTTAACATATAACTAAATTTGTCAAAAAAAATGACCAAATGTAAGATGATCATCACTAAATTCGTAAAAAAAAAAAAAAAGAACTAAATGTGTAAATAAAGTAAGTTACATGATTAAAAATACTAATGACCTAAAGTTATAGGACCAAAAGTATAATTTTGCCTGATACATTAATATTGTTTGAAAGATTACAAATAATTTTTTCAGATGAAAAATAATTATATAGCTCTAAACGGTGAGGTAGACATTATTACTTTACTCTTACGGAATCTTTTAAGAAATAAAAAAAAATTACACATTTGAGAAAATGTATTAAAAAAAAATGTTGGAGTGGGGTAAAATAAGTAATCCATACGGTATGTTAGTCAATAAAAATATTTTAAATTTTTTTAAAAAAATATATAAAATTGTAATTCATAATTTAGAAGGAAATTCTGGTCAATTCACCACAGGAATTGAATGAAAATCTTATGAAGGTTAACAATGAGCTCGTTGTTAGATGAACGTTAAAATCAGTGTGAATATTTATAATTTTTCAAACAATGAGAATATATTTATAATTATGTCAAAGCTCATAAAACGTAGTTGTAATCTACTCTAAAATATAATATTAATGATAGAAATATCAATAATTTTAAAATTATCATTAAAAATATATAAAGTTTCGCTACAAAAATTCTAACTTTTTCATGAGAAATTTAAGGGGGAGTCAATAGATAATTAATACAAATATCTTTTTTCCGATGAAAGATTCTTACACGTACATCGCATGTTATCAACACTTGATGTGAAAGCTACTAATGAAAGTCATTAATTAAGAACTACATTTCAATGAGTTTCCATTAAATTTAACATATATATATATATATATTTTTGGTATTTGAATAATTATTAATATTTCTGAATTATAACGGTCGTTTAACAATCAGCTCAATTCGTTAGCTTTCGTTAGATTTTTATTTTTACTGTGGATTGACCAGAACACCTTTGGACTATCAATCATAATTTTATTTATTTTTAAAATTTTATAAATATAAATTATGAACTCACTGGATAATATTTTTATATTTCTTTTCATCTACCTAGCCCGATTTTTGTACAACTTTTTAATTTTATTTTTTTAAAAAAAAAAAAATACAACAACGACAAAAATGACAATTCCATACTTCCTTTTAAGAATTACATAATTTCACCAAACATCAAGGATACTGATAAAAACAAATTAATAATGAGAAAATATTCATAATTATAATAAATTTTATGGGGGTTTATTGTAATTTATGCATGTATTAATTAATCCCACTCTTAATCAGCACATATTAAAGTCTTGTTAATTGTCCACACCCGCTAATCAAACTTAAGAGGAAAGGACCATAATTGTACACGTTTCCACCGTGGATGTGCAATAATAATATTAGTTTCTTTTTTCATAATTAATAAAAAAAATTACTATTTAAATAGGCCGACTCGTGACATCAAAAGAGATACCGATTTTTCGTCGTGGTTAATCATTATGATTAGATAAAAAAAATCATGAAAAATACAAATTAATTGTGATCGAAGCCAAATATTACCTATTGTTAAAAAATATACTAAATATTCTGGCTATAATTAAAATTATAATAAATATTAATTAATTATTATCCAAATTTAATTTTTGTACATTTTGATATTTGATAGTACGCAGTCAAAAGTATAAAATTATCATAATTTTTATAGTGTTGGGAATACTCAATTTTTCTGCATTGTGAACAACAAATATTAAAAATACCAAGCCTCTTTTTCATATGACTCTACATTACATGAGCTTTTTCATTAGTTATTTATAGGCCCCATTTAATTAATGTTCGATAGTTGATAGTTGTAAGGTTTTTTTTCAAATTTATTGCTTATATTTTTCTTGAATTTTATAAATTATTATCTTTTTTCCCCCTCTTTTTGCAATTAAATGTGTAAGGGAAAATCATTTTTTGAATGCAAAAAAAAAAATTATGGAAAAGGCGTGTTTTCAAAACAATTGAAAATATAGGCTGAATCGGGATTTTGAATCCTGATTCCGACATAATTTTAAAAAATAAACTATACCAACTACATGATAAATTATTTTATTCTTATAAGAGAATACAAATTAAACATTACTTTTTGCCCTAAAGTTTCACAAGAGGGACTACACTCGCATAAAAGCCCATAATCAATCTAGCTAGCCAGCAAGTGAGCACGGTAATCCACCACTCCAAGAGTAAAATAAAAGTAGTTCACCTATCAGCAAGAAATATAGATGTAATATCAGCAAGTTGTACCAATGAAAAATGTATTATACTTATCGTGTAATTATTCAAATTTAACTCAAAATCGATCTAAACAAGGATACTCCGACCCCATTATATGTACTCCCTAATATCTTATGAGAATGAAATAATATCTTAATTTAATAATGCCCACAATCCCATTATTGTCCACTCTGATTTAAGGGAAAATTATTATTCGAATTTGATTTGGTCGAACCAATCTAATCACAAATAAGTGTACCATACATGTTCTATAATTTGTCATTTTTTCTAAATTGTACACTAATCACACAATAAGTATATTATACTTTTTATATAATTAATTCAGATTTCATGGAATTAAATTAGAAAAAAAAAATTCCTTAATTTAGGTAACATAGCTTCAGTTGACATAATACAAAAAGGTAAGTTTTAACCAAAAGAAAATGGGGTTATGTTTCCCGCAACGCCAACTACGACAAAAGCAGCACACCCAGTCACCACTTTGTCTGAACGTCAAAATCGACATAGTTCAGAAGCTGACACGTCAGACATCAAACTAAATGACCACGTTTTATTCAATGTGGACCAGTCCATGGTAAGCAGTCGTGCATTCTCACTGAAGATTTACCAATTCCTGATGTGAGGTAAGTCTCGCACACTCTTTCCTCAGTCATTCCGTGTCCATTTCGTATCCCAAGTGGGACCACCCCCCTCCTTTCCCACCCAATCATCAAATTATATACTTACTTGATCTTTCCTTTCTTCTCCATCATCACTGAAATCAACGGCCAGCGACTTAACACTTTCTCTGCGACTTAATCTACATGGAATATTCTCCAACTTCGAGTTCTGATCCGACGGCACTAGCCCTTACACCGGAAACATCGTCCGCCCGCAGTCGGGCGGCGTATTCTGATGAAGAGCTCATCCTTGCCGCCAGCCGCCCCAAGAAGCGAGCGGGGAGGAAGAAGTTCAAGGAGACACGCCACCCTGTGTACGCGGCGTCCGGCGGAGGAACTCCGATAAGTGGGTCTGCGAGCTGCGGGAGCCCAGCCAGCAGAAGCGGATTTGGCTGGGGAGTTACCCCACCCCGGAGATGGCTGCGCGGGCTCACGACGTGGCGGCATTGGCGCTCAGGGGGCAGATGGCGTGCTTGAATTTCGCGGACTCCGTTTGGCGGCTACCGATTCCAGCGTCGAAGGAGGCTAAGGATCTCAGGAAGGCGGCAGCGGAAGCGGCGGAGGAGTTTCGGCCGAGGGCCGGAGAGGAGATTTGCCACGAGCAGAGGAAGGAAGAAACGTCGACGGATAATGAGGGGGAAAAGGCGGCGTTTCCGGAGTCATACAACGGTATTCTGTACGATGAATTGAGCATAACGCGGCTGGCGGAGGGGGTTTTACTGTCACCGCCGCCGTGCTTGGGGTGGAGGTTCAGCTGGGATGAGGTGGGAAGTGATGCTGAGGTGGAACTGTGGAGTTACTGAAATGGATTTTGTGAGGTGGGCGCAGGATGAGGCGTATAGTGTTGTGGAGTGATAGAGAAAATAGTGCAGTAATTCGCAGCAGGAGAGGAGTGGGATTAGCCAGTAGGGATTTGACACATCATTCATGCCACTTTGAATCATTACACGAAATTCAGATAGGATTTAATTAAATTTGAACAAATTACATAATAAGTACCGTATACTTACTATGTGATTAATATATAATTTAAAATAATAATAATCAATCACATAAATTTGCACTTACTTTATGATTGATTTGATTCGAGCCGAACTAGATTTGATTAGAATTTTTCTCTTTTCTCGATAGTTCTCGTAAGGTTTACAAGTAGAGGACTGATCCAAATATTTCTTTCTTTTTTAATTAAAGTGAGCTTAACTCGAGTGTGTAAACACCAAATTACATGTGATTTATATATATATGCCTAATGATACACTCGATGTATGTGTTTAAATTTATTTGATATGAGAAACCTGACCCGCACTCATCTCTAGCTAATCTTACTATTTATTAAGGGGCCGTTTAATATTATAGTTGAAATAAATGGTCGATGGAGTCCCGTTGCATAAAATAATATAGGATATGATAATTTAATATCTTTTTACAATATTTAGTGATGGATATAAATTTAGGCTCTTTTACTTTATATGATGGAATTAAGATGATATAGGTAATTTTATGATTTCAATCATCTTTATTACAATCAATAACGGGTCAATCATATTAATACCAGGCTTAAGCTAATTGAAATAAACGAAAAATAAACATTGATTGATAATATCAGGTCCAATCCTTTTAAGTAAAGAAGTCCTTAATGGATCTGTAAAGTAGCTTGTTGTTTACATCTTATGATAAAATGTTTGGATAAAAACCTGAATTATTTTTTATTGACCTATATATATTTGACCTAATTTGATATAAAAATTATTTTTCTTGGAAACGTTGATATGTAACTAAGATTCAAATCTCTTAACTCTTGCCATAATTAACATCAAATAAAGCTGTTGTGAAGTATTTGGTAAATTTTATGTATAAAAAAAAGAAGTTATAAAATTTAAAATAAACATTAGAAGCTTACAAAAAAAAAAAAAAACCAAGTTCTTAATTTATTTTTAAAATCTTAATATATTTATTCAATTTTAATCATATTGATGCATATCAGGATCCAACAACACAAAATGATCGAAAGATATTTTAGAAAATTTTAAGATCAAGGAAGGATTAATCTGCAAAACAAGAGTTAGCACTACGATGCTTACAATAGTCGAATAATCTTTGAGAAAATTCTAAGATCAATGGAGGACTAACCTGCAAAACAAGAATTAGCCTATGATGCTTAAGTCGGTGATAGATTTACTGAAAAATGAATTGGGGAAAAGTAAAAAATAACATAAGAATATGGTGCAATAATTGATATGGAGTGATAAAATATCGAAATGCCATTGAAAATGAGTGTGCGGATTGCAGAAAATGAGCGGGGAGCTCGTAGTCTTGTTGTTTCGTGAGAGAGTGAGAGTGTAGAGTGCGAGTGAACGAAGTTACGTACCAAATTGACCGTACTACAGCCTTTATTTATAAGACGCTTTAGATTAGATCCTGGAGTTGGTTCAACCAATTCGTACGTCGTTGAAAACCTGCAGATGTTAGCTAACTAACAAAAGAATCGAAATAAGATTTAGACATATTTGGATAAAGCTATGACCATTTGAACGAGTCTTATCCACTCAACCCGAAATCCTAAGAGTCTGTTACTAATAATTCTTATCAGGTATATTCCCAAAATTGTAGAATCTCTCTTGTTTGTTGAGTCATCATGTTGAATTAAACTTATTTGTGAACCCTACCAAATTAGTATAAATGCATAAATTATGAACTTAAATTTGTAGTCACGAGTGGAGCCCATTCCATTCATTTCGGACATTAGAAAAAATAATTGATGGAATATATCACATAATAAAATTATAAAATTAGCATTATTGAAATCATATAAGTTTCATAAGCTTATTACATATTTAATTACCCAAATACTCAAAAACCTTATTTTAAAAATAAATTAATACTTTATATATACCCTAGCGGTCCTTGTTTGAGGTTTGGATTCAACTAATTTTTTGCGCATAATATACATGTTGTAATGTCCGACCATACTTGGTCCCCAAAAAATAAAAAAAACCCTCAAAATTATGATAATACCTTAACTGATCGTAGATGCATGTAACATTTCACTCGATTCGATAATGTATTTGATCTCCGTAATCATCTTATTATAATTGGATCAACGAGTTATAATAAATTGTATAGTTCAAAAAGTCCATAGATATACATCACCGCATATCTGGTACGATTTTATTATTATATCTCTATTTTCGAGTTTCATCTTTCTACGAGTTTTTTGACATATATTATGATTAGAATTTTTCTAATGTTGTTCTTACCGACCTTGCGATTGTCTACAAACTCCAAATACATTGAACTTGAGACCAAAGCAAAAGATACTCTAATTTAATTTAAATTCAGATCATAAGTCAAATTAAAAGGAGATGTGAATTATTTGATTTGATTTCAGATAGGGATTGGAGTGGAAGATCTAATAAAATATTACATTGATAAAGATGTGTTGAGGTGTTTAAATATTTATGTCGGATATAAAAATTAATTTATATATCTGTAGTACACGTGCTTTACATTTTAAAATATTTGAATTGGAAAATATATATATATATATATTGACCGTTCATGTGCAATTTTTCTAATTATGTATGCTTTTTTTATTTATTTATTTTTTAAAGAATGAGACTTCTACATTATATTTTGAGAACGTGGGCATTTTCTTACATTTCACACGGATGGGGGTACTATCCCACTTTCGACTAAAAAGACAAGAATATCCCTAACAAGGGGCGAAATAAATCATGGGATCAGTTAGATTGGCGTGGTCTAGTTGGGTCGTCAAGACTAGACCCATTCAGGACCCAAACCCGACAAAAATAACCTGTTTGTTGCAATACCACACGATCATTAATGGTATGACACATTTATTGTTTTTTACCATATTTACTACAATCGATCGAGTACTTCTCTTTCGAATACGATTTGATTTGAGTGTCCGAGGATTTTAGTCGGGGACGCACCTCACTGGCCTTACGTTCATGTTCTTTTTTCTTCTTAGGGCCCACCTCGTTGTCCGTGAAACTATAGCGAGCTTCGGTCTGATCGACAGGAAGATCGCACATTTCTAGCAGGATCACACACCAAAGTTATAATTGAAGGACCAAATTTAAAAAATGAGATTTTAAATTAAGAACACTATTAAAAAATCCAACCCGTATTGATCAGTCGGATCGATTGAATCGTTATTCAGTTCACAGAACAATTTAGGTTCGAAATTGTTCTTTTGTTGAGACTGCCCTGAACAACCGACAAACTCGGTGATTCAATTGACTCGATCAAGATTAAGTGTACTGGTCAGTTCATTAATTTCTAAAATTGAGCCAATGACATTTTATAAAATCTTAGAAAAAATATCAAAAAAACCAACACTCGGATTATAATAATTATTTAGAATTTATATATTAATAAATGAACAAACTCGTCAGACTTATGAGCTACTACTTTCTTTTTTTCTCCAATCATTACCTAAATAGCTAATTAAATCATAATTCATAATATGACTTACGTATTATTTTAAGAACGAGGATGGTCATTATTTATTGATAATAAAATTTAATTACGCCGGTACTCCTTTGAGGTTATGTCTAATTACGCAAATATATTTTATCTTTATAAAATGACAAGTACACCCCTGAAGGGTATTTGTGTAAAATTTTGTCATTGAATAAAAAATGTACTTATAATTAAACTTCAAGAAATATACATATAATTTTCCAAAAAAAAATAGGATGTTATAATTAGATCTAGTCTTAGAAAACGTCAACATAATTTACTAGTTATAACTTAATCCTAATCGTAAATAGTTCACATTTTGTATTATCTACGCAATTCTACTGTTTTATTTTTTATTAAAAGGAGTTAACATATTAAATCCACTACCAAATTTTGGAATATTTTTAATTATGTATTTACATTTCACTATAAGAAAATAGGAGATTAGTGAAGAAAAAAAATAAATAAATCAAGTGATAATTCTAATATTGCCACTAGTTATATATATTTAGTGATAAGACTGTTTACTTTGTCACAATAAGAAATTTTAATATTTATTTTGTAAAAATTGTTATTAACATAAATTAATGACAAAAAATGCACGAAATTGTCACTAAATACAATTAGTGACTCATGTATAATGATGATCTAAGTTGTCACATAAATGTATTACTAATAGTATTTAGTGATAACTTTATTATACACATTTTTTGTCACTAATAATTATATAGTGGCAAGATAAAAAAATTTATCGTAACTTAATATATATTATTTAATGATAATTTTAAAGTTATCACGTGATAGTTTGTCACTAATATCATATTTTCTTGTAGTATTTTTTTATTTTAATATATTTTTATAATGACATAATTATAACGTTGTATGTTCAACGTAGTTCATCCGATAGTTAAATCAGTAACCTATGACTCAATTAATTTTTCGATTCGAATAATTTTAAAAAAACATTGAATGAAAGCTCATAATATAAAGGGTTAAATATATTTTGCACCTCTAAAGTATGTTACCCTAATCAATTATTCCCTAAAAATATAAATCTTTATTTATCCCCCTATCTTTATATGATCCTTTAAATTAAATAAAAATTGATAAATATATCCTTGACTATTAATAGTGTGATATATTCACATTAATGCTATTATTTAAATATATTAATCAATTTGAAAAGTTTATTCATCAATTACAATGTTTATAAATTAATTAAGTACAAAATAATTATTCCAAATTTGAGCGTATAAATAGTCGCATTAAAATTAGCAAAAGTTTAGAAATTCATTAATTTTAGTTTAACGAACAAAGATGCATCTTTGCATATTAATATTTTATCCACTAGTATTTTGGGCATATAGACTCTACCGAAACTCAAAAAATTATTATCATATATGTATCTAAATCTGGATCTAACGTAAAAATATTAGGTATGAATACGGGTCATAACTATCAAACTGGGTCTGGGTATTGCACACCAATTGATAGGTCTAACGTATTGGACATAATGTTAGGTCAAGGGGTGAAATAGAGTCATTACATGAAAAAACAAAAAAAAGAATTACAATTAACTTACAAGTAACCACTTATAATATTTTTGTCATTAAAATTATATTGTGTATTGAACAAACACAAGTTTATAAATTTCTTCTAATGTAAAAGTACTAACATATATCGACCTTATCAATTTATAATTAATCTAATATTAATTTATTAACATCATAAATGAGCAAATATTGAAGTCAAATTGATTGATATATTTAACTATAGAGAGCATTAAGTGAATATATCATATTATTAATAGTCAAGGGCATTTTTTTTTATTTAATTTAAAGGATTGTCAAAATGATAGGGGGTAATGGAAGTTTTTTTTTAGTTTAGGGGGGTAATTGACGAGGGTTGTATAATTTAGGGGTGCAAAATGTATTTAACCCTAATTTAAATATCGAATAGTTCTGAGCTATAAACGTTATTGGGCCTTCATTGGGCTGGGGTGATTGATGGGCTCGAGGAGGCCAATTCATGAGTGACTCATTTATCTCGAATTCTTCTATAATTCTTATCTATTCTTCAATAATCATTATATTAATTTCTATTGTATTTGTATTATAATTATAGCTTTTAATAATAACAAAAGGAAAAAAAAAACTACTCAATATTTGTTGAAATATAATTTTTAAAATAAAATTTCTTGTGGAATATTTTTTTTTCTATATTTATGTAAAGCAGAAGATCAAAATAAACATTCAATTAAAAAAAGAGCCAAGGTTTAATTTTTTAAAAAAAATATAAAGTAGGGCGAAAATTCTATTTCTCAAAATTTAATAATTCATCAAAACAAAAAAAATATAAAAAATCCCAACAAAAAAAATATATTATTAATTAATATAATTTGAAGTACATTTAGTTAAACATGCATGTATTTAATGGAGTGGGAGAAAGTATATAATATTATATATATAATATATATATAAATATAATATTTCTAAAAAAAATTAATATTCGATACGATTCGGTATACAGATAGAAAAAAAATCAAAATTGTATCGAATACTGAATTTGCCAAAAAATAATTATCAAATGTTGAAAAAAAATAATTCGATATTCAATACGTACCAAATTTTCAGATCAATTCGATTTCTCTCTAATAATAACCATAAAGCAGTTATGAAACTAATTATCCCTTTTCCATAACCACACAGTTACAATAAATTCAGCAAATATATATATATAGAGATAGTTAAATTCATCTTTGACTTCATGTAATATAAAAAACAAAAAACTCTTATATAATTTTAAATATAAAAAATCACCTTTATGTTATGAAAAATGACTCACATAACCTTCTGGTGAACCTGTTTTTAAGGAATTTTTGAATATTTTTTCATATCGCATGGGGTGTAATTGATACTTTATTTTTTGCAGGAATTTTTTTGAATATTTCCAATATCACGGGTCCTTGGATTTTTTATTATATATACTAGTCATTGTGGCACAACATTCTTGCGTGCATATAATAAATAATTTTTTTATATTTTAAAGTATATTATAAATAAGAGCAAAATATACAAATCAATACATGACATTAAAAAAGAAAAACTAATTTATTAGTTATATAATTTGAAAAATGGAATGAGTTAGTTATCTTATTACTTAGAGGGCATTTTTGACTTTACAAAAAATTGGTGCGGCGGTATCACTAACCACCGCTTGTGAGTATGGAGCCCCTTTCCTTTTTATACTAGTCGTTGTGGCACACCGTTCCTGCGTGCATATAATAAATAATTTTTTTCATACTTTAAAATATATTAGAAATAAATATATATATATATAATATATATATAATCCATACATTACATTAGAAATAAAAAATAATAATTAATGCAAAATTGAAAAGTTAAATAAGTTAGTTATTCTATTGGTTAAAGGGCATTTTTGGCTTTTAAAAATTTTGGTGTCGCCGTGTAAGTAACCATCGTTTGTGAGTGTGGAAGGCCTTTTCTTTTTTATATAGTACTAGACACTGTGGCACGCAATTCCTGCACGCGTAATATTACTATTTTTTATTTTATTGAAACTCATAATTTTTTTATATATTAAATTATATTATTGCCTTGCAACTTCACATACAAAAATTGATGATAACATGTTTTGATGCATTAATTATCAATACATTATACATATTTTACTATAATTAAATCAAAATTAAAATTTTGTACAATATATATTACATGCAAAACTAATACTAATTTGTTGTGTTTAATTTAATCAATAAAAAAATAAATCAAAAGAGAGTAAATTAAATTTGTGAATGTAGTAATTTCATAGAATCAATTTTCTTAAATGAAGTGATTGAGTAGTTAATTTAATATGAGTTGGGAAGTTAAATATGTTCTATTAATGAAAGGACATTTTTGGTATTTAAAATTTTTGGTGTAGTAGTATGAGAACTACCACTTTGAGTCTATAACTCCCTTTTTCTTTATAATAGTATAAATAAATTAGTATATATATATATATATATATATATATATATATATATATATTGCTACGTTGGATTGTCTATGACAATTAAAAAAAAAGAAAACATGATTAATTAAAATAATCAAGAAAGTCAATTTCTAGTCAGTACTGAGTCTAAGATTTTGCACTCAAATCAACAACACAGATATGATACGATTCGTTTCCGCAACCATCCCAACTAATTATTAACAAAACCAGTTTCGGATTAAACTAATCCCAATTCCCTGAAACAAAGATACAAAAAACCCCGAAACCAAACAAGACAAATTATCCCTTTTCTTTAATCAGACTTGAGATTCAAAAAACCCACAGCAAGCAAGCAAGAACTTTCTTCTTCGCTTCACTGCTCCATCCATATATATATATGCTTCCAGCTTCAACTTTCTTCAACCATCTCTGATTGTTGTAATTTACCTTGAGATCTTCACCCTAATTAAGAATCTGCAGCTCGTTTGATTTTCACCATTTAAAGGAGTCCCTCTCTCTCTCTCTGCGTAATAAGTGAAGCTGGCTCCACACAGTTGTTAGTACTGCTCCTCTCTCTCTCTCGGATTACAGATGTCAAGTATTGATTTATAGCGTTTGAATGTAATCAGCTTTTTCATAAATGTGTTCTGATTTCTGGTGTTTGTTTTTCTGAATTCTTACCAGCTTTTTCGGCCTCAGCGGTTCTGGCCCCTGCCGTTTTCCTTCTTTTTGCTTCCTTCTGAATAGAAATACTGCTGGATTGCTGAAAACCCTTGTTTTCACTATTTGGGGGGGTTTTTTGTTTCTGTAATTTGTGTTGATGGATTCCAGATTGGTGGTTAGATCAAGGGCATTGCCGAAGCCCTTGCTGCTGAAGGATTATTTGTTGGATGATATGAGCTCCTGTTCCTCCAACGGGTTCAAGTCATTCCCCAGGCGACAATGCTGCACCAACGTCCCATTCCTCAACGAATTTGACCTAAAGAATAATAAGCATCCTCATCGCCGCCAGAAAAACTACTTCAACTTCAACCAAACCCCTCCGAAATCCGCGCTTTCCGCGTTTCAGAGCGTCGTCATCGCCGCCGTCAAACGCCTGCCATTCTCAGCCGTCGCGAAGTCGCCGGAAAAGAAGAAAACGAAGAACTCGTTTCTCCCGCGGAGTTTCTCTAACAAAATCCTCAAGAAAACTAGTTTCTGGAAGAGGAAGTCGGGCCGGAAAGAGATCGCGCGGTGGAAATCGTTCGACCAGCTGCTGAAGGAGGATCCAGAGCCGTCGGATCGCTACTACAGTTCAGTTCCAACGCGGGAAAGCAAGAGTAACAGCTCGTCGGGCAGCGATTTCACTGCGTCGGAGGAGTGTAATTCCAGCGGTAACTCTTCTTCTGAGGTAAATTTAAATTTATCCAAGGCGGGAAACGACGTCGTGGAGGAAACAAAGAAGGTGGCTAGTGTCAATAGAGCAGTTGGAAACGACGACGTTTCCTCGGAGTCAACCGCGAGCACCGACGGCTGTGCTACCAACTTTTTCTAACACAAAGGTTAGATTTCTAATTATTTTTCAGTGAAATATTTTACTGTGGATCGTAAATTTTTATGCTTCTCTATTTAAATTTAACAAAATAATAATAAAAGTATAAAATAAATATGTAATGAATTATAAAATAATATTAGTTATATAATATTTATTAAGATTTCATAATTTAATTTATTAAAAAATATTATAGGAAACTGTAACTTTTGGATGAATGGCTTTTTTTTTTCTATGAAATAATTAATAACGTCCTCCAGTACAATCATATTCAAAGATTGATTAAATGCGTCAATAAATTCAAAATTTTATTAAAAATCTAATAAATAACAGTAAATGAATAACAAATATAAAAATTACTATACGCGTACAATATTCTAATTTGGATTAACAAATTTGAATTTGATTGAAAAATTTTAAAAAATACATCATATGTATTTATTTTTTTTTTTGAAATCCTCAATATTTAACAAAAATATTAGCCAAACAAAGAAAATTTCCAACCCAAATTGAATTTACAAGATATTAATCAATTATATGGCAAGTATAATATATTTGAGGTGTGATTCATCTATAATTTAGCGAAAGTAATCAATCATATGACAAGTGTATCACACTTACTCTGTGATTGATTTGATTCAAATAATTTATTTTTAGAAGTTTGAAATTTATAAATTCAAAAATAAACCCGATTAAATAAAAAAAATTGGGACTCGATCTTATCATTGAGGTAGAAACGAATAACGATTTTTTACCAGTAATAAAAGGTAAAAAGATTATAGAAATTTTGGTGGTTATAAGGGATTAATATTTGCCTATTATTTGAATTTCACAAAGAGATTAGGGGAATGTTTTGGGGATGGGTGAAGATTAAAAAATGTAAATTCAAAATTTTGAAAAATAGTAACAAAAAAAAAAAATGGGAAGGGAATTTTGAATTAGGAATTTCGATATTGGTGAAAATTCACAGCGGTAAAGATGGAGCAAAAGTAGCTGGAGATACACGTGCGGGTTTGTGTATCGGGGAAAGATAGAATACGCTCGATTCCATGATAATAAACTACACTTTGGTGTTCTCACGGCGAGGATCCCGCTACGTGTTGTCTATACGCGGAATCCACGCCGGGGAAACTCGCTTATGCATTTCCGTGCTATGGTACACGAGACGCCAAATTACTCCTCCCCCTACTTAATTTCCTGAAAGGCCCCTTCTCATTGTTTTACCCTTTTAAAAATAGATGTGATTTTTTAAATTACATCCAATTTACGTATAATTATATCGAATTTTATAAAAGAATAATATAAGTATTGCAAATATATATATATATATATATATAATAAAAAGATTCGAAATGTAGTTTTTGGCGTCTCAATTAATTGAAAATAAAAATCTTAATCTAATAGTCGATGTTGAAATTTTATAAATAAAAATAAAATTATAAATTTAAACGAAAACAGAGATATACAATATTATCGTCTCATTTTATGTGAATTTATTATAATTAAATATTTTATTATTATCTATAATCTAAAAAGAAACTTGCTTCATTTTGTAATTACCTAACCATTTAAGTAATCTATTCGGCATATGGGTAGTTAGGATCATAATTTAATACTTAACCAAATGGTAATTAAAGTTGTAAATAATTCGAATCGAGTTGAACATATCACTATTTGAATTTGATTTAATTATTGATCTGATCAAGTTAAAATGAGCTCAAGTAAATTAATATTTTTGAATATATTTTATTATTTTTGCTCTAATCAAATATCGAGCAGTTTGATTTATTTTTTGTTGGTAATGGTGAGTCAGCATATTTTGATTGAAGAAAAATTAGGTTAATGCCTTAACATTGATGTAACCATTAATGTGGTTGGTTAAGGTTTGGTCACATTTGGTACATACATTATTATTATTCCCTTTAGATGCTGCTAATTACTGGCCATTTGCTTATCATACACCCTACTAACAATAGTTAATTAAAGACTTTGCTTAGGAAATTAATTATTTCGGATTTGGAATAATAGTAGTATTAAGATCCGACTCGACCAATTCTGAATAAATTATAATGAATTTATCGTGTGATTGATGCGCAATTTAAAAAAAATAACAAATCATAAAATAAGTGTATTATATTTACTTTATAATTAATTTAATTTTATTAAATTAAGAAAAAATATTTTCACAATATTAAAATAGGTAGACAGATGTCACCAATTTTTGTCAACTAGTGCAGTTGACTTTTGACTCTTTTGATACCTAGGGATTTACTACTTCTAGTGAAAATAGTCTTAAAAACACACTCTCTTATTTTATTTTATTTATTTTTACTAGCCTTATATATACCTTAATATTAAATTCGTTTCACTTCTAATTATAGTTTATATATAGCATTTGGCCTCTATAAAATTTAATAAATCAACATAAGAATAATTAAACAGTGCATTAGAAATAAATGTGAGAGAATATTCCAAATATGAAAGTTTAAATGAAAAATATTTTTCAAAAAATGAAGGAAAAAAGTCCTGCTACAATAATTAAGAAAAGAAAATAGTCAATTTTAACCCTATAATTTATTCCGCATGAAAAATTGATTAAATAATGTAGCAATTTACTTCATATTGTAAATTTAAACAACTCTAAAATATTAGCAACACATTACATTAACAAATTAATTAAGATATTACTTATGTTCAAATTAAGCGTAAAATAACAATGAACACTTTTGAAATTTATCATGATTACAAATACTTTTTATTATTTGAAAACTTACTAATATTCTTTTGGATTAACGTTCGTTTAACAGATATTCTCCTACAATGGAGTGTCACAAAAGGATATTTGTTGGATGACCATTAATTTTAGAGAGTATCTATAATTTTTCAAATAATGACCAAATATTTATAATTATAACAAATTTCAACAATATGTCGTAATTGATCCTAAAATGAATATAAACGAATGGAAAACTTACCAATCTAAACTACGTACGAAAATTAGGACATGTGGGGCTAAAAGTGTAGATATGTCCAAATATTAATGGAGAATGGTGGGATAAGGTTGGATTTGGCATTAAAGGAACATTTGGCAAAAAGGGAGGCCCCGCCCATGCATAGAGCATTCCTCACTCACTCAGATGGTCCACCCAAACCCATTCAATTCTTGATCATGAGCTTTCCATTTATGAGACTTTATTGAACAAACTTTCAGGGGCTCCAGCCCAACTCCCTCTTTGTTGGTTCTTCAAGTTTTTGACCATGTGTTCCACCAACATGGGAGTTGGACTTCATCCATCAATATCTCATCATTTAGGAGATGTTCTAATAGGAATTGATTTGCTCGAATTTGAATTAATTTATGAGAATCGCAATATATTTGTTGTGTAGTTATAAAATTTAATGAAAGTTACCAATCACATGATAAATGTAATATACTTGTTTTATAATGATGCAGTTCGATCAAATCTGATTTGAGTAAGAATTATCCAGTGTCAACTGTACTACCATGCAGTTCAACGCAAATTATAGCTTGATTACATGAACTATATGGTGGTGTTTTTTGTGCCAAATAAATGCTTTGTTGACAGTTTTTTGTTTCTCCGGCATTGTGCGGGTTTATTGTGATTCTATGCTTCTGGTACTTGAATCTAAATGTTTGATGAATCAATGGATAACAGAAGCAATGCTCAAGTGAAGAGAAGGAACAGTTCAGTCCGGTGTCGGTGCTGGATTGTCCGTTTGATGATGAGGATGAGGTCTCCTCTCCTTTCCAGCAAAGACTCGCTCGTATGGAAGGTGAGATTTGTCATACCATTTTAGTTTAGTCGTGCAATGTTTTCTAAAGTGGACGTTCAATATGGATAACGATCAGAATTATGTCACGTCAGTATAGTATAAATCCCAGTGTCGGTACAACATGATTCTCATTGTTTGACAAGAAAAGATTGTGTATTTGCTGATCAAGTCATATTTCCATGTCTTGGAAAGAGATCTTGTTAATTTCTCTTGAAATTTCCAACTCTTTAGGTTGATAATAAGTAACCATTTCTAAAGTTTTAACACTCCCAATCAACTATATATATCAGGTCTCTCTTTTAACACATTTTGACAGTATGATACTATGAACCAAGCATAGGTCTTGTACTATATTTCATCAATGCAGTGAACATTGATTGATGGAAAACACTATATTTCATGAACAGGAACCAAGAAGAAACTCATGAAGAAGATTCAAAGGTTCGAGTGCCTTGCCAAGCTCGAGCCAACGAACTTAGCCAAACGATTTGCGCCAAAGCAAGACTCGGATAATGAATCCTCTGGATCCCCTGTACCACACTCCTCCGCTCCCATTAACGGCAAATTCACATCTGACATCGAAGAAGAACAATACAAGGACTTAGAGAACGGAGCAGAGCGAAAGGCATTGGAATTGCTTCACCAAATGCAAGCCACTCTACAATCTTACACCCTCAAACTAAACAGGTTGCTACTGGACTTCTTCAAAGAAAGAACTACCAATCAAAATTCTGATAAACGGTCCTCAGTCGATAAAGAGCTTTTGCAAGAAGCAGAAGACTGGATTAACGGGCGAGAAACCCGGGGGCTGTTTCTGTCGTGGGAGGTGGAGAGGAATAGACAAATTTATCTTAAAGACATGGAGAAAGGAGGGGAATGGAAAGCATTAGATCAAGAAAACCAGGAGGTGGCTTTTGAGTTGGAATCCGAGGTTTTTGCTGCCCTTTTGCATGAGTTGTTGCTGGACATCTCACCTCTCGTCTAGGTACAGACGGCTGTAATAAAAAAAAGCAACAAAAGTCTCAATCTAAGTGGAAAACTTGAGTGACTTGGATTGGAATTTCATGTGTTAATATGGGATAACTTGAGGTTGATCAAGTCATTCTGTCACTGGGTGAAGATGGTTGGAACAATGGAAAATCCCATCCAAATTGGGTTTCGCCGAACCAAACAGATCACGTAATATAATACACTTGTCATGTGATTAATCAATTTTCTTGAAGTGTACACCAATCACACGATAAGTATCTTACGCTTGTCATATAACAAGTTCAAGTGTGATCAAAATCAACCTGAATTAGAGTTTTCCATGAACAACTATATGTATTCTTGCTTTCTGGTAGGAGGAGTGGTGGGGTTTTGAGAATTTTTGTAGGAGAATTAGTTAGTTGCTTTCTCCTTTTATGGCTGTGAAGCTATTTGGCACTGTAAACTTGCTTTCAACCCCCAGTTGACAAGCTTATTGGTAGCAGGAAGTAGTTGATTAATGGCTTGGCCAAATATTTTGGTAAAGGTCCTTTCGAACTCAATTAAATCTGATTATTTTGACTTTTTTATTCTTATTCAGATCCAAAATCTTGTTTGGCTAAATTTTATAAAAATATTTATAAGTTCCTCCATTTTATAAAATAATTTAGGAGTTTATAAGATGTTGAATCTTATTTTAAAAATAAACTTTCAAATCATTTGGATAAAATAAGGTGTTAAGCTTATAAGATGGTTTCACATCTTATAAAATGTTAGAGTATTTGACATTATACTGACTTTATTGGTAAAACGACCAAAAAAAATTGATATGATACTATTATAAGTAAATAAGTTGTTATTTCTTAACATATTTTGTATTTAAATATTTTTAAAATACTTTCATAAACAATTCACATTAGTTCAACTCTAAATAAATAAGATAATTTCTTTTTAAAAAAAAATAAAATGATGAATTATTACCTAAAGTTTTGCCAGTCGAAATTAAAGAGATATATAATTGATATTTTCTTTATCAATGACTAATTCTAAGTGTATAATTTATAATATCTTGAATTTATACCTTTTCAATATGTATAATATCAATAGTAGTTTTTGTTAATGTTTAACTATAATACTTTATTATTAAATAATAAAATATTTTATTTTTTTCAAAGGCAAAAAAAATTAAATAGCAATAATATTATTTAGGGATACTTACACTCCTTCCCCTGAGATTTAGTGTAATTATACGTAGATCCCATATGGTTTGAAAAATTACACCTAGCACCCCTGAGGTTTGCTTTCATCTAATAAATAAGTCCCTCAATTAGTCAAAATCCATCTATTTTGTTGATATTAACAGAAAAAATTAGAAAGAAAATTATATTTACCTCCGATTGACTTATCATTGATTTATTGTAGGTCAGAAGGTATATCTTCACCGTTATAAGGGTATTTCAGCTAGAATTTTTTTTTAACTTGCAATAAGTCAGTAATAAGTTAATCAATGATAAATATAAATTTTCATTCAATTTTGTTGTTAATACAGCAAATCTGATAAATTTTGATTAACGGATGTACTTATTTATTAAATAGAAACAAACCTCAGGGGTGTTAGATATAATTTCTCAAATTACATGAGATTTAAGTGTAATTACATCAAATTTCAAGGAAGAATAATGTAATTATCCCTATTATTTAAAATCCGAGAGAAAGAGAGTATGTGTGTTGTGTGTGAGAAAGACTCTATGTGTGTTTGTACATGGGAATAACAATATTTCGATCTAATTATATATTAATTTTATAAGAAGTTAGTTTTTTTAAACAGCTTATAACATTCAAAAATATATATTATCTAACACTTTTTCTAAAATTTATAAACTCCCAAAAATTGTAAATTTAGCCAAACATCTCTTAAATTGCATGCATTTTGTTACTGATTCTGTTTTCGTAAATAAAAGTCACATCAGCTCAAAGTATCAGTTACGAGTGGTGGTCCAAATTTAAGGACGAATTGGCAGTTACGTGGCGTAATCAAGATGTGAGAAGAAATTTCCTAAAGTATCCCTCAAAGTGCATGGCTAATGAAACGAAACAAGGACAAGAATGTCAATACACCCCCCACCACAATAAATTCTTGTACTAGGTAGTTTCGAATTTACAATTTTAGTGTGCAAATCATTACGTTTGTTTGTTTTATTAAAAAAATAATTAAATAATAAAAAATCGATTATAATTACTTAATGAATCTCAATAATTAGCAATCAGGATACATTAATTATTGATCTCAAATGCGTAAAACTAACTACTAATTATTATTCAATAAAATCAACAACTACTGTTGAAATAGATCAATACATGCGCATTGGTGAGAAGCTAACCCATATTTTTTTTAAACATGAATTTCGCCAACTAAGTTAAGTTTCATTGATAAGATCATTGTATTCTAAATATTGACAATCGAACTCACCTAATTGATTATATTAGTATAAATTGTAGTCTTATTAAGTGAAAATGTCTCAATCTAAGCGGTTGATGCTAAATTGAGGTCTCTTATTAAACTAAAGGTTATGAGTTCGAATTTCATCGGATGTGTGAGTGTTTTTCTCATTTTATTGAAAGTTATTATAATTAGGCTACAATTATATTGATGTATTGATTAAATCGAGAGTTATTGTAATTTATTTTTAGATATTTTTAGAATATTGATTTATTGGTTGAATATATATATATATATATATATATATATATATTTATGGGATAATTACACTCTCTTTCTCGATTATTTGGTGTAATTACACGTAAACTTCCTGTAGTTTGAAAAATTATATCTAGCACCCATGAGGTTTACTCCGGTCTAACAAATAAGTCCATCTATTATATAAAATTCATCAAATTTGTCGATATAAACAAAAAAGATTAGAAAAAAAAGGTTATATTTACCCCGATTGATTTATTATTGACTGATAGTAGGTCAAATAATTTTTATTACTCTCATACGCCTTTATGCTTTAATGCATGTGAGGGAGTATATTTTCACCGTTATAAGGGCAATTTAGTTCCAAAGAAATTGTTTGACCTGCAATAAATCAGTTTTCAGATAATCAATGGTAAGTATCAATTTCATTCAGTTTTTCATTGATATCAACAAATTTAGTGAATTTTTTTTATTAATGATGAGACTAATATATTAGACGGAAGCAAACTTCTGGGAATATAAAAAATAATATAATTTTTTCAAACTACAAAAAATTTACGTATAATTATACTAAATCTTAAGGAAAAAAATGCGTAATTATCCCTCTGATTATTTGTGATGGTATCGTGAGTTTGAAAAATCCTCCAGATGAAAGGGCCCACCTAATGCATGGTGGGGATATTCCTATACCCACTTCCCAACTGCAACGGGCAATCTCTTAGCCCACTCCCAAAGGTATTTGAATCATTTCGGCAGTCATTTTGTCTAATGAGTGTCTCTCAAGGTTTGTATATTATTTTGGTTAATTACATTTATTTTTTCTATAAAAATACGAAATTATATACTTTTAAAAAAAAATAAAAATAAAAATTACACTTACAATTTTTTTTAAATAATTTTCTTTCACGGTCGACCCTCTTTTGTTAGGATTTGAATGAAAAAAAAATATTGAGGTCGACAAAAATAATTATATCAATTTTTAATTTTTGCTCTTTATTTAATATTATCATGTATATTTTTATACTTATAAGAGGATAAATATAATATATATATATATATATATAGTGAGATTAATATTATTATAATTTTTTCTTATGAGTACAAAATTATTACACGAGCTCTTAAATAAGGATTAAAATTGAAAATTTGTTATAATTATTTTGTTAACGTCGGTATTTTCCGTCCAGACTCTAATATAGGAGGGTTAGTTTATAAGGGAGTTAAATGTAATTAACCATTTTATTTTTAGTGAATCCATTACAACTATATTTTAAATTTTAATCATCAATAATGAATTTAATAATTATCAATATTAAATATGTATAATCGACCAATAATAATTATCAAATAGACCAATACTTTATATATAAGTGAGATTCAACTCAAAATGAGACGATCGTAATATGAGAATAGAATGAACATTAGAAACTTCGAGTTTGCATTTAAATTAAAATATCTTCTTGAATCTGGTCAAATTTTTAAGGTGAAATTACACTTTTGGTCCTCTATTTTTTTGAATTTTTTTAAAATAGTCTCAAAATTAAAAAAATTCAACACATGTAGTTTGCTTTACAGGATTTTCAAAATGATCCCAATCTTGGGATAACTTGACACATTTAGTCTCGTAAAATCTCGTAAAGCAGATAACTAAAATGTCACAAGTTTTCTCAATTTTAAAACCATTTTAAAAATCTCGTAAAGTAGATGATTAAATATATTGAGTTATTCTAATTCCGTGAAAATTTTAAATTTTTTATAAAGCATATGATTAAATATGTTGAACCCCTTATTATGTGGAACTAACGCTGAAAAAAAAGTTACTATTGTGTACGATTTTATTAGTTTTGAATTAAAACCGTGGTAAATAACTATTATTAACCACGGTTAAACAAAAAGTGATGTAAAAAACTTAACGTATTCACCATGAAAATTATATTTACCATGGCCATGAGCCATAACAAATGTATTTGTCATACTCGCAAAAACCAGAATCAAAATAACCGTTGCATGGCCATTGTTAATAACTTTTTACTATGATTATTAATATTTAACCATGATAATTAATCATAGTTAAAATATTATATTTTTTGTAGTGTCAAAGTCTAATTTTACAGATTTCAAATTATCTGCCTTAACTTCTTTATCAAAGTGGTTGCACTGACGTAAGAATAATAGTATTTATTAGTATATATCATAATTAATATTTTAATTAATGTCATAACGACATATGTTTAATGTATTAGGTGTGGTATATATGGAGAGCACGCTACTAATATTTTATATTAATCTCATTAAAGTCTTCATTGTACAAAGGTTGTTAGTCGATTACGACATTACACAAAATTAGCCTATTTTAATTTGAATTATTTATACCTATAAATAAATAATGTCTTAGTTTTATTGGTTAAAATTAAGGTTTTGTAAATAAATTTGATTAATCCATCAAATGTATAGGTATTTTGTCTTATTTATATAATTTTATTGTAATTTATTTTATACTTATTCCTATAAGGAGTTCTTGTTTAAGTCAAAGGAAATTGTTTATAAAATATGGGCATGTAAAATAAGAAAGTCTTCACTATTTATAGGGTAAATTACGACGATTTTTCTGAGGCTTGGTATAATTATGAATATTCTCTTATTATTTAAAAAAATTATTAATACCTTCTAATTTTAATGGTCATTTAACAATTAACTCATTTCATTAGTCTCCAATATATTTTCATCTATTTTGTGTGGTGTACTGATCAAAATACCACTGTGGGCTAAAAATTATAATTTTATTTTTTAATGAACTACGTGGATAAATTTTTTTAAATAATTTTTCATTTACCCCATCTGATTTTTTTATATGAATTTTTATTTTTTCTTGGAAAAAGAAAAAAAAAATGCAATAATGAAAAAATTGGAAGTTTTATATCTCCATCCAAGAATTATATATTTTCATCAAATATCAACAGGTATTTATATTTTTTCGAACAATAAAGGAATATTCGTAATTATGCTTAAATTTCAATATAGATCTTTGTAATTTGCCCTTATTTATACGATTATACCATTTAACAAGAATTGACTGGACAGGGTTTTGGCCTGCAAATTGGAGAAATTATCATTCTCATTAATTATATTATTTATCTTGGAAATAAATGTATGTATAAACATACACATATATTCATGTATTTATGTGTATATAGTCAAAAGAAAAGATAATAAATTTTGTTTGTTTTTTTAAATACAATTTATTATACCATTCAATACATTGAAATTAAAAAATTAATTCAAGATATGATATGTTCAAATGATACAAAGAAAATCGAAAACTAATATAAAGTAGGTTTGGAACTCACAGCAAGGTCGTGAGATTCCAAACTCACCGATCGAGCAATACTTTATTGATAAAAGAAAAAACAAATAAAATGCTATATATATGCACAGGAATGCCCTTTCTATTGATATAGGTATTAGCAGTACACGGCATACTTGATGTGTGTGAAAAAATATTTAAAAATTATAAATAACTATTCTTTTACTATGCGTATTTATTCAATCATATTATATTATTTAAAAAAATCAACCAATATTTTTATTTCTTTTCTATATGTCATATGAGGTGGACAAGTTAATCTTGATATAATTTGCCATATACACTTATTTCTTTTCTACATGTGTTTATCCAAATTATTTATTTATTGGGTAAATTTTATTCTTAATATTTTAAATTATATATTTAAAACTAATGTATTCAAAATTATTTTTACAAGTCACCTTTTTATGGAATAACTTTTAAATCTAGAAAAAGTTTATATCTCACTTGAAATCTATGTCGACATAATTTATATTATCATCTTAATTTATTATTTTAATAAAAATTAGATAAAGAGATTTTTTATTTTAATACCTTCCTCGAAAAAAATATAAAGAAACAATTGTTCCGATAATATAAAACAAAATTATGAAATATAACTAATTAAAATAATAGTAACAAGTGATACCAAATTAAGTTCAAATAATTGTAATGGGTTCAGATTTTTATAGAAATATCAGAAGAGAAAAACATATATCATTTAAAATTTAAGTTGACCTTTACAAATATTTTAAATTTATTTTTCTGGTGTAATTTGAATAAGAGAGCGGTTTTTTACTTTAAGTTTTCTCAAGAATTTTTTTTTTTTTTGATAATATAAAATAAAATTAATAATATGACTTAAATTAATTTTATGCAAAAAAAAATTGTCATCGTGCAGCGCACGGGCCAAATGCTAGTTGTTCTTAAAATCACTCGGGAAGAAAAAAATTACAACAAAAAGATCTACATAGTAAAAATAATTTTAATTTAAAATGCATGTATTTTTTTTCAAGAGAGAGATTACATAAATTAGTACAAAAATACAGAAAGTACAAAATTTGATAATCCTTAAAGAACACGAGGTTCACACTAGCAGTAGTAGTGGCAGCAGCAGCAGTAGTACTTTACCCTTCTTTGCAACAAACAAAAAGACTTGGCCTTTCGGTCTTCTTTCGCTGCAGTTAAAGCCATGCAACGCCTCCTAAAGTGGGATACAGATTTTCTTCTCAATGCTTCTATTTATTAGTATGCACACGTTTTCAGTTTCTGATATTCTCTGCGATTGATCAGAGAGAGAGAGAGAGAGAGAGAGAGAGAGATGAAGAAGGAAGATCAAGCGCGGTCCCTCTTGGGGATATCTTTAAGTGATAGGCCCACTTGGAAACAGTTCTTGATTTGCTCTTCTGGGTTCTTCTTTGGCTATCTTATCAATGGAATTTGTGAGGTATTTCTGCATATCTTCTGTTTTGGGGAGGGGTGGGGTAGGGGGGGGGGGAGTGCGTATATATATATATGTCTCTGTGCGTGTGCGTGTGTGCGTGTGGTGTGTGTGAGTTCTTTTGATCTTGTTCGATTGGATGAAGTGGATTCTTGGCTTGTTCTGTTATTAATTGGGCATATAGAAATAAATTGAAGAAAGAAAGAGGGGTTTTTTCAGTGATGGGATTTGGTGAAAAGGTCAGGTCTTGAATTGGTGAGTTGGACTTCAATTTACTTCTTAGTCAACCATTTCTCTGACAGGTTGATAATAAGGGTTTTTGGCTTTCACTGGAGTTGTAATGATTCTTGTTGTATGTATGTTTCTTATTAGCTCTTATGGTGGATTGTTTGGTTTAACTGGTTACTGTTCCATTGATTTCAAGATTTCTAATGAAGCTTAGATCAGATCTAATTCAATTTCTGTGAATAATGAAGTTCCAAAGCTGATTAGTGATGAAATTTTCATGTTCTCTCTCTGCAGGAGTATGTATATAATCGCCTAAGTTTCAGGTTCGTCGATGTTGTACTAATTTTGACATGATCAAAATGAGTTAGCTTTAACATGCTCAAGTTGTGGCTGTTGAATTAGAAACAATCGTGTCTGAAATTTATGATGTTTTGCAGCTATGGATGGTATTTTACTTTTGTACAAGGATTCGTATATTTGGGACTGAATATACTTACAGGGCTTCACCACCAAGCAAATGGTGAATCCGTGGAAAACATACGTCAAGCTCTCGGCTGTTCTTATGGGTTCTCACGGATTAACAAAGGGCTCCTTGGCTTATCTTAATTATCCTGCACAGATCATGTTTAAGTCCACCAAGGTACACAATTTAGTTATGTGTTTTTGAGTAAATTATATGTGAAGACTGTTGAATCTTGGCTGCGTTTTTGATCGACTATACCGACTATGTTTTTTTGTTAATTTGATTTGTTGGTGGAATTAAAGGTTCTACCGGTGATGGTGATGGGGGCGTTTATCCCTGGTTTGAGAAGAAAGTATCCCCTTCACGAGTACATATCCGCGATGCTCCTAGTTGTTGGCCTGATTCTTTTCACCTTAGCAGATGCAAACACGTCTCCCAATTTCAATGTCATTGGTGTTGTGATGATTGTGGGCGCTCTTGTCATGGATTCTTTTCTTGGTAACTTGCAGGAAGCAATTTTTACCATGAATCCTGAGACGACTCAGGTACATAGTTTCTCATGTTATTAGAACGACGAAGTCGTAGTTGCATATGTCTGCTGTTTATGAGGATTATGTTCACACAGATGGAGATGCTGTTTTGCTCAACGGTAGTCGGTTTGCCTTTTCTGTTGATGCCAATGATACTGACAGGAGAATTGTTCAGGGCATGGAGTTCTTGTTCTGAGGTAAATATACACTAATTAGTCTCAACATGCTGCTTGCCTTTAACCCAAAGAGGGATGGAGAAAATTCATGCGTATAAGTGAATCAAGAAAGATTTCGGTAGAATAAGTCGTAAGGTACAGATTGCATACGACTTTGTAATTGTTTGTGAGAATGAATTATCGATAGTTGACTGTCGATCTCAGAGAACGTAAGAATAGAGTTTACGCTCCAAGAAACAGCTAGTTGTTCCATGTTTCCAGGACCACCATCTGCATCGACATTTATGCTTCCTCAGTATCCATTGCACAGCTGAAACCCCATGTGAAATTTCAGCCCACCGCCCTTCTTTTCGGTATTACTACCATAAAGGAAAATTCTCATATGCACTGCTCTGAAACATCAAACGTTGTGGATCACGACACGAGAACACAGTGTAGGAACCACTGCTAGTATGACGTCATCCACACCATTTCGTATTTTCAAATGCAGCACGCATGAGTCCGGACTGCAACTTTCTGTTTTATGAAAACTGGGCATCAGGTGTTGTATGCAACATGGTGACGTTTGCAGCACACCGGCCTTTAATATTTAACTTCAATCTTACACTAAACCTGCTTGCATTTACTTGTTTTGCCTGATAATCTATGTACTTTATCATTGTTCCTCGTTTGCAGCATCCTTATGTCTACGGCGTGCTAGTCTTTGAAGCAATGGCTACATTTGTCGGGCAAGTCTCCGTTTTATCCCTCATCGCCCTTTTCGGGGCTGCAACCACAGCTATGGTATCCACATTGCTACTTAGCTTTCGTCTTCTTTAAAAAGATTCAATTGATTACCGGAAAGTTCACATCAAAAAACAATCACAACCGTCCTTCCAAATTCATTGCAGGTAACAACGGCAAGAAAGGCCGTCACCTTGTTGCTGTCATACTTAATCTTTACAAAACCACTCACCGGACAACACGGTTCAGGACTGCTCCTCATAGCCATGGGAATCATACTGAAGCTCGTTCTTGAAAGTAAACCTCCAAATCGAATTGCTCGACCGGATTCCAGCAGCAGCACACAGCCAAATTCTCATCTGAAAGAAGTTAACAGGGCAGAGGCAGAGGAAACTGGAGATAGGGAAGAAGATGAAGAGAAAAGGTCACTAGTCTGAATTCAGTTTATTGGTTTAGTTAAGAAGTAAAATGCATTTGCATTTTCTTGATTCAATCCCATTGTGGGCATAGCAATACTGATTGATTCATGAATTCATAGCCAATTTGCTTCAGTTCACCTGTATAATTTGGTAGGGATTAACACTGATATATTCCAAAAATGCGACATTTTCAATGTATTTTTGCAAATTAATTTCCTGGAAAAGGGGTTTTTTCATTCAACACTGTTCTGATATCTATAGTAAACCCACAAGCCTACCAGCAAGATAATCGCTTGAGACATCATAATTCATATCCATAAAAATGGATATTAATGTAGTTTTATAGCAGTTATTTTTGTTTCTTGGTTACTGTATATGCATCTATGTATGTTTTGTTTGAAATCACCACTCTCTATTTTACTAGTATGTAAGCCACCGTTTTGGAGTGCTTCAACCTGATTTTAATTCTTAATTATCTATTTTTCTCTCAAAAACAAAAAAGAATAATAATAAAATTGAATATATATGTAATAATCACATTCTATTAAAAGAATCCAAAATTCCAAACACACGTCAGTACGACAAATGGGTGGACAGGTTAGGGTTAAATTAAGGTAAATTAACAATCTCTCTTGAGATTTTAGTATATTACGAATATCTTCTCATTATTTGAATAATTATTAATACCCATAATTTTAATGGTCGTCTAACAATTAGCTTAATTCATTAGGTTTCCATCATTTTTTGTGGTGAACTGACCAAAATGCCCTTGCAGATTAAACATTATAATTTTATTCTTATTTTTTATGGACTAAGTGATTGTTTTTTTTATAATTTTTAAAATTTTTCCATCCACCCCGTTTGATTTTTTTATAAGTTTTTATTTTTTTTTTAAATAAAAAAATACAATAAGGGCAAAATCGATAATTTCATACCTCCATCTAAGGATTATATAATTTCATCAAACATCAAGAGGTTATTTGTAATTTTTAAACAATAGGGGGGTATTTATAATTATAATCAAACCTCATGGGAGGTTGTTGTAATTTACCCTTTAAATTATCAAGCTTGGGTTTGGGTCAAATTCAATTTTAGGATAAATTACAACTGGCTCCCATTAGATTTGTGATAATTACAAATACCTCATTGTTGTTTAGACAATTACAAATGCCCCCTAAAAATATAAATACTTTAAAAAATACCCTCTTATGACAACCCATTATAAAAAAGACATTTGTTAGGATATTTGCAATTTCAAAAGAATATTTATAATTTTTCAAACAATGATGAGGTATTTGTAATTAAGGCAAACATTAGAGGAGTCCGTAATTTACCCTTAATTTTATGGATACCCTGGAGGCGAGTTTCAGATCCATTATCGCGCACCAACTCGTCTTACTATGGCCCATTTATTTTCCAGAAGTAAAGCCCAACAAGAGCCCAAATGGGCTACACACAGCATGGCCCATTTGAGGTTTTTACATGTCTGACGGCGTCGTTTCTTTTTAACAGCAGCAATTAAACGGCTATTAGCCACCCGCTTCCTTCCACTACGAAGTAAAATAAAATTTAAAAAGTAATAATGAAACAAATAATTCTCGTCTTCATCTTCTGTTAAAACCCTAATGGGCTAAAATTTCAAATTCAGAGACCAGTGTCAGGAAATTCCCAATCTCTTTTCCCCGGCATAAGTTGAAATAATAAGTAAGCAGCAATGATGAGAGGGACAAAGCGTTCCGCAATCTCCGACTCCACTCCGATTTTCAATTCCAACGACTCCTTCGTAAGTGTGTGTTTCTGATTTTTGTGCTTATGCAATTGATGAGTTTCTCCATCAATTTCGAGACTTTGATGTGCGGAATGTGCTTGTGGTTGTGATACCGTGCAGATGCAGAGCAAGAGAGTAATAATGGGGTCGCCCTTTGACGCGCAGAAGGTAGAACCACCAGTGCAGCAGCCGCCATTGGATGTGCAGAGGGCTGAATCATCGAAACAGCATGTGAGAGCTCTCAACACCCAATTTGCAAGGTCCTTACGTTTTCTAACTTACTGCTATCGTTTTTCAAGTAATGCTTCTTTAGTTTATTTGGAGTAAGCTTCCAACTTTGTAGCGTAAAGTGATGAATTCTGCATCAGTTTGATGTAATGGCTTTTGTTTGTGAGCGGAACTGAAGAGATGTCCAAGCTTGTTGTACTAGATTGAGTATTTGAGTGCACCAACCATTGTATCTTGTTATGCTTAATTGAAGAATTTTTTGCATTGGCATAACTAATCTTGAGCTAGACAACTTGAAAATAAAAAGTTTCGAACTGTAAAGCTTGAGATTGTTTATTTGTTCTCCTTTTTTTGCTGCTCGCGTCTTGCTGCACTGAGTGACGTGATCAAATTTCTGGGACATGCTAACATTAGTAACTCCTTTGTTGAACAGTTGGGTACAAGCACAATTAGAGAAACATCCAGATGAGCTTTGGGAAGACGGAGTGCAGGACTACTTAAATCATACTAAAAGCATCATGGTAATTTGTCAGAAACTCCTAACTGTGATTGTCCTCTTGTGTAATTCTTGCCCCATTAATCCGCCTGTGTCCACTAATGAACAGATTTTAGGATGTGATCCTTATAGTTCTTGATATTGTATAAACATCAAAATATATGGAAATGTCTAAAAGAAATTATGTGGATATGGATATGAATTGTTTAATGAGGCCTCTTGTTTTATCTAAGTATATGGTAATATTAGTTTTCTTCTCGTAATCTTGTTTGGTAAAATTAGCATATCATGAGGAAATCCTGGCTACGATCTTATTGCCAGCAACAAATGGTATTCGTAGTCAATGCGTACAAAGGTGTAAGCCATGTCAAGCTGGCATACATGCACACATTAAATTCATTAACGAAAAGGGCTGCTCAACAGTATTGGAATTTGAAACCCACTATCCATTATTGGAGTTTGTCGTGTCCTGCAAACACTTGATCTCTACAATTTGTCCATCACTTCATTTATGTGCCAGAGTAGAGAGATCTTCCAGATAGTGGAAGAAATTTTCCTTATATGATAATCAAAAGAAGGCAAAATTATTTAAACATAGCCCAAAAGGAAAAAAAGATAAATTTACGAGATACCGCATCTTCAAATTTTTCCTTTTTTAAAAAAGGCAGAATTATGTTCTCGTAAAAAATATTCCAAAAAGAAGTTGTTAGAAACCATGCTTTTAAAGCACGGTTTTGCATGGCAGAACCGCGTTTTCATAAAAAAAAAAAAAATTTAAAAAAATTAATCTGTTAAGAACCACGCTTTTAAATCGCAGTTTTGCATGCAAAAGCCACATGCTTGATGTAGCTTTTGCTCCCCCCTAAGCCAACATTCTTCTTGGAACACATTTTGGCACTAATAAATAGAATATTTCATTTATGTTATCCTGGTTCATCAGAATCAGCACAGATACTGCATTTGGGATGGAGAAACTTGAGAAATACAAATAGCTTTTTCTTAATGCAATTTTGGTGGTTTTTTTCTTCTGTTGCCTCCAATTGCAGGAGAAATTTAGTGATGTTGTTAACTGGCTGAAAGCAAATGCGGCAAAAGGAGAGAGTTTAGCGGGGTCCCGTTCTAATGATGCTCAAATGAAACCCACATCAGACATAGAGAAAAACAGTCCTAAATTATTCTTAGACAAACCTGCATTTCCTGCAGTTACAACTGCAAGCTTTGGGTCTTCATGGAATCCTGGAAGTCTCTTTAACAATACTGCACCTTTCACATTTGGAGGTATTCTTCTGGACAACACAGTTGCTCCTTTCCTTTGTATGTAAATCCTGTCACTGAATTATGTTTGTGTGGTACCTATTCCGCTGGTGCTTATGTTTTAGTATTAATTTAGCTGCATATTGTCACATGCATGTTGCAGTCATGAATGGAAAAATAGCGGATGTAAATTTGAATATGTGAAACTTTGAATGTTGGATCGAATGGTAGTACTGTTTGTATTATGCAAACTCTAGCATGTCACAAGTGCAAGGGATCATGCATGACAAATCATGTTATGTGACATGACCAAAAAGTATGGAGAGTGTAGCAGAATTAGCACTTGAGCTTTATTCTGTAGAGGTAGTATTATTTAAGTATATGTTTTACATCTCAGTCTCCATGAACCTGTTCCGAACTTTCTTGTCTTACTGGACACAATAACATTTCATTTTCTGGAGCTCCGTTGGTATCTGTATGTAATCTTAGAAGCTCAATGTAATATTTATTCTCTTCAAACACATAAGTGGAGGATGCATGTAACTGGACAACTCCTTTTGCAACTGAATATAATGAGCCTGTTTTATTTTGTATGTCAATATTCTCAGTTAAGCCAAAAAATTAAAATAAAGACTTGGACTTTTTGTTTGCTTAATTGCCAAATAGGATGTGAAGTAAAAGCAAACGAAACCGCTCTCATTTCTAACGAATCAAAAATATGATTCTTAACTGACTCTTGAAGGGCAATCTTAAATGAACGGTTCATAAAACTGTCATATGTTATGGGGAGAGGAGTTTGCTCTAATTTATGTGGTTTGATGGTTTCCTACTCTTTCTTCTTATTGTTTAATTGCACTTCATTTAGTTTTGTTGTATCTGGGATGTAATGAAATTTGCTCATGAATAAATGCATTATTTTGCTTAATGTGGGATATCATGAAATTTGTGCACATGAATAAAAGGCTTCCTGTGAAGTTTCTCTAAGTCGACAAATGAAGTTAGTTCACCTAGAAGAATAGTTGAATCTTCTTTCGTACTTTTTAATTTGGAAATGTATTTGTAGATTAATGTTAATCTCAGTTAGTTATGCAGACTTTGACTGTAGTTCCTTGTCTTCCAGGAACCCAGGTTTCTGTTCCTGGAAACACCAATTCAGTTCCCTCTGATCAGGGCGGTTCAAATGAGGCGGATGGGGTAAGAGGTGAAAAGTTCTTTATTTAAGCGGTTGCTGATAGAACTTTTTCTATCTCAAATCCAACCCGTCATACAAAAGAGTTCCATTTTTCTGGATGGACCATCAGAATTATATTTTTGGTTTTCCTGTGGCATTTCCTTCCTGTTGAAATGTCATCAGAAGGTTCAAGATTCACATGCAGACTTTTGTTTCAGTTTCTGTCATTTGGGTATAAGCTAACTAGAAATAACCAGTCTGTTCCTTTCAAAAAACCATCGGCAGCACCCATGTCCTGAAAACATATTTCTTCTTTATCATGGGCATAACAGCATCACATTTTGCTAATACATGTATAAGTTGCATTGATGAGCGATTTGCAACATTGATATTTTGAATTGTTCAGCTGATGTAATTTGTTTTCTTTTGTAAATATCTTGGAATGCAGAAGATGATATCGAACAACCCAGCAGCCCATCTGTGAAAAAGAGTGAAGAGAAGGGAATTATCACCGTACATGAAGTCAAATGCAAACTTTATGTAAAGGTGAGTGTGTATTAAAGTTACTTTCACATGCTTGTAGCATCCGCCCTTTTGGTAAGAACTGACTTCTTTGCTGATACATAGGATTCTTGATATTCATTTTCCTTGATCTTGGCAAATTTTAGTTTTATGTGATCTAAAATTACATTTAGAGCCTTAAGATAGCAAACCTCAAGATGAGTACAACTGGTTTACATTGTAGTTCTCTAAATGCTCCAATCCAGGAGATCGGAGAAAAGCTGATGAAACTCGAAAGCAGATGTGACAGGTCACTCTTAATGAGAAATTCATGATTTCATACATGCATTCATTTGCAGTGAGATGGACCTGATTCAGAGCAAGAATGTACTAACTATTAATTCTTGGATCGAATTCTTCTAACTAAATTTGTGTCCACTGTGAAGGATATAATATTCTACTTCACCATTTATCTACACATCCAGACTACCTTATAAGATTCTTGAGTCATTTTTTTTTCACTTTGAATTTTTGCCAACTAAAGACCTGCTAATGACTGAAAGGCCAATAAATAGAGTGCTAGAATGTCGATAGAAATATTCTTCAGGCTTTTATGCCTCTTGTAATCTACTGTAGCTTTTGTGCTGGTATTCTGTATTAACACACTATGCTTGTGTATAGCTGCATCAATCACATCAAGCTGATGAACATGCAGGGTTTGATGAAATGACTTGTGATTATCATAACAATGATGCTGCATTTCCCTCTTCTTTTGTCGGAAGAAATCAAACATTTAGCTGTATATGGTCTTAGTCAACAAGAATACCTTTATGCTTGTCTGAAATCCCTTTTACTGGTGTGTCATATTTGATCTATGAATTAAAAGCTTTTAGTAGTTTGTGGAGTGTCTTGCTTTGCTCGAGTAAACTTTACTTCTTTTAGTGGCATGTGACAAGTTATTGTGAGATGTGTTTTATAGGCCAACCATATGAAGATTGACTGCAAGGTTGTTGCAGTTAGTGCATAATCTATAGGTGTTATAATCATAAACATTGCGCAATAATTTTACCGCATTTTAGCATACCGTACTTTAATCTGATGTTCTTGGTTCCCTTGTTTCCAGACAACTGATCCGGCCGACAAAGATGCTTGGAAAGACAAAGGCATGGGTCAACTTAGTATCAAATGCAAGGAAGGTGTTAGTAAGGGAACCAAGGAATCTAAACCAACCATTGTTATACGTAATGATGTAAGTTCCCTACTAGGTATTGTTAACCCCTCAACTCTATGTTGTTTGCATTGTGATACTTTCATATTTTCCCTGCTCAAATCTCGCCTAACTCTTACTTGATGCCAGGGTTTGTAGAAATCAATCTCCTTTACATTAGTTCTTTCATAATTTTATGTCTAAAATTTAAGGAAGATCATGCTGCAAATTTGCTGTGGATGTCATTGTGTGCCAATTTTAGAACCTATCCAGTAGAAAATACCTGGCACATTTAATGCATTCCAAGTGGATTGCGTTACATAATAAGTAAATTTTAGGAAGGGGTTGGTATGAATTTAAATTTCTTGAAGTAAGAGGATATATATGATTTTTATTTTTATTTTGATGCAATGTAACCTTTTCTTTTTCTTTTTGATAATTGATGCACTGTAACTTGACTTGTTGGGGGTATTGCACTTCAAACCCTAACTACAATGCTTGAGATCTAATTCATCTGATCCTATGCTTTACTGCATATCCTTCAATTGCAGGTGGGAAAAGTGCTGCTCAATGCTTTGTTATACCCAGGGATCAAAACAAACATGCAAAAGAATGCAGTAGTAGCAATATTTCATACTACGGTAATGCATTGCAACTATATCTTTACCTCTCTTCTCTCTCTTTCTCCTTTCTTTGATGAGTTCATGGATTAACCATCAGATTAGTTGCATGATCGAAATTTATACTATTAGGATGCAAATAGTCACTATTCAGCATAACATTTTTCTGCATCTTAAATTTTGGTTCCACTGTAACTCTATGTCCATCACATAACTAGGATGGTAGATTGTGGGAAGACAAGCAAATTCCAAAACTGATCTGAATTATCAGCAACCATGTCCCGCTTTGTTTGAATTGGTCTCTGTCGCTAATTAGTAGTACTGAAAGTAAATTTTTTCCGTTTTGTTCCAAGAAAGGCAAAAAGATGACATCTAAGAAGGTAACTCATAGATTGGAATGTTATCCATAAAAACTATTTTATTATACTGATGGATTCCTCGTATCCTTTGTTAATATAATGAGAAACTTAGTTTCATTTGGGGGCCATAATTTTAGCCTAAAGCTCCTTTAAATAGGCCGCTGTGTATTTTCTGGTTAAGTCTAATCAGGCCAATCTTGGCAGCTCATGCAACATGATCAACAAGAATATTTCTTAGAATTTGTTTGATCTATGAGCACCTGGAGAAGATTAAGATTCCACTCCATAGTTATGAGTTCCAGTCATGTGACTATAAATTTGTTCGTAAATTGGTCTAAAACCATAAATCATTGAATCATGATGTTGTCGTTTATGCACCAGAGTTCATTAATGAGGACTGAGCCAATTACATGAAAATCCACTAGCTTGTACATCAAGTTAATGACAGGAAAATGAGATGGCTATAATTGCTGTTCACTTCTAGTAAAACACCTGTGATCTACCTGACCATTATCTGATGGTTGATTTCTCAATGCTTTTGAAGGCTGATGGTGACAACAACGATGCGGTTGTTGCTCGGACTTTCCTGATGAGAACCAAGACTCAGGAGGACCGGGATAAACTCGCAGCTGTTATTCAAGAATACGCTCCTGCAGGCTGATAATACTCGGTAGCACACATAGTAAACCATTTTGTTGTACGTCTAGTTCAAGAGCTCCACCTTGCATGCATACTTGGGATTTTCCACTGGTCTGAAAGTTTCTTCTCAAATTTTCAGGAAACATCACCAGTAAGTCAAAGATTTTAGGAGCCATAACTTAAAAATCTGCGGAAGTCCCAAGATGTACAAATTACTTTATACACCTGTATTTTACGGAGATCAAGGATATGTACTGCAAACCACCATTCTCCGAGTACGTTGGTTGCATAGACGTTCTTGTTTGCACCGTACGACTTGTTTCCTCACTTTTGGAGCTGGGTAGTCTTGAATGATATATACTTTATCAGATTTTCTGCATCAATGGAGATTACTGCTTTTTCTCTATTCTGTTCCTTTTCTTTTAATTATAATATTTTATCTTATCTTCAATTATTCTTCCATTCACTCATTGTAAAATTAAGTAAATACATTGCAATAGTAGTAATAAAAACTTGAGTTAACAGCATAAAATCCAATAGTTTTCTTATAATTTACTTTATGAAACCCAAGCATGCATGTCAAGTGTGTCAATAATGTTAGTTCTGATAACAGAGCATCACATTCCAAATTCTAGTGTATATCGTTGTACCGAAAGAAAATAATCTCCATCAAGCAGGATTTTATACGATTTTAAAGAAGCCAATCTCCATCAAGCAGGATTTTATACGATTTTAAAGAAGCCGATGAATTTGTACTGCTTATCATGCATCGAACATGACATTTGACTTGTGAACCAAATATGCTGAGTCGATCTTTAGCCAGTTGATATGATGTCAAAAGTCGATATCAAATGGCCAATGAGCTAATTTATGTGCAAGTTGTGATTGAAAATGCTGGACTTGGTTGAGATGGATTTACCAGGTCACTAGAGTAGAGTGTGCGTAATGCTGCAATGTGTTTCCTAAGTTTCGGTGTGTTGTGTTTGGTTTCTTCTTTGATTATCATTTCTGTGTCTTATGACATGGATTTCTGAATGCAATCTTCCAATTTGCTCAGTCCACATGCAGATGTCCGTATGATTCACAAGGAAATAGCTTCCACTCCTTCACAGAAAGTGGCATCTATTATTACACAGTATACTAATGCCTGCCTGGAACACAATTTTTACTTGTATACGTCATTTGGTTATATGTTTCTTTCTCATGACATGTCATCTTGCGTTTGTAGTCCAACGGTTAGGATAATTGCCTTCCAAGCAATAGACCCGGGTTCGACTCCCGGCAAACGCAATCCTATCTTTTAATCCTTCTTGTTATTCATAACCTATAATAAATTGAGGGATAATTATGATTTTGGTCCCTATACTTAATCACGTATTTAGTTTTGGTCCCCAAACTTTTAAACTTAACAATATTAGTTTTCAAACTGACACTTTTTTAACAATTTTGGTCCTACAGTTAGATTTGGCATTAGAATTGACGGAGAAGTGTCATGTGATATGCACGTGAGGTGAAAATGATAGGAAAAAAAAAACAAGAAGAATTATGATTTTGATCCCTAAACTTAACCACTTATTTAGTTTTTTGGTCCTCAGACTATCGAGTTTGACAATATTAGTTCTCAGTCTAACCATTTTTTATCAACTTGTGCACCATTCCTCATTTTTTGCAACTCCCATTCTTTCCCAAAGGAACCATATATAGCTTGATTTCCACTCGATTTTGTTAAACCCACTGATAATTTTATGTTATTCACTAAATTAAATCAATTTTTCTTATTTTCTTGGAATTTTTTGAGTTTTTTAAGTCCAAATCGCCAAAGTGTAAAACCCTCAAACCTTAATCATGATTTGGGCAAGCATGAATTTTTCTACTTGGATTCCATGATGTTAAAAATGGAAGCTTAAGTCCACAATTGCAGAGAAATGGAGACTATGCTTCTAAGGAGTTTTGAAAATGAGATTTTTTCCCCCCAATTATCTATCTAGTAAACCTTCAAGCTTGGAAAAAAAATTGTGAAAATTGATGTTTTTAACTAATTTTATGAAGCATCCAAGCTCCAAGGTGGGAACATGAGGTTTTTCTCCCCTCCAATGCTGCTTCAATCAATTCTAACGAAAAATCTAACAGTCGGGACCAAAACTGTCAAGAAAATATTAGTTTGAGGACTAATATTGACAAGATCAAAAGTTTGGGGACCAAAACTGAATAAGTCCTATGTCTCTGGAAATATAAAAAAATAATAATAATATAGTGTCGTACATCCAAACCATGTATTTAAAAAAATCGTCCGATGCAAAGTCGGACACGGTACCCATGTCTCTGAAAATATAAAAAAAAATTATAATAATAATAATATAGTGCCATACACTCCAAATCATGTATTTTGCTTAAAAATTTAAATATAAAACATGCTTATTTTATGTTTAACTTTGATATTTTTCATATTGCATAAGTTGATTTTATAAAACATTAAATATATATAGAATAAAAAAAATATAATAGATACAACTATGTCGGTGGCGTGTCATATCCTAATCTATACTCTATATATATATAAAAAAAAAAAAAAAAAAGCAACCCTTTTTTCACTCACAAATGGCGATCTTACACCACAACACATATTTTTTAAATTATAAAAAATGTCCTTATAGATTTTCAACTACCCCTATTCAAATTTTCTTCTCATCCATATGATTTATACTACTTATCTATATTAATATGAAAATTTCACCAACACGATTTTTTTTATCGATAATATTTTTAAATTTATTTTATTTTATTTTATTTATTTTTTAAATATAATGTGTTGGTTTATAATTTTATTCTTATTTATAATATATTTTATAAGTATAAACAATTATTTATTATGTGCACGCAGGAACTGCATGCCATAACAACCAATTTTTTAAAAAAAAGGTTTTATTCTGTCCATGTCGTGTCCGTGCATCATAATTCATAACTATTAATCATGGACTTATTAGTTTGAATCAAATGTCTTATTTGATTTTTTGAAGGGCAAAATTTGAATTTTTCTCTAACATAGATTTCTGGACTGTATAATTCATCTAAACAGTCTCAACTTTTTCGAATTATTTTACTATTTTTAACTAATTATATTTTTAAGCAAAATTTTATTCTAGTAACTCAGAGACGTCAAGAGTCTGAAAATATATATATCTATATATATATATATATATATATTTGTAATCTATCATTAGTATTTATTTTATCCAATTAAATTGCTAGACCATACAAAATAGGATAAATTATACAAAAATCCCTTAAATTTGTCATAATTATAAATACCCCTCATTATTTTAAAAATTACTAATGCTACATAAAATTAATGGTCATCTAACAAATACCCCTATAATGAACTGTCACAAAATGATACTTATTAGACAGCCATTGATTTTTAGAGGGGTATTTGTAATTTTTCCAGCTACAGGGGTATTTGAACCATGATGCAATTGAAGTATTTTTAGTAATACAGAAAGACAAAAGTGATGCAAATGAAAATTTTAAGGACATAAATTGAGATTTTATCAAAGTTGAGGGGTAAAGTGAAACTCAACCTTCAAGGGGACACTCATCACCCCTTTGGACTTTACTGTCATATGTTGAGATTCAGTGTCTAATCTGCTAATATTTGTCTACATTAACAACATTACAATACTATATCAGCCATCCATGATTCCTATCTTGAATGGAATAAAGTCTAAAATCCTCTATTTGCAGCAAGAAACAAGAATCCAAGATTACATATTGCAGCACCTGGTACAAAATAGGTTTAAACGTTTCTTGCCTTTGTTTCTCTAGCAGACGAGTGATGATCTCAATGACGCGGCACTTGGAATCCTCGTGCACGATGCCCAGCGACTGACTGATGCGGTGGCTATGAGATCCAGATGATCTAGCTCGCCAAGACTGATTGTGTGGTTCCTCTTGCTCTGCAAGCTTGTAGCCTTTGAAGCACTTGATACTCCTCTTGGGTGGATGTTGCACCTCTCCATTTCAACCGACTTTTGCTCTGTGGGGCAGTCGGTCTCTGGAAATAAGATCAGCTTTTGTATAGCCGGATCTGCAAGCACAAGCAGAAAGCCCATCAATCAACATCTCAACTGCTTCAAACGGCTTGTGTGTTTAAATGGTCATCATAGCAAGTAATAAATGTGTTATTGATCATTTAAGGTATCCACATTGACTTCTTTTTATTTATAGCATAAGCACTTGAGCAACCAGAGGAGCATTGAACCGTTTGGTGAGCTCAAATAACATCCAAAACATTAGCCCAGATGCCAATTCCTCTTGCTAGTTCCTCGAATCTTTACAAGATAATGTGGTTGAATATGCGGATAACTCCCTTAGCTGTGAAGCTAAGTTCATAATAATCGCTCTATGATAAATGATGCTTCTTGAATTTAATTGTTGCCATTTTTTTCATGGCAATCACGCTCTCACTTGTTAAGTAGAACTGCGCTAAATAATTTATTGCATACAGGTAGATGGACTACAAGTGCATCAATTTTGGTAATAAATAGAAAAGGTTGTACTTGTGCCTACTCTTCATAAATTAGATTTCAAGAAATACTTTGAGATTCTAGCAGAAAAAGTGTACCTCCAATTGAGAGCATTTTGGTCTTGAAACACAAGGACTCGTCACTTTCTTCAAGTGTAGGAATGGGGCTGAAAAAGGTGAAACTTGGAATTGAATGAATTGGAGATGAGAATTCTGCAGCATTTGTTTTACAGCAGCTACCAGGATACACAGCTCCTGACGCTGAGGAAGGCGTGACCTGGTTTATCAGGGTTGAAGAGAACGATGATCTGCATGAGAAAACGGGAGAATCTTCCTGCTCGCTATTTACAATTACAGGCGACCCATCACGGAAACTGAAATCATGGTCTCTGTAAGCATTTAGACTGGAAAAAGAATAGCTGCCCACTTCTAGTTGCTGAAAACTGAGGTTATCTTGTCTGTACAATTCCTGAGCAACCTGTGACCGTGAGGTATCCTTTGTCCAGGAGTGAGCTGCAAAGGAATATTGGAATCATTACCCCAGAATCTTAAAGAAATTTCACAAAGTCTAGCATTGACCAAGATTATGAGTTCCAGCCAAATAAGAATCAGGTGACATCGTCACCACATCCAATAAGGTTTGGTACATAACATACCATTTCAGGTAATGGAAGTGCCAAATTCAGTTAAGAGGGATGTCATAACGAAAGTTTTGCTAAAAATATAAATGCTGATAAGAGAGATACTGTATGATGAGAATTACACCAAATTAGGGAAGAAAGAAAAAGCCAATGATAAAGATCTAGCAGAATCCAGATATTTACAATTGCAGGCAACTTGAGGACAAAATCTTTTTCTAGCAGTATTAGTTTGGTTTAGTAAGTTGTGATATTAAGTCCTTGTTCTTAAATTTTACAACTACTTCCTTATAGGAAGCAAACTAATGAATAACAATATTATAAACAATGAGCATTCATACTATCAACATACCAAGGACTTGAGCAGCAGTTATCCTTTTTGAAGGATCAAAACACAGCATCCTGGAAATCAAGTCCTTAGCTGACATTGAAATGTTATCCCAAGGATCAGAATGGAAACACAGTTTCGCAGCCCGTACAGCATCAAATATAGCCGATTTGGTTTTTCCCCAAAAGGGAGGCATTCCACTCAGTAGAATGTAAAGAATAACTCCAGCACTCCACACGTCAGCTGCCTGATTATAACCTCCCACCAAAACCTCAGGAGCTATGTAAAACGGACTACCAACAGTCCCATGCAATGTCTGTCCTGTTAAAGAAACTTAAGATTCTCAGTAAATGAAGTATTTTAAACCAAGATAACTTCGAATTCTTTATTAACAAAATACCTATATGCGCTCAGTGAAATTTACATGTCTCTCTAATTACTGTTGCATCTATATTCATGTGCAAGATAGTTATATAGTTAGCGACTTATGTGGTGTATGATTCATCTCATGCTTCATGTTTAATGGTGCATGCAGTAAAGCTGAAGGTTTCAAACTTCTGATGTAGACAGAAGAAAGACATTACCAGGTTTGATGTATGTGGCAAGACCAAAGTCAGCCAATTTGATTGGTGAGGAGGAAGACCTTGAGACTAGCAGAATATTTTCTGGTTTGAGATCTCTATGCATAATGCCTTTATCGTGACAATACATTACTACTTCCACAAATTGCTTAAAGATAATCCGTGCCTCATGCTCCGATAATCTGCCCTGCTTCTCAATCCGATGGAAAAGCTCTCCACCAGCACAAAGCTCCATGAGGAGATGAACATAATCCTCCTCCTCATACACAGCCTTCAGATCCACAATGTTCTCATGCCCAGACAACTTGGTCAATATTTCAATCTCAAGCTTCACACTGCGGACATCATCCTCTGTAACCAATCTCTCTTTGGCAATAGACTTGCAAGCCAAAACTTCCCCGGTCAACTTATCAGAGCATTCCCTTATAATGCCAAATCTTCCCCATCCTAACTGATCTCCAAGAACGTACCGCTCCCTAAAATTGGCAGTCTGAGTTGAATCCAAGATTGTTTCACTCAACCCTGAAGATTTATAACAATTACAAGGACGAATTGCATCCGTATAGGTTAAGTCCATAACACGATATAACAACTTTGACCAAGATCACCAATCAGACTATTCTGCCTGCCATGCTCCCCAAACTTCTCAAGCAACCCCTGAATATTTCATCCGTGAACCATCAGTCAACTGCGTACTGAAGGCAATCAAAAAGCACCACTGTTCTGCTAACACTTTGCGGTCCAGTCACTGTTCCTTCACCTAAGTAAAATCTGCACTTTCCTCCAGCAATAAAAGACAATCTTTTGCAAATCCCTGATAAATTAAGAACAATATATGCTCAAATTCCAGTCACTTGCTTAAACCTTTGCATGCAACACACAGAAACACACTTTCCTTCCCCACTCCATTCTCTTCTCAGGGTTTGAGGGAAGGCACAAGCAGACTTTCAAATTGAAACTTTCTAGAAAACCATGGACAGCCCATCTTTGAAAATGACATGCTAGATCCAAAATCGAGTCAAATACAAAGAAACCAGAAGGGCCAAACACAGAGCCCCCACAGCAAACAAAAACAAAGTTGAATCGCATAACATATTAAAGATCAAAACTTTGCTTCATTCCCAGACAACCCATCACTTTTCATCCAAAAAACCACCCCAAGAAAACACAAAACCTTCAATCCAATAACAAAACAACCCATCCCAAAAGAGTCACACCAACACCAAACAGATTCATCATTCATTCAGAACAAAATAACAGAACAAAGTAAGCGGAAATCCACAAAAACAAACCCACATTTTTCCACCAATAACCCATATATACACACACAAACCATGCACTTATAGAAAGAGAAAGTACCTGAAGAGAGAAGAAGCAGAAGAAAAAGATGTCCGTTACAGCAAAAGGCCTCATAACCCAACTCCACAACTCAGCTGTTTCAAACTCTACTATACTCGGCATTTCAAAATGGCTTCCATGGTACAACCGGCAACCGGAAATGCCTGTATTTCTCTTACTTTTATATGTACATTTCAATTGCTTCATGTTATGCTATGAGGGCCAATATAGTAATTCAACACAAAGCATAATTTCTTATATATTCCACATTTTATCTATTTAATTATTATAATACACACTTCTTTCTAATAATAATATAAGTAAATATATAATGATATATATTTTATAATTTATTTGTCATTTTTTTTCATTTTAAATCAATGGTTTTTTACTCTAATACTAAAACTGAGAGCTTGCTATTGAAAAATTGTGAATTTGAATTTCATATATATTCAGTTTAACGACAGTTTCTTATTTATTTATTTTCCTTTTAGATGTATTTTTAATTTTAAAATTATTAATATACTAATTAGTTGAGTGTTAAATAAAATGTAATAAGCTGCTTTTGTGAAAAAATAAATATCATTTGAAATTATTTTGTTTTGCAATGTAAATTAAATTCCAAAAAATTTAATTCAAAAAAATGATCATTAAAAAAGGGGGGCAAACAACACGAAAAATTGCATTTGCATTCGAAATGCAGTTTCATATGCTCGATTGTGCAGGCACTATGGAGTGGTTTGTTCTCCACTATCAGTCGTTAAATCATATATAATGACATGATCGCTTATTAATTTAATGACTCATAATATTTATATGGGCAGTATTGAGATTTTTTTAATTCAGATGTAGCAACCCTAGTCGCATAGTGAAGCACTTTTAGTGGCCTAATTGATTGATAAAAGGAGGGCAAAAACCACAAAATTGCATTTGCACTCGAAGCGCAAGTTTGATATGCTCAATCATATGTTCAAATGGGCACTATGCAGTTTATCCTACAGTGGTTGGTTTATTCCTCACTATCAGTCGTTAAACCACACATAATATCATCATCACGTATTAATTCAATGACTCACGATATTCACATGAGCAGTATCAAGATTTTCGTAATTCAGACATAAGAACCCTAGTGATAACGTGGAACGCATTAATGGCTTAAATCGATTGGTCAAAAAGAGGCAAACACATTAAAAAATATCGCATTTTCACTCGAAACACAATTTTGATATACTCAATCATATGACCAAACGAGCACAATACACATCATTCTATAGTGCATGGTCTGTTCCTCATTATCAATCATTAAATCATAATAACACGTATTAATCCAAATACTCATGGTATCCATGTGGACAATATCAAAATTTTCATAAATCAGATATAGGAACCCTAGTCGCAACATGGAGTGCTTTTAGTGGCTGAAATCGATCGATGCTGAGGTGGCACTCTACCATCCAATCCAATTTAATTTAATTTCAATATAAATTTAGCCCCAAAATGGAATATGTGATTGGAAGACAAACCAGCTGTACTTCATGCTCTACTTAGCTGTACAAATACAGATTATTATTACGTGTGATTATAAATTTCTAATATAAATATTCAAGTGGATATATCCCAGAAAGCGCACTTTGCAAATTCTCACACAATCAATTCACCTAAATTAAATAAATAACAATTTTTCAAGAACTAAGCATGTGCAGATCCTGATTTTTGTGGGCCTCGTGGCCCATTATTCCATAATTCCATTAAATTAGTTCTATACATATAACCAGCAACAAATAAATAAATAAAGCTCGACTTGATCTTTATTTGCAAGTTTTAATAATCGGGCAAAATAAATATTAACATTTCAACACTTAAATCAGTAAATGAATGAACAACAATATAATAAAATAATAGAAAAAAATAAGTTGAGTATAAGTCAAAAAGTACACTTTTGAACGATACGATTTGTATTTATAGGAATCTCCTGACTCGAAAATAAGGTAGGATCCCCCTTTATTCAAGTTTTAATTCAAGAGAGATATCCTATAGCAAGCAGGACTCCTCCATCATTGGATGGGTGGTTACATCCGACACAAGGACGATGTAAGAATTGTGTTGCCCATAACCCTAATAAGGTAGGTCCAGCTCACTAGCCCAAATCTTCAACCTTGGAAGGCTCTTACCACATCAAGCACTCTTGATCTATCTGATTAGCCTTACTCGCTTCTTACCCAGTCCATTAACCCAATCCAGTACACTTACTAATCCTATCTCATTAAGCCGACTTTCTCCTTCCTCTCTCAAAACAACTCTTTATTTTAAAAACGGACAGAATCAGTTAAAGAAGGAAAATGAGCACTTAGCAAACAAAATGCACTTCAGCAATGATAATTTAAAAAAAAAATCCACGATGAGCTACAACAATTAATCCAAAAAATAATTTTTGCACTAAGCGATTACATTTCGCACCAAGTGATTAATAGTAAATATAATACCGACAGAAAAATCGCAACAATAGAAAAAGAACGAACTTACCGGCGTCACAGACGGGGAGCCTTACCCGACTCGTACAATTGTGCTGGAGCCAGAGACCTAACTCAGGCTTAATAGGGTTGTACATTTAACGTAAATTGGAACCCGCTATTTCTGAAATAGTTGAGATAGAATTTGTCTTTGTGATTAATCACTGGAGTGTGAAATCCCAACAGACGATGTGGATGTCGGAGTTGAAAAATTATTAGTTTTTTTATGTTGTTTTTTTGGATAATTGTGATAGTATCTTATTACAAGCATAATTATTGTATGGTTTTTTTTTAAATAAATGTAATAGCTTGTTATTATGAGCAATTAGTAGTTTATTATTATATAATTTTAACAATGACTTGGGCCATGTAAAGTCATTCAGTTGGGCGTCTATATTGAGTTATTAGTAATATTGGGCTGATATTGTAGCCTGTTCTCTTAGCCCATAAATATATTGGGCCTCAGTACAATAGCAAAACTATGAGCCCAATATGTGGTAGGAAGCCCAGTTAGAATTGATGGATTCTTGGGCAAGATGCATTCAACATGATTTAATTCACAAATTTGTAATGGTCTGTTTATGGACTTAGATCAATTTTCAGCCCAAAAGAACTAAAATGGGCCTAACAAAATTGCAAAAATTAAATCCAATAACTCATAATAATACACACTTACATGACCGACGAACAATATTTTATTTTGGGTAAATTACAACGACTTTATCTGAGATTTAGCATAATTTTAAATATCCTCTCATTGTTTAAAAAATACCAATACCCCCTAATTTTAACGGATGTCTACAATTAGTCCAATTTGTTATATTTTCGTTATTTTTTATGGTAAATTGACCCAATATACCCTTGTGGATTAAAAGTTATATTTTTTATTTTTTTTAATTTTTATATTTTTATTTGGACTAAATGGATAATTATTTTATAATGTTTAAAAAAAATTCATCCATCCCGTTCAATCTTTTTATAAGTTTTTAATTTTTTTATAAAAAATTAAAAAAATTCAATAAGACAAAGTTGACAATTTGACACATCCATCTAAGAATTACACAATTTCATCAAACATTAAGGGGGTATTTGCAATTTTTTCAAACAACGAAAATATTCATAATTATGTCAAATCTCATGGGAGATCATTTTAATTTTCCCTTTTTATTTTTATAGGAACGATAATTACATTATTACATTAAAATTTATATTTTTTGATTGATAATTATCTTTTTAATGTCTCTTTTTTTTCTGCTATTGTTTATTTTCTAAATATTTTACAAACGTTTTATCTTTCTCTATTTCATCAACTTTCACGTTTTAAATAATACGCGATAAATTTATTGTGATTGATGCGCAATTTAAATATAAACAACAATTTCAATATACAATTAATTTAGTCCGATCAAACCTTACATAAACTCAAAAAAAATCAATTTGATATGCCTTAGTAAAACTTGTACACGGACTTTTACATATAGCAAAAATAGAGATAAATACAGTTTACACCCCTGAATTTTGTCAAATGTGTTTAATTCCCCCTTTGAATTATAAAATTTATCAAAGCACCCCATCTTTTTTGACGGTCATTAGTCATTGGTCAGTTCGTTTGTTTATGATGATACGACGCTAGACAACTTTTTCCAAGTGTTCCAACTAGCCATTGGAAATTGTGGACGATTTTGACCTTATGTTACATGTATATATTAAGCATTAAATTTGCATAACTCACACAATTTATTCTTTTTTTTTTTAATCAATTTACCATAATTTATGAACGCTAAATTAAGATAGCCTTTTAAAGACAAATAAGGGTCTTACAGGAGCCACTCGAATTCACAATCTTATGTTTCTTGTAATCGGTCTAAGAATTTTATGGTTAATTTTTTTGGAATTATATGCAGATAATTTTGGGAGGAAATTTGTAGGTTGCAATTACTGAAACGTAAGCTTAGAGTAATTTTATCTTTTCATAGCTAACTTATATTCAAACTCGATAACTATTGCATATATAACTGCATAAATCAAGTTGGATACGAGTTTATACAGTAGATTAAACCAAAAAATTGTCAAAAAGGCCCAGGAATTGAGCAATTAATCTGATAATTTCAGACCAAAAAAATAAGAATAAATAATAAAAAAGTAAAATATAAAGAAACTTAAATTTCAAACGTTATAGATCGAGCAATGCAAAACATGTCATCTAAGTCATATGGCCATGTAATACAACTATATTATAATCAAATCATATAAATAACTTTCAGGGACTTCATATTATCAATATTTCCCCGACGAATCTGGCATGACGCATTAAAGCTAATGTGTCGAGGGCACGTAAGACATATCACATGTCCTGACACGGGCAATTTTACAACTTTGTCTAAATTATAAACAACGCTAACTTTTCAATCATTGATCTTCAGAGACGTTTTATAATCGAGGAGTGTGTTTGACACACACGGCATAATAAGGGGTACAAATGGTATTTTAATCCCTAAAAAAGACAAAGAGCACATAAGACATATCATATGTCCTGAAATACGACCGATTTTATAACTTTGCCCAAATTATAAATGACGCTAATTTTTCAATCATTGATCTTCAGAGACGTTTTATAATCGAGGGGTGTGGTGTGTTTGACAGGCTCGACATAATTAAGGAGTACAAACGGTAATTTAATTCCTAACAAAAAGTAATTGATAATGCAACATAGATTACATGCAAATTTTGTTGGGGATCATAATTTACAGGGCGAGGAAGTAGAAAGAAAAGCACGCACTTCATGAACAACAGTGCAATAAAAACTTTTATCTCTGACATTTCCAAAGCAAGTAAAAGGATTGGTCCTGGCGCACTGCTCCCACTTTACCATCAAAATATCGCCACCACAGCATCTCCACGACTGGTTCTTTTCAGAATCTTCGTGACACTGACACCTCTTCAATTATAATTACTCTTTTTTATATTTATTAAAATAAAAATATTTTTCTTTCACAATCCACTGTTTGCGATTTTATTATATTAATAATATTTTAAACTATTTTTTAAAAAATATAATATATTATTTATATATTTTATTTTTTAAATATAAAATATAAAATAAAAATTTATTTATTATATGCATGTAAGAAGGATTAGTTCATACAAAAAAAAAAAAAAAATTGCATCTCTTGTTCACAAACAACGACTTATAACACATAAATATTAAATTTTAATACAAATTATACTTGATGCGACAAGCGATTTGATCAGTGTCGCATTGCGCGAGGTATTGTCCATTTTGGCTTCGTAGGTGCCTCACGGGTTTGTTCTATCGTTAAGGAGATGAGGTTTTGGGCTTATAAGTTACTCAAACACTTCATCTGCAATTGATGTGGGACGCTTATTTATCAATACCCTTAAAGTACATTATCATATTTTACTTATTCGTTTTCATTAATTATTTTATTTTATTTTTATATTATATTTATCTAATTATATTAACGTAAATATTACGTATCATGAATTTTATTTTTTTTTTATACGGTGTTACGTATCATGATGACTAGTATTTAAATAGATAAAGGTGATCGGCTGAAGTTGGGTGCATGGGGCCTAAGATACCCCACCAAGAGGTGTAATAATTATAATTTAATGTAATTTAAAAAGATGTATAGGGGTGGGGGTGGGGGTGAAAGGTGTGGAAAAAGAGGATTCACGTGATGAATATAGGTAATGTTGTCGAGGGTAGAGCGCTCTTGTCTTTGACTAGTCTACTACTATTTATTATTTCATGTGATTTCTAGTCTAGACATATCATTTTTTAATTTATGACTTGTTTATATGAATTATTTTTATTTTTTGAAATAATTGAATATACATTTATTTGAAAAAGTTAATATTATTTTTATAAATTGTTGATGCTTTTTTAAAAAACAATACATACTTTTTTTTTAAAAAATATATTAATATCATTATACAGATTAATCCTATTTTTTAAGGGAAAAAATCCAAGGATTCCCTGTGATATTTAGAATGTTAAAAAAACTCTCTGAGAAAAATAAAAAGTACCAATTACATTCCTTGTGATATGAAAAAATTCAAGAAACTCCCTGAGATCGGTTTGACCAGGTGGATGTGTATTCATTGTTCATAACATAAGGGTGATTTTTTATATTTAATTTTTATATGGGATTTTTTGATATTTTTCTATATTACGTGGGGGAGTGGGTCAAAATGAATTTAACTCTGTTTTTTAACTATTATGAATGATTTATGTAGTTATTCAAAAACTAAAAATGACTTGTTAAACAAACTGCAAGACATCGTATGTAAATATAATTATCTCTTTAATTCATTTTTGAATGAAACTAGTGAGAATTTTTTTAGGATGAAAATAAATCTTAGTCAAGAATTAAAAATGATGTGATGGGTGTCGAATGAAGAGGGTTTAAAAGGAAAAAGTTATCTCCTATAGGTTTTAAAATGTCCAAACAAGACTGAAATTCATTCATTTTTTACTCAGGGTGGGATGCATAAGCTCTGATATAACTCAGGGGTTTGCAATCACCATTGTTGGCGAATTTATATTTAAAAGGATAATATCACGATACATGAATCCATATAAATATGGACATTAGGATCTATAAATACTCTAAATTATTCATTAAGAGAATATTCTTTATATTTTCCTTTCGATCTCGCACCCAACTATCATAAATATCAAAAGATCTTAAATGTAGACCTCACAGGCTCACAACATGTTGAAAGCTTGCTCGTTTTATCATATCCCGGCACTTATTTTGATTGGACTATCTCTTAAAGTCATCAGGATATCGAAGTCGAATCATTATAACATTTAAATTTTGTATTTTTTTTTTCAGAATTTATACGTCTATGTGAAATTAGACATAACTTATAAGAATCAATTATATCACGTATTTTCATACAAACGACTATTATAATATATTACATCTTTTCACGTAAAATATTATAACCAAACACATTTATTCTAATTAGTCGTCGTTGTACGCGTTTCTCGTGAGCATATAAAAAAAATTGTGATATGAGATGGAGAAAAAAAATTATAATGAGAAAACAATATTTTTATAATTGAAAGTTTATTAAAAATTTATAAAAAAATAATAATAAAACAAACATTGAGAAGTTTAGAGAGAAACATGGAGTAGGTGGGAGATTCTTTTTTTTTTTTTTTTAAATTATGATATTATTTAAAATTTTTAAAATTACTAAAGAAATTATTGTGAGGGTAAAATAGGGCAATCTAAAATTGATACGCTCAAAAATATTTTTTTTATAATAGTATAGATACGTCTTTAATACAAAAAATTATAATTCTAATACATGTTTTCATAAAATAGATATAAAATCCAGTCACATTTTCAATCCATCGCATCTTTTTATCATAACATATTAATATATCATTTCATTTTCAGATAAAATGCAATACAAAATAAAATTTAACTTAAAAATACTGAAAATAAAAAATTAAGAATGGAAACAAACCAAATAATGTTCTACTTTTTGTGTAAGTTTTTATTTTTTATTTTTTAAAATATTGAAGTCCCACTTGTATATAGGTATTAATTTATTTTTAAAATTTTCTAATTTTTTCCATTCCAATTCAAAAATAGTTATTTATAATTCATTTTAACATGTTGAACAATGATCACATTTTCAACGAAGCCTTGTTTGAAGCCTTGTTTGAGTGGTTGGGTGGAGATTTCATATTTACGAGGTTGTGCGTATTGTGAGTCCCACAAAAATAGATGTATTATTTATTTTTTGTAATAGTGTCTTACATTATTGTTTACTTTGAATATTTTTGTTGATTTAGCAGTACTGATTTTTTAAATTTAAATGTATTAAATAATATAATAATTAATGGAATGGAAACAAGTTGTATTGACGAAGGAAAAAATAATCCAAACAAGAAAAAAAAATATCTCTCTTAAGGAAAAATTTGGAGTCAAACTTGCCAAATTAGCATAGTGCGGTGGATTACTGGAATACCCCACTAAACAGATTGTAGCCATGTAATGAGGGGTAGGTGAGGGTTAAATTAGAACTTTATTACATACCTATCCTAAATAGCGCTCATATAACACAAATTAAGTTGATCCCACTTTTTGAAGACGTCAATAATAAATGTTAGGGATAATTACATTTATGTTCCTTGAACTATGGTCTATTTACACAAAATCACCACTATCTTCTGTATAATTATAGAAACTAGCCCTGACAGCAAAAAAATAGGAGTAATTTGTATAATAATGCTAACATTTTTAGAGAGTGTGTGTGTAGCTTTTCGAAAAAATAAGGGGTAGTTTGTGTAAGTGGTAATGATATTTTGACGGTTGTACAAAAAATATATTATGTATTTTATTTAAAAAAATTATATACACAATATATATACATATATATACTAAATAAAATAAAAAATAGGAAATAATTTAAAATAGAAAATTCAATACAGTGTCAATTATTAGGGTGGCTACCTGCGCGTAGGCTACACTACTCTACTCGCAATCACAGCTCTCAAATTGGGAATGGGGCCCTCCATTCTCCATCAATCCATCTCCCTTTTTCTATCATCTTTCCTTCTTTCATGTGTTGCAATCACTTTTAGGTCAACTGGAGAGTTTTCAAAAACTTCCAAAAGTGATTTTTATAGAAAAAATTTAATTAAAAATTAACAGAATTAAAAATGTATTTATTAGAATAAAAGTGAAAAATAAATAAAAGCGAAATTGTGAGTAGTATTTGAAGAAAAATTACTTCTGAAATAAGTTTAATTGATTGAAGATCATTTAGTCACCGTATGTTAAAATTGTACTATTTTCACTTAATAATTCAACTGGTTTTTTTTAATAATAATTATTTTTGTCAAAAAAATAATAATTTTATTTCACTTAGTATATCTCATATTTAGTTTTGTACAAATATTTTTTATTATATTATTAAAATATTAAATATTATTAAAATTTTGAATGTTTACTTCAATAATGCTCCCACTAATTAATATAATTGTCCATTTTATGCAATTATATGAAATTATAATTTTTATCAGTATTAGATTATTCAAATTATTTGAAAGGTCTAGCATCAACTTTAGATGACAAATTTTAAAAATAAATTAAAAAGGGTACTGAGGGTAAAGTAGTCAAAAAGAGTTGGATTAATTACGAAAAAGTCAAACTTTTACAATGTTTGTTTTAAGGCCAAAAGTTGAAAATCGCTTTTCTAAAATTATCACAAACACTACCATAATACTGTAAAGTTTAAATCAAATGCAGTATTTGAAAATATAACCTCTGCTTATGTTTTGTTTTTTTTTTTTTTTAATTAAGCTAAAAGCTGTAAGTTAGTGAAAATGTGTTTATTGTGGATTAAGATAGTTTTGCAATTACGTTGAACTTTTTATGTTCTTTTGTCCAAACTGACTTTTTGTATATTTTGAAATGCATGTTAGTATAATGACTAAAATCTCTATATCGACCAGGGAAAGTTAGGTAATTCACAAATAAACTAGTAAGACAACTACCTTTTTACCGAACACTTCTCGATCGAATTTTGTTTTTTTTTTTTTTTTTTTTTGGGGCCTTATGATTATTACTTCCAAATACTCTCAACTTTCATACCTAATCACTTATCTACTTTTTGTAAAATTAAGCATTTTTTAAAAAGTATAAATTTTTACAAACACCCCATTATTGTGAAGGACATTGATGTTAGAATATAAATGAATATTTCATTCTTTTTGTTTGGTAAAAGATTTAATGTATTGAATGTTTTATTGATGAAAGGGTCAATTTAGTCATTTATATTGGATCTTGATTTCATATTGAGTACAATTTAAAAATCATAATAAATTAGTACTAATCACCACGGTCAAAACAAAATAAATGAAAAAAAATTAAATTTTGGTAATAACTAATCGATATTTGCCATGATTTTAACATTGGCCAAAATACTTGTAATTATGTGCTACTATGGCTAATCTTTTGTCATCGGGCGCAAAACAACGATTAATAGATATTGTGCACACGTAATTAATTAGCATTCACTGCTATTTTTATTATTACTGAGGTAACTAATCATAATTAAAAGTCATTTTTTCTAATGATTGAAAACAAATCGAACCCAATCTAGAATAGATTCCACGAGATGGTGTCACCTCTTCCCTTAATTCATTAATTTTGAATAGATCAATTCCACTAAAACAAATATATCTAAATTTCAGACACACACGCCTTGCCTTATGCAAAATTACAACTACACCCCTTGATGCGTGTTGGAGTAATATTTTTCAGGAAGTGTTTATGTAAGTTTTGCCCCTGAACGAAAAATATAATTGTAATTACAGATATAACCTCAAAAAGTGTATTTATAATGTTATAAACGACAAAAATATTTGTTATTTTGACCTAACCTCATAAGATATAAATGTAATTTACCCTATTGTAAAATAATCCCTTAATAGTTTAGGATATCAATTTAGTTGGGTACTATATATGGTATCAATTTGACATATAAAACTTTAAATGATTCCAATAAGATTGAATAATATTAGCAAAAGGGTAGGGATATACTCATTGAGTGACGAATCGAATCGCATTCTCAACTTTAAATTTGCTTCATCTCAAATAGGAAAACTTCAAAATATCAACATCACCAAGAATTATTATATGTAACAATCAGTCTAAAAGGTAGATTTATTTTTTCCTGTCCCTCGTACATGTACATAAAAAAATTATATATATGAAAATGTATTTAATATGTGAGAAATGTAAGAATAAAACTTAAAAATATTGGAATTTTATTGAAAAATATTGTGTGGGACCCAATTTTTCGAGTTCGTCCAATTACATTCCCACTTTAAAATATTTATGGAGAAAAGAATTAAGGAGTTTATTTCATTAAATAAAATATTTGCACTTATTTTTTTATAAAAAATAATTATATATATTGAATCATGAAATGAATCGAATTTAATAAATATAAAAATAATAATAAAAATTCGAAGAAGGACCACGAGTGTCATAATTAATTAAATTGCACGTAATAGAGCTACAGATCGACATGCCAATTAATTATTGATTTCCACATGGAAATTAACTATCAAAAGATCAAAGAGGCTTTGTTGTTTCTACAATCAAACATGTATTCATGTCCTATGTCTTAAAAGTAAGGAAAATTGTTGCTCTTCACCACTTTTGTTCGGACGGGTCATCTTCGATGCTCATACAATGATGATCGCGATAGGTTTGACAATACTGTCTATGTGAAATTATATCCATGTTAAATATTTATTAACTTATGTGTGCACGGATTTACATGATCAAAATTATATTTTTCTGTGACAATGTTTATGAATTATTATGAAAAAATACAAAAAAATACTTCGTTGTCTGCCACACACATAGACAAAGCATTAGGTTCCAACAAAGTATGTTTGTCAATGGTTGCTTCCAATCTTAGGACTTTTGGCCTAAGTGTTAATTGTCATAGGAGCTGGAACGAGATTGGAGTAGGAGAGAAGAAAATCTGGCGAGGCTTGCCGGAAGATTTTGTTGGTCCTATTGGTTGATAAGTGAAGGGGACTCAACTTGAGCTGTGTTCGTTTGAGGTGAGTTTGGAGTTGATTACGGGCACACATATTTCATAAATTAATGGGATATTCCAACGCAAAATTGACAATGTACACACGAATTTTGAGTCTATTAACTCTAGTTGCGAGAGGAGAAAAATATAGATGATTACGAAACGAGAAAAACTATAAATTTGACCAAAAAAGAGTTACAATCTTTGAAATGATAATTGCTCATTGGTTCTTCTTTCCAATTTTCGATCCAAGGACTTAAAGTGTATTGTTGGATGAGGATGCATAATCTCTTCCGATTTTATGGAGCAAATTTCGTGTCACCTTAAAATATGATACCGAGACCTTGATGATTCAATGCCAATGAAGACATGGAACCTCTGCCCTTGCAGAGCTATCGTGGCTGGGAGTTTTGGATTTAAATCCTTTGAATTTGTTGCATGTATGTAGTATGTGGTGGAGACCAATCTTTATAGGCCTGAGTAAGGCTTATGTACCGTGGACTCACTTCTATTACACTTAAACATTGTGGCCTGCGGGCTTTGACATGGATCATCCTCTTACAAAATTGTACTTAAACATGCATTGATCAATTATTAGTAAATTCAAAACAAAATAAATTCTTTTATTTATCTTGAATCGACCCATCAAGATATACTAGGCTTAAAATTTGAACATGCTTATTGCCAATTTGTTATCCTTAAAATATGTAATAATTTGAAATTTATCATAAACTTTAATTTAAAATTCAATTATTTATCAATTTATTTTAAAAAATTAAAAATCTTAAAACCAACCAAACATAATATAAGCAGATATTATTTGTAATTCTAACATCATCACCGTGGAATATAAATGATGGCCAATCATATGACCATAAGCAAAAGAATAGTTGATGATGGCATAAATTCTTGGATAGAGCGGGTCCACCATAGACTGATCCGCACCTGACCGCACCCCGCCACTTTACGCGAAATTCATGAAAAAGGCCCACTTTTACTGGGGGGGGTGGGGCAGCATCGTAATTAAGGAGAAAAGGAAGGGTAAGAGACGAGAGAGGTAATGCCTGTCGCCTCTGCATTGCCAAGTTGGCGTTTTGACGGTTAGATGGGAATGACCCCGATGTCCCTCGGGTAGAGAGTCCCCCTCGTTTCTTGCCACCACTTTTCTCAATTATTACGGTTTTGTCTTCACATATTTATACCCTGTTTTTGCCTTAAACCTCCCAATTGATTCTCTCTTCGAAACTCTCTCTCTCTCTCTCTCTCTCTCTCTCTCTCTCTGCCAGTGGCAAAAGAAAAACCTGCTGCTCCATTAATCCACAAACACTCATTCACCAACTCTCTCTCTTTCTCTCTCACATACACACATAGAGAGACGCAGAGTCTCTCTCTCTCTCTGTGTCTCTGTCTCTGTGAGATAAGACGAGGTGGAATTTGTATAGAGAGGGGGGAGAGGGAAGTGAAAAGCTTGCTGGTGAATTCAACAGAGGTGAGTGGAAAATCGTGGTTTTTCTTTCCTTTTTTGTTGGCTTGTTTTGGTTTATATGAGTGGAATCGTGAGGTGGTGTTTCCTTTTTGTTTGAGATTGAATTTTGCTTGATTGTTAATGCGAGTGGGAATGGTACGTGATCATGCGATGGATGATCTTTTGATTGGCAGTGGCTTTTGATGCTTTATTTGGTGGAGGATTGTACTTCGTAGCTGGTTTTTTTGTGTGTCTAGAGGTAATGTGCTTGTTTTCCCCCATCTATGTTTAATTTAGATGGAGGTGGAGCACACAATCTTGATTTGGTATGTCATGATTTTTGCATGCAATTTAGAATCTATGTGATTCTGCAATGTGGGATGACACTCTTACTTCTTCACAGGATTGTATCAGTTATTTTGTTATCCTGTGCAATAACCATATTTAATTGGGGTTGATTGAAATATAACTTCATTTCTGAAGAAATTGTTTTTGCTTTGTAGACTTATATGGATATTTTGCCTTTATTGATTTAGTAACTATACGTGGCTCAGCTTTTAAAATTTATTGGTCTTTCCTAATTCGTTTAAGGATAACAACGAACGACTTGCCAATGACGAGATACGAGTCGAATTAAATGAGCCATTAAAGTTTTTGTTAACTTGCAAATTAATTCAGATACTGTCTTTACGCTATCGTAGATGCTGAAAATTTCCGTTGTCAGGGACAAGAAAATGGTGCAATAGCCATAATACAGGAAAGTCTTATTTACTTCCTTTTGTTGGTGCTGAGGTGGCATGGTAAGGGGTGCTGGTGTCTGTCAGATATGAGTGATGGTCTCTGTAAATCACTTCTGTAGTGTTTAGGTTACATCACGAAGAAGCTTATCATGTGTTGGAAGCTTAGTGCGTTAGCATATTACAATCTCCAACATACTATGGGGCTATGTATAGGATAGAGGATATCCTAATCGCAACAGGCATTGAATTTTTATCAGAGAAACATAGAACTATCCTAGTTAGACTCAACGTAGAACCCCAGCAATTATTTAAAACATTTATACGTAGAGGAAGACTCCCTAACTTGCAATTCAAAAGTAATTTGAAATTCTAAAGTGCCTCTGATTTGATTAAGCTACTAAGAGTCATAAATTAACGAGGATAAAAGTTAAATAAAAAGGAATTTTCCACACTCTCAAGAGAGATTTGTCTTTCAAGTCTTCACAAGAGAGATTTTCCACACAAATCAAGGCTTCAGTCTGGGTTCTTCCCTCACCTGTTCTAAGCCTTCACAAGTTGCAGCCATTGGTCTCATTAGATTCATGTAGACGATACACAAAAATTATATTGGTCTTTCCACACAAATTATATGATCTGTTTGAAACTGATATGCACAACTCTTAGAAAATTATATTGGTGTTAGTGGTATGTAAATATTTAAGCATTTTTATTACTTCTGTCGCTTTTTTTCTAAATTGTCTTTAAAAAGATGCCTAATTCTCATAGGAAAGTTTTTCCAAACCAACTTTTACCTTGTCCATTGGGCTTTTATTGGCTCATGAAATAAATCAAAATCAATCTTCAGATCAGTTGATGAATGTGGTTGTTCCTTCCCAGGGAAAATACTACGAGCTATGGATAATGACTTGCATATAGTTCAGCAAGTCAGATCAGCTCGCCTGAAGGGGATTCATCTCAATATTTTATCTGATGAAGATGCTGTAAGTGTTCTGAAATTTAACAGATTCTGTTTTCTCATCTTGCAATTAATCTGAGATAGTTTAAGGTATATGCAGAAATTTGCTCATTTTTGTAGCATTGCATTTATAGGGAAAGATATCAGCAATGGTAATCAATACAGTCAATGAAGTTTCAGATGCTGCATTTGGATTACCTACTTCAAATGCCTCAGAATGCCTCACATGTGGTGCCAGAAGTTCAAAGGATTGTGAAGGTAACTTGGGGAAGTTAGAGTTGTCATGCCACTTTTGTGGTCTCTGTCTTTTCCTTTCCATAATATCCTTCCCATACTATCCTTTCTTTGAGGTATGATATAATGGTTTTATATTTTGCAGGGCATTTTGGTTTGATCAACTTCCCATTTACAATTCTCAATCCTTATTTCATGTCAGAAGTTGCACAAATTCTTAATAAAATCTGCCCAGGATGTAAATCAGTTCGGCATAGTAAGGTCAAGGTTAGGTATTACACTCTGATGTGCTGAAATCTAAGGTTGCTGATGTGATGATATTTTTTCTGTTGATTCTAATTTATATTTGCATGCACACACATATTAGTGTAAGTTTTTGTTACTTCCATCACCATCCTCTTCTCATTGACTCCTGCATCATAATCGATATCAGCATCATGATTATGTAAGCAAATGCAATCAAGTACACCTATGTTTTTCAAAAGATATTAGGTGATACTGAAACAAAATTGAGTTTAAGAAAATTCCATAGGCTATGCAGGGCTTTCACAAGACATGTAGAGTTTGATAAATAGTACACTTGAAGTGGCAGGGTACAGAACTTTCAGCTTTGCACTTCGCAGACAAAATTGTAGATCAATATGAGAATTGGCACCCTAATCTTGGAAGTATCATCAATGAACATGAGTTAATTCGTTATCATTGCTTAACTGCCTGTATATTCATTTTATTAATGCCTATGCTAATTGAGTTGCCGTACTCCAACCAATACTTGCATTAACAGTGTTCAGGTCTTTCTTTTCTTTCTTTTTCTTTTTTTGTTTTAAAAGAGAGCTGTTCTTCCATTAATTGGAGCTTCTTGAAACATTTATTTATAGATCTATCAAGTGAATACCTAATTATTTGCAGAATGCTAATGGTTTCTTTTGGCATTTTTGCATGTATTAGAAAGTGGATTCTACATCAAGGCATCATCAACCCAGAAGTTGCAGATATTGTGCGGTGAGTTCATTTGGCTACTACCCTGCACATTTCTACATGACCGTTACCAACCTGTTTCTGTTCAACTAACAGGGAAGACCTAAAGATGGCTATCCGAAGATGAAATTTAAAGTGTCCTCAAAAGATGTTTTTGCGAAAACAGCAATTATTGCGGAAGTCAACGAAACATTGCTTAACAAGAACTCTGATAGAGGTCTGGCTCTTGATTATTGGGATGTAATCCCTAAAGATTCAGCTCAAGAATTCAGTGGCTTGCCGTCAAACAAAAGAGTGCTATTGCCTGCTCAAGTAACATTTCCCATGCTTCCTTTCTGTTTTATTAGATACATGCTGGTGCTTCTTTCTATTTTCTTTTGCCACCCATGACCTTAGGTCCACATATATATTGGTCAATTTTGAGATTATTATCATTTGAGGCTTATTTGTAAAAGCCCTTCTGTCACCCTCCCGCAGCCTCTTTGTTTCCATTTTCTGTATCATATAAGCTTGAAATGGAAAATGTTGGCTGGAATTTACTTGCATGAAGCCTAAATCGGAGTTCTTTATTTTCTTTAGATACACTTGCAATCTTCAATCACTAGTTGTATTGACATGATAATTATTTGATGTCAAGTATGTTTGTTATCAAATTCCATTATTTGTTATTTTGTTTTGTGAATATCATAATGTGGTGATTGTTGAAGACTTTTTGCAGTTTAAGTCTAAAAGCATTTTTTCTTATTATTAATGTTTTTATTTCACATTATTTTAATTTTTTCTAGAGAACATGGTCCATGGGTTGATTGATCCAAATAATAATAATAGTCATCCCCATTTACTCCTTCTAGTCCCATTCTTTTGTCTTGGAGGGTTTTCCCCGAGGTTGGTTGATCTTTGAGCTGTTGTTCATATCAATTGCCCAAAAAGAAAATTTATCCAGTCTTAACTTGTTTGGATTGAAAAAACTGCAGTAGGAAAAACCGATAGTCGGAGCAACACATTACATTCGCATTGCGCTTAATTTTGATATAATTGCGGTTGTCTTATGAAACTTACTTCTAGAACTTGACTGCAAGACAAGTAGGGAGTAGAGCTTACATTTTGCATTTTATGGAATGAGAAAAACCAATTGTACATGTTATTTAATTGATGAACAACTTCCTGCATAGCATTTTTTATGTCCATATTTTCTGAGAGTTGTATTGTTGTATTATATCGTTTACCCCTCCTCCAGACAAGATGGTGCATACTCATGCTATCATTTATTGTTCAGGTCTATAGCATTTTGAAACATGTATGTCCAAAGGTTCTGGAAGCACTTCTCAAAAGGAAAAACTCAATCTTTCTAAACTCTTTGCTCGTGACTCCAAATAGTCATCGAGTGAGAGAATTTGGGCAGCGTATAACTGTTGTAAGTTATTTTTACTTCTGTTGTACGCTTGATTTGCCTGTATACTTTATGAGATACATGATTTTTGGGATTTACATATCTTCCTGACTATACAATTGTGTGCTGTTTTTCCTTGATTAACATCTAGGATGAAACTACGAAGATGTACAGAAAGCTTATTGATTTTAGAGGTACACCAAATGAATTGAGTGCCCGCGTTCTTGATCGATATAAAGTTTCCAAGGCAAGAACAATGAACCAACCTGTGTATTTCTTTTTCTTATGTGTGTGGATAATTTCTGAGAGAAATTACTTCTTTTTGCTTCTCGTGTTGCAGATACGCTCTGAAAAGTTGTCAAGTTTAGAAAGAATATATGAGAAGCAATCAGCGAATGATTCTGCTTCCAGTGCATCAGGGCTGAAAAACATAAAAGAATTGCTACTAGGAAAGCGGACAGATCATTCTTTCCGCATGGTTGTTGTTGGTGATCCTAGAATAAAGGTTGATGAAATTGGCTTGCCATTTCAAATTGCAGAGAATGTGCTGATCTCAGACCACATAAATCTATGGAATTGGGATAGGCTAGAACCATGCTGTGACTTTATGCTTTACCGTAGGGGATACTTTTCTGTTCTTAGGAATGGTCAGAGGATTTGTATTTGGTCTAAGGACATGTTGCGGACTGGAGATTCTATTTGCAGGCCTCTCATTGATGGAGATGTTGTTTTGATTAATAGGCCTCCCTCCATACATCAGCATTCACTCATTGCTTTATCTGTCAGAATTCTTCCTATCAAATCTGTTGTCTCCATTAATCCTCTTGTCTGTTCCCCACTCCGAGGGGACTTTGATGGAGATTGTCTCCATGGTTATGTTCCACAATCTGTAACCTCTAGGGTTGAGCTTAATGAGCTTGTTTCCTTAAACAAACAGTTACACAATGGGCAGAATGGTCAGAACCTTTTGTCACTAAGTCAAGATAGTCTGACAGCTGCCTATCTGTTCCTCGAAGATGGTGTTCTCCTGAATAAACCTGAGATGCAGCAGCTGCAGATGTTCTCTTCCTTTATGCCAATATTTCCTGCTATCATCAAATCTACTTCAGGGGCTGCTTGGACAGGAAAACAACTATTTGGTCTGCTTTTACCTCCTGACTTTGAATTTGCTTATGCATCTAATGATGTATGTATTAGGCAAGGAGAGCTTGTGTCATCTTCCCATGGATCAGCATGGTTAAGGGATAGTTGTGATAATCTCTTTCAATGTTTGCTCAGACATTGCCGAGACAATGCTCTTGACTTCCTGCACGCTGCGCAGGAAGTTCTTTGTGAGTGGCTGTCGAGGAGGGGATTAAGTGTTTCATTGTCAGACCTTTACCTCTCTTCTGACTCACAATCTCGGAAGAATATTCTGGATGAAATATACTATGGTCTGCTTCAAGCTGAAAAATTATCAGATATCAGCTTATTGATGGTAGATTGCAACCAAGACTTTCTTGTAGAAAGCTCTGAAGAGCATGAAAACATGGAAAGTTTTCTGAAGGAACACATGTCGATTGGCCAACAGACTAAAGCAGAACTTTTTCAAGCTTCCATTTCTGCTTCCAAGTCAGTTTTCAGGGATATGCAGAATCTTGTTTACAAGTACTCTGACAAAAACAATTCATTTATAGCTATGCTAAAGGCTGGGAGCAAAGGAAATCTGCAAAAATTAGTACAGCATAGCATGTGTCTGGGCTTGCAGCATTCATTAGCCCCCTTGTCTTTTTCAGTCCCCCGTTACCTTTCTTGTGCTTCGTGGAACAATCAGAAGAACAATTTCACTGTCCACAAGTTGCATAATTCTCATGAAACCACAGATTCATACATTCCATGTTCAATTGTCGCTAACTCCTACTTAGCAGGTCTAAATCCTCTGGAGAGTTTTGTGCTTTCGCTGACAACCCGTGACAGTTCTTTTAGTGGCCATGCTGATGTTTCTGGGACTCTAACCAGAAGGCTAATGTTTTTCATGCGAGATCTAATAATTGGATATGATGGAACAGTTAGAAGTTGTTATGGAAATCAAGTTGTTCAATTTGATTATTGCACTGAAGACACATCTGCCACACATAGTGATGCTCTTATGGCTGGACACCCTGTTGGCTCATTGGCTGCTTGCGCAATTTCAGAAGCTGCATACAGTGCTTTGGATCAGCCAGTCAGTGCACTAGAACCGTCACCTTTGTTAGCTCTAAAGGTACTTCCTCCCCGCCCCTCCTCTGTGTATCAGGGTGCATGTGTATGGGTGGCTGCAGTTATCCTGACTCAGCTTTCTGCTGCCTGATTATTTGTGGTTAAACATGTTCAAGATTTTTATCCACAGCAACATTAAATTTAATTGAAGGACCAGAATATCGACCTCTTAAGCTGTGGACCTCAGATTGTCTTTTTAGAGCAAATTGACGACTGGTTGAAAACTAGGTTTACTTCGGTATATGGGATAGATGTAGAATCAAGAGGATATCACTATTAGCAAACATTTGTGTACCACTCTAATCTATTCATCAGTCTATACCTAGGCCATTGGCCACTTCGGCACTTGAGGCATGCTCCGGGATGTAATTACAACTGCACCCCTATTCAAAGGCAAAGCTTACACAGACATCCCATGAAACACCCCCTGAGGGGTGTATAAGTTTACAAAAGACAGGGGGTGTTTGTGTAATTTATGTAATTTACCCTTTATTTTAATGTCGATAACATGAAAGCAAAAACGATTTTGCCTGGAGATCAAGAACCTCTTTATCCAACAGAAAACTTGTCCAGAATCCAACAATCCAACAGGCCACAGTATATTGTCAAATCTAATATCTAAAAATATATTAATAAGGGTGCTCTAAGTCTCTGTCTCCTACAAAATATTTTAATTTTGCTGCTCTGCGGCCCTGCTCCCATCCTTCCTGTCACCTTTGCTCCTGCCTTATGTGACCAAGATCTGTATGATGAGATAGACTATTGGCAAAGTGTTTGAAAGTCTGAAATGAATAAGTCTGGAAGCTGGACATGATATTACAATTAGAAACAAAGTCAATATAGGAACAGGAATTTCATTTTTGCATTTGAAACCATGTGATGCATTGAAGAAAAGGGTTCAATTTTGCTTGATGTAGTTAAGATCATAAGCATAACAGTGGAATGAGAGATGCTCTGCATGCCATAAATTTCAACTCTTATTAAGCCCAGCCATATATGCAGGAGTATCAGATAACTGAAATATTTTGTTTCACTTCTATAAGAGACCAATCTCTTTCTGAACTTATATGAATCCAATCACTTCACATGAACTTTGAGGTCAACACCAAATCCCATCTAATCCATGCATTGCAAATACAAGAAGACAGAGATAGACATTGCCAGGATACCAAGGGGCATTTCCAGTCTATACAATTTTCACAATGTGTTGAGTGCTAATGGTGATTTTGGCTGAATGATCTATATGATACTTCCGCTATGTGACTTCAGCACCTTTAACACAAACCTGAAATTTAGTCTTCTAATTGACTGTCTCCTGAGAACAGTATTCTGCAGTTCGCGTCGTATTGCATCTTAAGCTTTCAATGTTGTGTTCCCAGTTCCTTTGCATATATAAGTTTATTCAAGGTGTTGCTTATCTGCTGAATTATATCCAATGCTTATAGAACTTATAGTGACTAGTCTAAGTGCCTGACAGATACTTCTCTTACAATTTGACCATACAGAAAGTCCTGGAATGTGGAGTGAAAAGGAGTACTGGCTGTAAGAGTGCGTCACTGTTTTTGTCTACAAGACTTCGAAGATGGGCAAATGGTTTAGAGTACGGAGCTTTAGAAGTCAAGGATCATTTGGAAAGTGTATTTTTCTCAGACATAGTTTCAGAAGTAAGGATATGGTAAGCTTTTGGACATCCTTTTTGCACAGGTTCCTCCTTATTTTTTATTCTCCTGTTAGTAATTTTGATTTTTACATATCTGAATATAACCTTCTGCCAATATTAGTTTCTCCAGGCCGACAAATAACAACACCAACATTAGTCCATGGGCCTGTATTTTTCATATAAACAAGGTAATACAACTAAAATCTGGATGTTGCTTTTCTCAATGTCTGAGTATTTTAATTTAGGACTATTTTTGACCTTTCAGGAAGTTGCCAAGAAGCGAAGGATCAAATTGAAATCTGTGATCAGAGCTCTTTCTATGAACAATGGATGCACTGGACTAAAATTTAAAATAACTCTTCCCAAGTTGCAGATAACAAGCCAGTAAGACTCTTCTCTGATAAGGCTGTCCATCTGTTTACGTGAGTACTGAAGAGTTGAGTATGAAAAGAAAGATGGAGAACATATGTCTACTATATATGCTTAAAAGTGAATCCTTTATTTGATTGTGTGTGTGTGCATCACCTAATAGTCTAGCTACTGTTGTAGTTCACCTAATTTTCAGAAAGGTCAATAGTATAGAAGTTACAGGGCATAGCTAATCCTCTAGGAAAATTGCGGGAGTTTCAAGGTTATAATAATATGAATCTTGGAGATGCTCCATTGGTTAGAGCAGGAATAAGACTAGGGATAATGCTGGAGGAGCTCTGCTGATGTGAATAATATTTATTTTAGTAATAATACCTTCATTTACTACAAGACCTATGTCAATGTCATTTGCTTTGTTATTGGTGGATTGTGCTTCTTTTAGGAGCTCTCATCTGCTTCATGGGAGGTCTCGAGTCCGTCACACGTACTTACTTTACATAATCTTTTTGGCCCATAGTTTTATGCAACACTTGGTGTTGCTAATCTATAAAGTGGTTTAGATATGAAGGAGAAACCAATACATGATTGGTCCTAAGTCTCAGCAGAAGCTTGGGCACAGTGTATCATGGGCTAGAATCTCTGGCAGACCTCAGATGGTGGGACTCTAATTTGTTTTAGGGGAAAAAAAGCAAGAAGGGATAATAGTTCAGGTCCAATGTCATTAATCCCAAGGGTCAAATCTTGCATTAACGAGAGAGAGAGAGAGAGAGAGAACTGTCTAACTCAAAGGATCTTGTATCCTCCTGATCTTGCTTCTGATGGGCAGGGTTTCTTCTGAAGCAGACATCAACAAGACATCTCGCAACATAATTTACATCTCAGCAGCATTAACTGAAAGTCTTAAAGAGTTTTCTGACCTGGATATTCTTCGTGATATGGTGATACCAGTCCTTCTTCGAACTGTAATAAAAGGTGTGTGGGCACTTTATATTTCCTTTTGCTTATATGTTTATTCCTCCTATCATGTGACGCTTTCTAGATTTTTCTTGGACAGCATTTATGTGATTATGTTGATTTGTGATTTAATTGTGTGGATACGTATACTCCGTAAGGGTTGCAAAAGATTGACCTTGTTGTTGTACCCATCTCATTGTGAGTTCTATTTTGCATTGTAGCTGTTGGGTAACCATCTTTTGGTTTGCTTGAACTGAGGCTTTTGCAAGACCCCACCTTAAAAATCTTACGATGTAAAAGGCAAAAGCAACTGAAGAATAATCTATGAACAAACCAAAATAACTAGTATGAGTTGCTTTAGGAAAATAATTGAAACATGAATTCTGAGATGCGATACATGCGCACTATCTGAAACAGCATGCAACTTTGTTTGTCCTTATTCCTAAGATCTGTGACTTCATTCTGAGGTTTAAATATGGGATCATCATATATTAACAGTTTTTGTTGAACTAGTCCTTCCGTGTGTGAGGCTTTTGCCGCAGTACTGTTATGATCTATGTAAAAATTAATGTGGTGAAACAACTTACTCGTACCCTGGAAATGCTGCCACTTATTTTTTACTGTCTTTGAATAGCAAATCCAACAGCACAGATAAAGGCATGTTTTGTATTGATGCAAGTCTTAGAGCATGAGGTAATTTGTTTAGCGTAATAGTTTACATCCAAAATATCATTATTACGTGTAGTGAAGACAGGATCCTAATCTTGGACACTTAACCATATGCTGTTGTACTACTGCATTCTATAGTCTTCTTTTGTTTCAATTAATATAATCATGATTGTTATCTACCATTTGGCTGACTAAACAAAAGGGTACCAGCCAATGTTGGCTTCGGCTGTCAACTGAAGCATCTTTGTGTATCTCAAGAGAACACGCTAATTTTAGTGACTTGATGGTGGGATTAAAACTAATATATTTTCTTGTCCAGCCACATATTTTGGTTTCTTGCAGTTTGCTGCTGATTCATCATGTACTGTAATTGGATAATGTAATACTTATAGTGTTTCGAGTAATCATAAATATAATTTTATCAGCAGGGTCGAGCCACAAGGTTAAGAGTCGTTAATTTCCATTGTTTCCTGCATTGAATTATCTAACTTAAGATTAGCTTAGTGTTTCTGTAGTCTTTTGTTGAATCATTGTAAATTTTTTGGTTCGTTTTTGGAGAACTCTGTTATTAGTTTCTACCAGACTGGAAAGACCAGAAAAATAGTAATAAACTAGTATTACAGAATTTAGGAATCTCTTTTTGTGGTCTTTCTTATATTCAAAGTATAAAGTTGGAACAAATTTGTGATGACTACAAACAAAAGGGCATGAAACACGTGATCCCACAAAGTTATGGAGTTTGGGTGATATTTTATCGGGTTAATTATATTTTGCCACTACACTTTGGCATCTGAACTTTTTTTCTTTTTTGTGTCAATGTAGCATCTCAACTTTACGAAATTTTGTACTTTGTCATTTCTAACTGTTTTTCAACCAAGCTTTTTGTTAAAAAAACACCACATGCAGTAGATATATGATATTTAAAGGTTATGTGATGTCATATTTTTCACATATGCACAACATGTGAAGTTTTTCTAAGGAGAAAAATCAACAAAAAGAAGGTCATATATGGAAAAGTGCAAATTTCGCAAAGTTTAGAAGGTAAGTTTGACAAAAAAAAAATCGATGGCAAAATGTAATTTACCCTATTTTATCAAGAAGCTTCTGTCATTATAGTTGACATAGTTACACCATCAGACTGCTTCTGTTAATGAACTCAGTTGCCCTTTGCTCATTCTGGAGCTTCAAGATTGAACTTGATTGTCATGTTGATATGAGAAACCCTTTAAATCACGTTGCTAGAGAAACACTGTATAGAAAGCTACACAATCTTGAGCACTCTTGAGGGGTTGTAACTACTTCCTGTTTTACTTCTGCTCCCTGATTCTTTAAACCAATCACAAAACTTCCTTATGTGCCCACTTACAGTAATAGTATCCTGAAACATTCATTTTCCACCCAATCAAACCAACTCTGTCTTCACTGAAGCATGGTCTGCATTCTATTTGAATAGCCATCAATGAGAAAATGTATGTGACGTGACAGTTCATGGTTGTTTTGCCTTTGAGCAAAGATGTAATAGCAGAATAAAATAAAATGCTTGGTGAACAGAAATATAATATTCAATCAGTTTATTGCTGGAACAATACCCACCTCCCCCCCTCTTCCCCCTTGTGTTTTAACTCTACAATGTCAATGTGTTTTCTTGTCTGTGTTAATAGTTATAGTTTGTTCTGTAGGATTTCCGGAATTTAAGAAGGTTGATATCTTGTGGAAAGATGAAGCAAATCATAAAAGATTCCCCAAGCGCCCTTCAGGGGAACTCTTTTTGCGGGTTGTCATGTCAGAATACTGTGACCGGACTAAATTCTGGAGCATCCTCAAAGATAAGTGCCTCAGAATAAGAAATATAATTGACTGGGAGCGGAGTCATCCAGATGATGTCCATGATTATAGTGAAGCATATGGAATTGACACTGCCTGGCAGTGTTTTGTAAATGTAAGTTGTAATAATTGAACATTTTACCTTTAACTGCAGCAAACTATTCAGCAATAAATTATCCCTATACGCCTGGGCTCTGGCAACTGGGGGTTGATACATTTGGTACCACCCTCTGTGTCTCCGGCTGACAGTTATGAAAAGCTAATATTCAATCTTCAAATGCAGAGTCTGCATTCAGCCATCAGTGACACGGGCAAGACCATACTTCCTGAACATTTAGTTGTCACTGCCAATTGCCTGTCAACGACAGGAGAATTTCTGCCATTAAATGCGAAAGGCCTGTCACACCAAAGAAAGGAAGCCAATATCCAAGCTCCCTTCAGCCAAGCCTGCTTTTTGGTTTGTACCCATTTCTCCTTTTGCTTTACTGCCTCCGTTTCTATTCTTTGAGAGAAATAACATATTTCTCATGCTTTGCAAATCACCAAATACAGAATCCTAGTGATTGCTTGGTAAAAGCAGCCAAGACGGGACAAGTGGATGCTCTTCAAGGCAGTCTTGAGGCTTTATCATGGGGCCAAACTCCATCAATTGGAACTGGTTGTCAGTTTGATATTATGTATAATGGGAAGGTGAGGATACTTCATAATTATTTGAAAAGATTAGATATATCTCTTTAACCATCTATGTATAGCAAATCTTATATTGCATCACATGTTCTTAGATTCTGGAACAAAAATTACATTACTGTGGGATTTGGATTTTAGAAAATCTGATTCTTTATGAAATGCCGTGCTAATTTCTCTGTCATTGCGATGAATGTGTATGCAGATTTGGCCGAAGTTTTATTCCTCAGTTATGGATAACTTGTGATTATATATTTTTGTCTATTTGTGGGTGTGTTATAGATATAGGATCACATGTCCTTGTTGAAGGATTCACCACTTTCTTGATTTAATTGTTTCTACATTGCCATGCATTAGGGACATGAACCTGAGAAACCTACCGATGTCTACACTCTGCTGAGCAACCATGTTAAGTGTGCTAAACCTAATGATGTGGCAAAGCACCTTTCTGTAAGACCGAATGGTCTGTTTCCCAACATAAAGCAGCGTCAAACTTTGGTTAAAAGAATGGTTTCACAACATTTCTCAGTGGTAGGGATACAAAAAATTTCACAGAGATTAAAGCGAATGCTAAAAGAGTAAGTGAATCCTTTCTACCTATTGTTTTACTGTTAATACTTTCTTTATGTTAATATTTGCAGTTTTCCAGTTTCAGATTTAAGTTGGCTGTAATATGTTCGACTGTTCCTGCATGATTCATTTTCTGTTCTTCAACATCCATATTGTTGTACTTATTGTTTTTCTCACCTGTTGCATGACTTCATTGAAAATGTGTTAGTATTTCGTAATTTCTTGCTACCTGGAACTAATACCAATTTTTCTCACTGCCTGTACCAAGATGTCCCAGATTAACTTTTGACGACTTTGCTAAGAGATATTATGAACCTGCATATTCCGTTATCTTTGTGTTTGCTGAGTATTCATTCTTTTGTGAAGTGAAACTATATGCATCTGTTATGCTGTTTCCTTTGGAGTCATTTGTTTAATTATGCTTCTACAACAATGTAGGTATCCTATGAACAGCCAGTTGAATGGAGAAGATAAGTCTACTGCAATGAGGGCTCTGCAGTTTCATCCCCGTTGGGAAGAGAAGATTGGAACTGGTGTTATGGATATAAAGGTATACTAGGAATATGTACTTATCATAGGAAACCATTGATCGATTTTGACAACCCAATATGTTAATGTTGGACGAGTAATAAGCATATCATAAATAAATGCTTATCTAGTGGGAGACTATATACTGCACGAATGTTCTCAGGTCATTTAAAAGACAAAATGTTCTGTAGGAACTGTCTGATCTCTTAGCTCTTACTCTGAGTTTTTTAATTCTTTGCCTTGCTCTCCTGTAACGTTCAGGTCGGCCGTCATCCAGACCACAAAGAAAGCTGCTTTGTCCTTGTAAGAACAGACGGAACAGAGGAGGACTTCTCATACAACAAATGCATTCATAATGCTCTGCAGATAGTTGCGCCTGAGAAAGCAAAAGCTTACCAATCCAGAAAGGAAAACTTAAACCGTAATCCTGAAGTTGAGGTGGGATAGTTTTTATGTCCATAAAGCTAAATAAATTTGGCTGCTTTGGGGACCTAACAAGAAAAAAGACCCTATCGGACCACAGATCGAATAATTCTGCATTTCATTTTTGTTTTTATGTTGAAATAATGTATGTAACTTGGATAGCCCAAGCTTCTTTTTGCTGCTTCCACTAAAGTTTCTTCGCCCGGAGTTTGGCCAAGGAGATTTAGTGGAAGTAGCAACGGGAAAGCTTTCAAGGGCTATCCATTTTCATGTTGTATTGTTCATTGTCTGTGACTACATCTTGTAACATTGTCAGCCATAGCAATGCCAGGTCAAGTATTCATGTTTCAACCAATGCCATTAAGTTGTGTGTATTCAGCCTTAAAGAAAGTACGTGCATGGGATGTTGATCGATCGAACCATGAGTTTTATCAATGCTCAAGATGTACAGTGGGCGGAATTGCGCTAACCCAACCCAACCCAAGACCGAATTGGAGTCGGGCCGATCTTGGATTCCCGGGAATCAATATTTGGGATTAGTCCAACCCAGTGACCCAGGATCACTTGGGTTGGACATGTTGGGCCCCTTTTTTTTTAAAAAAAAAAATAATGCATATCATGTAATTTTTATAAAAAGAAACAAAATAAGCACATTCAGACTTGGTGTGGGTTTGGTCTAGGCTTTGATCAGGTTGGGCTTGGGTTCTAATTGGCCCACTTAGATGCCCAGAATTGCCCCAAAATCAGCCATGAATAATAGTGGGCCGGTCATGGACCAAGCTTTTTCAAGCTAGTTTGTGTCGGTTCTAGGTTGATCCAACCCAATGTACATTTTGAAATGATGAGAAAAATACTTTTGTTGGCTTGATTGATTAGATTTGATGGATTCAAAAACAAAATATTAGGAGCTTATAATTATTTTTAAAAAATGTCGCAAGTTTTTAGCTTATTTTAAATTTTTGACAAATTCTTTCAATTTTAACATTATAATTGTAAAGGTATCATAGGGTAATATTTCATAAATTTTAAAGTCATATCTTATTTGAAAATTTGAAATATTTTTGTTTAAATTAAGATCCTTGTTTTACCGCTCTAAAATTTACAAGATTTAGAAGCTTATAAAAATCTTATGGATAAGTGTAGTCATCACCTTCTAAATCTGATGAGGACTGTAATTCTCCTTGTGCATGGTAAATGTCTCTAGTGAAATTTGACATCATTTTTAGTCTGTTTTCATAACAATCACATATCTACACATTACGAACATATAAAATCCCAAACAATCACCGTCAAGAGCAACATCTCTTCTTCCAAAAGATGAGTCCTCCCACATCCTCATCCAATTTTCCTTTGAAATAAATAAAAGCTTCCCCAGTTTGAGTGGATGTCTGTTTTCTGGTCCCCCAAGCATTTGGGGTTAGGTATTGGGTGAAGCAGTTGCAGCCACATTCGGAGTTGCCTTATTCTTGTCCACATTCCCACTTCACTTGTTCAATAAACTGAAATCAATATGAAGGATAAGAGTTTATGTGTATAATTGTAATAATGCCTATTTTTTTTAATATGTCAATTCCTTTTTTTAAGTAATTTCTTGTTCCCATTTGAGTTGTACAAAATAATAATAATAACAACAACAACAATAATTATTATTAAACCATGGATAATCTTGTTTATTTTTTTTTATGAAATGTAATTATTTAAAAAAATAAAAAAGGTAAAATTGAAAAAATGAGAAGGTGATATCAAATATGTATTTTGGATATGTTAGTCTCTGAATAAATTAATATACACATAATAATTAATATCATGATATGTCTTTTTTATAATTTAAATAAAAAAATTTTCCGGAAAGAGGTGAAAAAAAATATTGATAAATATTTTCTTTTATTTGTTTAAGTGGAAAGTAAGTGATTTGATCAATATCTTAATATTTGATTAATACATCAATATTCGATCAATACATTAATACATCAAGAATAATAAAAAATAATTGCGAGGTTGACCCGAATTAGATTGAACTCGTGAACTCGACCAAACCTATTTAACCCAAACCCGTGATCTTTATCCAATTCAGAGTAGATATATTTTGCAATATGGTTCAAATCCCAATTAGCAATTAAGAAATAAAATTAATTAAAACCAGTCATGTGATGCCATCTTAAATTTTTAGCATTTGGGATAAATTACAACAGGCTCTCATGAAATTTGTCATGATTAAAAATATTCCTTCATTATTTTAAATATTATAAATACCTTCAAATTAACAGCCGTCTAATAAATACCCTCCAACAATAGGCTGTCATAAAAGTATTTGTTGAACAAATAATTCTAAAAGAATTTATAATTTATAATTTATAAAAAATATTTATAATTATAACAAATTTCAAAAAACGACTTGCAATTTACCCTAATTATTATAAGTATTCAAAGGGAACTCTTTGTTCCTAATATTCCTATTTGCAGTAAAGCCAATCATATATATATATATACATATACACACGTACACGTGGTGTGTGTGTGTGATTTATTAACATTCTAAAAGGGATAAAGTCCACATGGGGACAGGATTGGATCTCACTTATATCAAATTATTTATAATAAAATGATATCTTACTTAAATTGATTACTATCATTGCATAACTGCACCACAATTTTTTATATACATATATATATATATATATTATAATATCAAAGTATCAGATTATTTGAATTTTAATAATAAATTGAAATTTTAATGCATCACATCAATTTAATATAAATTTGCAGTTCACTCAATTTACTATCGTGACACGTCATTCTTACGTGCATACAATAACTAATATATTTATTTTTAAAAGGCATTATATAACCTAACACGTTATATTTCTAAAAAAGAAAGCAACAAAGGAAAAACAAAATTTAACTTAGGGTATTATTGGCATAATAATAAAATTGATGTTGCGGTGTCATAACCACCGTTTGTGAGAAAAAAAATACCTTTTCTTTTTAAAAAAAATGGTTATTTATGGTATTTTAAAAAAAGGAATTTGACAAATAAAAAAGGGTTATTTGTGGTATTTTAAAAAAATAGTGCGACGGTGTCACGTAACTTCCATTTGTGAGTGTAGAATAGATTCTTTTTTATATTAGTAAAGATATAAGAATTTTTCCAATAATTGTAATTTTTTCCTTATGTGGTCTATTTGGTATAAGCACTTATCATTTCACATCAAGATTTTCTTCATATGCTTGCAAGAACCGCGTACCGTGATAAGTGTAGCCAGAAATATGTGGGGCAGAGCTGTGTGTATAGTTGGCATGTGACAAACTGTAGGATGGAATCACATTTATGAGACAGCATCTCATTCTTTTTATATTGTTTAGTATTTGGCTGTCCCTCTTTCCTTTTTCTTTTTTCTCTTGTCCTAGGTTGTATTTATTGAACAAATTGATTTTTTAATTGTTTTTTCATAATTTTGGATGCAAAATGCTGATGATAAAAAAATAAAATAAAATTTTAATGTTAACCCCATTTAATATTTTCATGTAATAATTTTATACTTATACTGAGAAAAATATACTTAAAATTGTTATCCCTTTAAAAGTACAAAAATATACTTAAAATTATTAAATGAGGGGCAAAATTCAGCAGATTTCTTTCAAATCCCAACGACAGAGGGTCCGGTATAAATGAAATTTTTTTGAAGGAAGTGTAAATGTAATATCAAAACTTTAGTTTCATATTTTTTAAAGTGGGTCAACTGAGTATAATTAATAATAAAAAAATAGATAAAAATTCACGCTTTTGATCAATTTCAAACTCGTAATCTTATAATCATGGAATCCCCAACATGAGGAATTAAATTATGCAAGATTTATATTGAATAACTATATAAAATATTAACTGAAGAAGAAGTGGTGGTGAAGTAGAAATTTAAAAGAGTAAGAAGAGGTGTCAGCAAATTAAGAAAATAATGACCAAAATTCGGCTGTCTTTTGTCTATAACTGAGATCATATTCTAATTTTAGCACGTCGCCGCCTGTCTCTACTTTATTTTATACTAATTATCGAATTACGCGATTTTTACGAGAATATAATTTTTTTTATGTGAAATGAAAAAAAATTATGAAATTAATCAATTATAATTAATAAATATGGAGAAGTAAATCGAAAAAAATATAGAGTGGTGGGTGGTTAAGAAAAAAATAATAATTGCAAAGTTATTAAAAAATATTGAAATTACTAATTTGATCAAAATTTTTAAAGAGAATAATAAAATAAAGGATAATTTTAGATTTTAAAAGTTGGTACGCCAATTTTTTTTTTATAATAGTATATATATATTATATATATATTATTTATTACATTATTTAATAAATTCAAATTTAAAAATTTATTCAAATCATTAATACGAGATAAAAAATAAATAAATGGTATAGAAGTAGACGCATATATGTATTTGTTGGACTCACACTCATATCTTACCAATCGAAAATAAACAGTATTTACTTCCAATAGACTTATTACTAATTTATTGCAGGTCAAATAAATATTTTTATGATCAAATTACTCTTATAAGTCTTCACACGTTAATGTATGTGAGGAGGTATATCTTCACCGTTATAAGTGTAACTTAGTCAGAAAAAAATTATTTGACCTGCAAAAAATCAGTGATAAGTCAATTGATGGTAAATATAATTTTTTATTCAATTTTTTTTTTTGTTAATGTCAATAAATTTAGTGAATTTTGATAAACATATAAATTTATTTATTAGACAAAAGCAAATATTAAAAGTGTTAGATGTAATTTCTCACATCATAGAGGGTTTACGTGTAATTGAACCAAACTTAAAAAAAAAAAAAAAAAAAAAAAAGTGTAATTATCTCAAATAAAAAAGAGAACTTTGAAGGAAAGCAGTCAAAAAGCTCATACCTTCCTATGAAAAAGCGATTTCGGACAAATATGCAGTTGCCAAACACGGCCTATTCTTTTTGGCAGTCCATCACCCTGAGTTGCTTTCCTTAACTCTGATTAAAACGATAATCAGAGTTAGAATTTATAAAGTAGCTGGTTATTCGATAAATTTAAATAAAATAAAAATACTCTAAAATTTAAATATTAAATATAATAGTAAAATTACATTATTTTACTAACTAAATTTATTTACCTAAAAAAGGGTAAATCTTTTACATAAAGACATTTAATGGCACACTATCAAAATAAAATTTTAATTATATTAGTAACTATTTTATTCAAAAAAATATATAGTGATTTTTTTGGATAAAGATAATATCATACTCTTATTTAAATTTGAATAATTATAAAAAAATAAATTGTTACGTAACGTAATGTGTGGATTGTTTATTTTAGAAGTTATATATATTTTTTTATTTAATAGTAGTTGTTGATCAGTTATAAATATTTTAATAGTTATATTTTTTTATTATAATCAATTTATTAGGAAAAAAAAACCCATAATCTTATCAATTGAGTGATGCATCATTGGTTTAATTAATATTCAAAGAATTAATAGTTTTCCCTTAATCTTAACGTTAATCAAGGCTGATTTAATAATAATATTTATTTTGAGTAAATCTATTCACGAATACTCATAATAAATCAATATATTTAATTGTTAGTATTAAATATTTCTTACTAACTAATAATTATTATTAAAGTAGACAGATAAAGATTAATATTAAAATAAAAAATAAAGTTATCTACACATGATATGGGCAACAAGACAGAAAGAAAAAAAAGAATAATTGTGTCTTAATACTAGGAATATATTTAGTACTGTGTGATGGTGGACCATGCACATTAATTCATAATATTTTAATTAATTTTTTTAATTACAAGGAGAACTATATATATATACGCTTATTATACCTAACATAATTTTTATTAAATTAAAATAAAATTTAAATTGAAAACGTAGGACCAAAATGATAAAATATATGAAAAATCACAGAAAAATACAGACTATAGTCTATATGTACAATTTTATCCAAACATTAAGCAAAAAATAAATTACATTTATTAATTTGGCTGATGATTGAACAATATCATATAGTTCTTTTTTTGGGAGGGGTATTAAATTATATTGACTGATTTTTTTTATTTTTTAGACACTTATTTAATTTTTATATCCAGTTATGCGCACAGGTACTGCGTGCCACCGTTTCTATAATTAAAAATTAAGGCTAGATTCCACCCGATGCGGCTAACTTAACTAGACGAACTAATCGCCATGAATTATTTCTTTTGCCAAAATTTATCAAGATATCAATTTTCACTAGATCGAGTCTTGTCAATTGAATATTGTCATCACATAATACACCATATAAAATAACTAATCGTTGCGAAACGTTCCCTATTGACGGAACTTATCAAAATATTGCCAACCTTCACTAATGCGTCAAACAGACTAAAAATCACCAACTTTACGAGGTTTGAACTCTTGATAGTTAAGTGAAGAACTCAACACTCAGACTACCAAACCACCAGCTTTACGTACTCTAATAAGATTTGAACTCGTGACATTCAAGTGAAAAATTGAAAACTCGAGGTGTATTTGAAAAGTTTAAAATAAGTGCTTATCAGCTTATTGTTGAAAATAAACTGTAAAAAATATTTTTGTTTTATAGCTCCTACTTACGAATAGTTTAAACGAAGTTGGTTTAAACTAAAAGCTGTAAGCAGCTCCGATCAACTTCTACATCTTATTAGTAAAATTATAATTCTTAAATTATCTTTTCAACACTTTCTATTTTTACTACTGTTTAACATATAACATTTTTACAGCTTAATTCGACCATAAGTTTCTTCTTGCAGAAACCCAACAAACTACCATACTATTGTATTAATTTTAAATAAAATTTTAATTTATTACTACATCATTCGTTACATTCAAACTCAAATATTAATATAGTACATTAAAACAAAGAAACAAGATATTATAAAAAGGGCAAATTACAACCACCTCCCCTGAGGTTTGGCATAATTACAAATACCCCCTCGTTGTTTGAAAAATTACAAATACCCCCCTGATGTTTGATAAAATTATGTAATCCTTGGATGGAGGTATAGAAATGTCAACTTTGCCCTTACTGTATTTTTTTATTTTTTTTTAAAATTAAAATCTTATCAAAATATTGAACGGGATGGATGAAAAAATTTTAAAAATTATAAAAAAAATTATCCCCTTAATCGATAAGAAAAATATTTAAAAAAAAATAAAAAAAATTATCCCCTTAATCGATAAGAAAAATATTTTTTAAAAAAAATAAATAAAATTATAATTTTTAATTCATAAGGGTATTTTGGTCAGTTCACTATAAAAAATTGATAGATTGGGGTAATTGTTAGCTGGTCGTTAAACTTAGGGGGATATTTGTAATTTTTCAAACAACGAGGGGATATTCGTAATTATGACAAACCTCAGGAAAGGTAGATGTAATTTACCCTTATAAAAAAAAATACGTCATATAACTTAAATACAAAACTTTTTTATTATGAAGTCTCAATCTCGACACTTTGCCGCCGTTGAAATAATTATGAAAGTGAAGGAATAATAAAAGAGCTAACTTCCAAAAACGACTTGGGCACATGACGAAGTTAATAATATAGAGAGATGAGATTGAGAGGTCTCATTCATTCATTTTATTCATTCAACAAATTCCAAAAATTTTCACCTCAAAATTGCTTCTGCAGTTCTCATACTTCCCAGCAAAGCCATTTTTCTGAATCCTTTCTCTCCCTGACTGTCACTCTCTCACGCCACCCTTCGTCCTCTCTCGCGCCACACACACATAGACGTGTGTACATGCGTGTATGCACAGGTTGAGTGGCTGAGAGCTGGAACAATCATAATTGGCTGTGGCCCTTTTTCTTGTTGTTTAGCTAATGAATTCGGGTTGATGTACTTCGAATCTTCATCGAAGATCCGGATTACTGAGAATCTTGAATTGATTTTTTCTGGGCCCGAATCAGGGAGCTGGGCAAATTGACGTTTGTTGATGTTGGTTTGACTCTTACTGCTCCCGATTGCGAGAAATCCTTCGGTAGTGCATTTTTTTTTTCCTAACTGTTTTCTTGCGTGTTTATGCGTTTGCATATATAGATACATGTGCATCTGTGTTTGGATGAGTGAGATTTCAGCATGATATGATATATTATCAGGTTTGATAAAGTTCTGATTTCTGGTTGATTTGAGAGTTATGTGTTTTGTATATGTGGAATAAGTAAATTTGTGGATCATGTGATGAAAATTGTACTTCTTGAGTTGAGTTGAGTTGGTATTATTTATGGTGAAGAAGAGTGTACTTTTATGACAGTGACAAAGGATTAGTAGTTGATGTGCGGACAAGTCTTTTTTTTTTCAACGAATTTTAGTGCATATTGTTTTTAGTTGACAAGTTTGGAGGCTAAGTCAATATAGATGGGCTTGATCAGGTCTTCTTGGTTTCTCTTTTGGCTTGCTCTGATATGGTCCGGTTCTGAGGTCGAAAATGGGAAGCATGAAACTCTTCTCTATTGATTTCAAGTATTTCTTGAAGATGTCTATTTTGATTGTTAGATCATAGTTTTTTATTCAAAACAAGAGCGTGCAGAATGTTGTTTGTTTTTAATTAACTAGGATTTGTTCCATTTAGCTCTTGCCCTGTATGAAAGGGTAACACTTGGTTGCAGATGTGTAATAACTGTTGTCATAATTAAAAAAAAAAAAGAAGGGCAGGAATGTATATATATGTATATATGGTCAGAGTAGTGTGTTAACTGAGAAATTGTCGAATCAGACATTGTAACTTTATTGAGGAAGTTCTCTAACCAATTTCATTTTGTAGGGAATTGAGAGGAAGAGCAGAGGAAACCTTTTTGGGATCATTGCTGTGATAGAAAGATTTGTCACATTTTGGTGGCAAACAAATCAGCTTGATTTTAAAATCTAGGTAATTGATAGCTTGGAATGTCAAACTCAGTAAAAACTAAGTGCCTCTCAACTATCAGTTGTGGTTGTGCTGCTTGTGCATGATGAGCATATATATTGTTTGTATCAGTGGATAATTTGTAAGTCATAAGTACAAAAATAATTTATTTTCTCAGTTTTCTATTTTCAGAAAGCAAGTGTGGAGAAACTTTAATGGTTGCTTATAGTAACATTCTTGGCAGTGTACCGAAAATGGGTCTTGGCACTCGGATAGCGTGAAAACAATGAAATTTTCATTTTTGAAAAATTATGATGGCCATCTATTAGAATTAGCAAAATTGTTGTGGTAATGCTATTGCATGTAATTCTTATATGAGTTTGCCTTGTTGTACTGCAGATAGAGATGGTTGCTTTTGGGAAAAAGTTGAAGGAACGACAGATCCAAGAATGGCAGGGGTATGCATCAAATAAGTATTTGATTCAATTCTATCACTTTTCCTTAGATGAAATAATATCTATTGGTATTACTGGATAATTTGAACATTTCAAAATGTGGGAGTACTTGGAATCTGAGCTGTAAAAGTTGTATAATCTACAGCTACAATTTGCTTGTTGTCTGAGACAGTATGATTGCTATGCTTTATAGGAGTGCTGAAGTACTACTACCACATGACATTTTCTGCATGTTTATGTTTATTTATTGACATGGGAGGATATCTTAGATGAACGAAGTAGCTATTAAAATCTGAGAAATGGTTGATGCATAAAGCAAGAAAGGATCACTGGATCAACTAGAGAATGTGTTGGATAGACATAGTTATGTTTTCATGTTATCCAGTTGTGCTTGAATTGATTTGATATGAAATACTTTGGTACAAAATAGATACTACATCAACTACAAATTAATGAAGAAAAGGGTGAAGCAATACGCTAGTCAAATTGAAGCTGGAGCACTGGATCGTCGCCACGTTCTCAAGGATTTCTCGAGAATGCTTGATATTCAGGTAACTAGAAATTACATCAAATAATGAACATTGTTCACAAACGTATTCTGTATGGTGTCACTTTGCCTTGTCTTATTCTGCTAACATGCTTTGAATAACTTAATGTTCATTGAACTCAATATGTCAAACTTTTCATGAGTATATCATTCCATTTCTGGCCCTTTTTATCTTCTTCTTCTTTAATATAGTTTATGTTACTTATTTTATCTGTTGCGGGATGGTGGCCACATGTTGTAAAGGTGCCTGCCCCTTTCCATTGTTAACATAGCTTAATAAAATCATTTCTAGAATGTCAATGAAGGTCAACTTACAAATTTATGGTCAACTTGAAAGTTATATTGTTTATTTTCATGACAAATGAAACATGAGATCTCTATCTCTTTCCAATGGTCTTGATCTTTGGTAATGATGTTGTCCTGTTGGCTTCTATGTAATTTTATGTCCGGATAACAAATTCAAGCGTGTTTTAACAATTATGGTAGAGAAATCTACTGTGCTTATGTTTATGCTCTTAGTATATTTCTTGTGGAAAGTTCTCTTTTAATACTTATCATGGCAAGTTCAATAATATTAGGGTGCACCAAGTTTTTGTACAATGAAGCTTATATAATTGCGTACTGAAATTGCAGATAGAAAAAATTGTTCTCTTTCTGTTGGAACAACAAGGCCTATTCGCGAGAAGGATTGAGCAGCTGAATGAACAACAAGAGGCTCTTCAGGAAGAGCCTGACATATCCAAAATATCTGAGCTCCGAGAAGCTTATAGGGAAGTTGGGCGGGACCTTCTAAAGCTTTTGTTTTTTGTTGAAATGAATGGCATTGGTCTGCGAAAGATCCTTAAGAAGTTTGATAAGCGGTTTGGCTACAAATTCACTGATTACTATGTCAAAACTCGTGCCAATCATCCTTATTCCCAGCTTCAGCAAGTATTCAAGCATGTGGTAACTTTCTTTAAATTGAAAAGAATCTTGCTGCTTCAATTTTTGTGTCATGTCTGTTGTCTTAATATCTATGGACAATCTAATTTCTATCTATTCAGTTTTCCTTAGTATTATCAACTTTCTACATCATCAGTAGCGAGGCATAGTAATGATATTTTCAACTCATTAAAAGGAAATGAAACAAATTGTCACTGACTTGACTGGGTGACTGTAGGGTTTGGGAGCTGTTGTGGGAGCTATATCTCGCAATCTCGCAGATCTTCAGGACCGCCAGGGAAGCTACTTATCAATCTATGACGAACCTGCACTTCCTCTCCAGGTTCATTATGTTTTATATTCTGTTAGCTCTCTCTAACTTTTCTGCATTTCTCATTATAATCAGCTTGTTCTTGAGATTGTTTTATTCTTTGCTTATCCCTTGAAGAACTGTTTGCAGGATCCTGTTGTTGACTCACTAAAAGCAGCTGTTGACAGAGTAACCTACTCAACCAATTTCCTCGACTTTTTGGGCCAACATGCACTTATCATGCATGAAGAGTTACCTTCTCCCGTCGAGGAACATGTTGACGATCATAGATACCATTTCATGTCACTTCTTCTGAACTTGGTGAACACTTTCCTTTACATGGTTAATACATATATTATTGTTCCCACAGCAGATGACTACTCTATGAGCCTTGGGGCAGCAGCAACGGTCTGTGGTATTGTGATTGGGGCAATGGCAGTAGCACAGATATTTTCCTCTGTATATTTCAGTGCTTGGTCTAACAAGTCATACTTCAGACCTTTGGTATTTAGCAGCATAGTTCTTTTTATTGGAAATGCGATGTATGCAATGGCTTATGATCTCAACTCAATATCAGTACTTTTGCTTGGTCGTGTATTTTGTGGGTAAGTAGCTTGTCTCTCTGTTTGTCTTTAATTTTTTTTGGGTCACTGTGATTGATCTGTCTGCTTGTTCTTCAATGTGGTTTAACTATGTATGTTAACATGAATATGTGGGTGTGTTTCACGTGTATTATTTTCATTTATTTTTTTATTTTCATATCAAATAACTTTTGCTGAATTTTTTGGTAGTCACTTGGGGACACTGCTGTCTAGATCTGTGATGCTTTTTTCATGTCTTCTCTACAGCTCTAGTTGCTTTGCTGATATTTGTCATTTGTGGCTTTTATTCAAGATTCTTTCGGTTCTCATCATACGTTAAGTTGTCAGTTGACGTCTTTTATTTTGTTCCTCATAGCCAAAAGTAGTTAGTCAGATTGTGTTATAGAAGTTGTTGAATTATTATGAACTTCCAGTTGAAAGACACTAAGGGAAAAACTAATTGATGCATGCTTTCATATGAAAATTATCTTCTTTATTTTACTAATTGCTCTTGCATATTTCCAGCCTGTTCTAGACTATGTAAGTTATTTGCATGCTGAGCCAATTATCCAAATTGAAAATCTGATGCTAAAACATTCAAGACCATATGAATATACGAGTTTAACAATCTGGTGGCATATGAGGTTTTCATATGTTTTAACTTCCAGTGATGCATCGTCTAGGTGCAGGCTGCATTTGAACATAATGGTTGTTCGATGCAGTACCTGATATTGAAGTAATTGGCTTCAATAAGATTTGACAATGTGACATACTCCCTGTTTTTCATTAACTTTGCAGTTTGGGTTCTGCCAGAGCAGTTAACAGACGTTACATTAGCGACTGTGTGCCACTTAAAATCCGCATGCAGGCTTCAGCAGGTTTTGTTAGTGCTAGTGCTTTGGGAATGGCATGTGGTCCTGCCCTCGCCGGGTTGCTGCAAACTAATTTCAAAATCTTCAATATCACGTTTAATCAAGATACTTTGCCTGGTTGGGTAATGACTGTGGCTTGGTTGATCTATTTAGTATGGTTATGGATCTCATTTAGAGAACCTGCTCATGAGACTGAAGTCAATCATGCCCCAACGCAATCTAGTGCTGGTATTACCTCGTAATCTCTTTCTGTTACTTGCTTTTTTCTCTGCTGTCTTTCTTTTGATACAAATAAGTCCTCATGCAATAACTGGTGGCATATGTTTTGTTAGGGGAAGAATGAAACAAATATGAAGTTAGAACTCATAAATTTTTATGTTTGAATTCAAAAGAATTTGTTTGTAAAATCAAGAAAATGTACTGTAATATTTAGCACTCAAGCAATAAACTTGCCACATCATTAATTAAGTCTGGACTATATTCCTTGAGAAATAGGAAGGTGGAGTCAGGTGACCTTTAGTTGAATTACAAAAAGATCTTATGTTTTCATTAATATAATTCACTCAGAGACATAGAAACCTTTATATAGTTGTTGGGTGGATGCACTGTGTATTCTAAAGATCAAATGGGTCTAAGTTGCTTGCAAGAAAACCAGACTCATGCATAAAAAAATCCTACATGAAGTGTTTTCTTAACTTATGTTTTCCTCATGTGAATCTTCCTGAAGCTTTGTAACTCTACTTTCTCAACATATGGTCTTAAATTTTGACAGTGGATGCTCATGCACTTCGTTATTCAATTAACGAGTATGACTTTGACTAGTCTATAAGTGCAAAACCACGAAGATTACGTCATGGCTTTAGAAATTTTAGAAGTGTACTTCATGATATATATTTTCACCATCAATTTATATCAAAGCCACTTTAACAACTTTATACATAGCTATTACACGTACGGGAAGGGAATTATGAATGGCATCTTATCTAAACCAACCCTTAGTTGTACTATCTAAACTCCCATCCTTCAGTGAAAATCTACCATTTCACTGCCACTATAATACTGTAGGATGTTCCAGAAAAAGACAAGCTATGTGGGGACAGCCATTAGAGGTCATTTCTGAAGCTAGAGCTGTAGGGTCTGGATAAAGAACTCCATTGGATTACAATAGTTCTTGCATGATGAAAATTATTCTTTTGCTTTCGACTCTAGGAAAAACCATACAACTTATATGTTCTTAAATTTAGTAATTTCCTCAGTCTTCAAATGTAAGTGCGCTCACAAGCAGGACCAGGTTGCAGAATTTGAAAAAGACATCTGGAAACCTGACATAGTATTTTTGTCAACAGCTGAAAATGATAAGCTTGAGAAAGGCCTGGTACAACCATTACTTACATCAAAGGAACATGAACAAGGTGATGAACAAGGTGATGACGGGGATCAAGAATGTGATGCGAGTGAAGAGGCTCCAGAGGAATCTCGTCTAGCAGCTAACTCTTTAGGATCGGCCTATAGGTTACTCACACCTTCTGTTAAGGTAATATTTTTGATATTGTATGCTTCACATTTTTTTTATAAGTAAGAAGGCTATGTCCCCTCATGCATAATTAAGTTGGAAAGCTGACATTTACTGTACTTGATTTTTGCTTTAATAACTGGATCTGTGCTGGGACATCTTTGATGAAGTAAGCTTGGGGTGGATGTAGATTGAAATCGATGGACAAAAAGTGAACAATCGACTAAATTTGGTAATAATCCATTTGGAAGAGGTATATGATAGGTCTGTGATCTACGTGACCAGCAGGAGGTAATGAAAACCAGTGATTATTTGAAAAAGAGGGTTGTTTTATATTGTTCCTATAGTTGGAAGGTCTAAGCATCATGTTGTTCTATTTACAGTAAGGAAGAATTAGAGTGCAAAAATAATGCTTTGAACACAGGATGAAATGATATAGCAGCTGCAAAAAAGAGAGAGGAGAGTCCTTACCCTTACAAGGGTTAAAGAAAAAAATCAAAACCGCAACATCAAATACCAGTTCTCATCAGTAATCTACTCTGTCCAAATAAGAAGATTATAGGAGACGTATGAATGTGAAATAAACCTACTAAGAAGTTGAATTCTACATAAAACCTAATGCAATTCTTGTTAACTTAGATGAGTAAGGAATCTAAATAAAACTTCATATAAATATATAACACTAACTTAGCCTTGTGCCCATTCTACAGTGGGTAAGGTCCTGTTCACCTAACCTCATGAAAATTCTACTTTCTATACTATTTTGCAGGTTCAGTTGTTGATTTACTTCATGCTCAAATACGCAATGGAAATTCTACTTTCAGAATCAAGTGTAATCACGACATACTATTTGGTTGGACGACAAGCACAGTGTCAATTTTTCTTGCCTGCCTTGGACTTACGGTTCTTCCTATAAACATTGTTGTTGGAAGTTACATAAGCAATATGTATGAGGACAGGTAATCTCCAATCTTTGAAGTCATGCCTTCTATGTAGAGCAAACATATTGATATTTCTGAACAGCTACTTGATTAACTTATATCAGTATTCTATAAAAGTAATTCTATGCCAAGAGCTGATGGAGAACTTCTAGGGAAGTCAGAATTTTTATGTACAGGGTGGTGCATGATCCTTTGCTTTGTTATAAAACTCTATAGTGAATGGTTGTTTCTGTAATATGTCACTTTACATTCAAAAGGGTTTCGGTCTTGACGGAATGCGTTGCTTACACAGTAAAATCTGCTGTATATTTGATTCTTGAGTCATGAGTTCAACAATTTCTCTTTCCAACTCTATTGCAATGACCATTATTAGTGAGCTGCAAGCTCAAATACACACACAATAGTGCTTTAGTTGTGCCAAATTAACTGTGGGGAGCTGAAGTGCAACTATGCATGTATTTGTAGGTCTAACTTGTAAGTCGGGTCGACCGTGTTGGTTTAGATTTGAAGATATGCCCACATGTTACCTCTTAACCCACAACTAGGATCTTTGCTTAATGCATCTCAGTTATGAAGATTGTCTTCTGAAATGAATTTAAAAGCATGATGGTGCATCCTGATATGGCATTATTTAAGCCTTGTCTCTGAGTAGTGTGTAAACATATGATATAGAACAAGTTATTTGGCTAAAAGATTTGCAGCTCAACTTCATGCCATGCAAGAAAGTGCTTTTGTCTCGAAAACATTGCCATCTAAACTAACAATAGAATTTCCTCAACGACTTGTTTGCAGGCAAATATTACTGGCATCTGAAATTGTGGTCCTCCTGGGTATACTTTTCAGCTTCCATTTTATTGTCCCATATTCTGTCCCACAATATGTCTGCTCAGGCCTCGTCATGTTTGTGGCTGCTGAAGTATTGGAAGGTAAGATTTCTATTTCAAATTGTTCATCTTTGCACAGAACAAGTAGCATAATCAGACAGATACCAAACATCGCTAATAATCAAATTTAGATAACATTCCTCTGACGATAGTTGATGGCTGTGAATTTTCTAAGATAAACTCATCCCACATGCAAAGTTGCTTTATCTTGGTGCTTGAAGTTGTTATAAATGGAATTGTCTTTCAAATTGGCATTCATCTAAATGCATTTCTCTGGGCCATCTTGATATGTTGTTGGTATTATTGCAGGGGTCAATTTATCACTTCTCTCCAGAGTAATGTCGTCCAGGCTTTCTCGTGGAACCTATAACGGCGGCCTTCTGTCGACGGAAGCCGGGACACTTGCCCGAGTGATTGCCGATGCAACGATCACCCTTGCAGGTTATTTGGGGGAGAGTAGGCTCTTAAACATCACCCTCATTCCTTCCCTTGTCATTTGCATAGCGTCTATTGTTGCGACATGTTGTACCTATAATTCTCTGTACTAAGTCAGCTTCTGTATCTAGACGATTTCCTCCAGTTTAAAATTGATCAATGGTCTCATTCTTTATTAGTTGCCTTAATACTGTTATCTGTTAGCCTCAAATTTTGGTTATGTTGGTCCGGAAATTTGGGTCTTCAATGCTTGGCGAATGTTGTTAATTTGAAGGAAAAACAGTCGATTTCTTCCTTATTCTGGAGCTCTAACATATGACCATTTTTGTCTGTCTTTGGAGTTGCTACAAAATCTTCTTTGATCTGGGACTAGGCTGCCTCTATTCTTCCTTCTGTCTTTTCTTTTTTTCTCTTTCCAACTGTGGAGGAGCCTGGTATGTTATTTAGGATAAATTATAATGAATCTCCCCTGAAATTTGAAGTAACTACGAATATCTTCTTACTGTTTGAAAAATTATCGATACCTCTTTTGATTTTAACAGTCGTTTTGTGCAATTAATCTCATATGTTAGTTTTATTTTTTATTTTTTATGGTGAACTGATCAAAATGTCTTGTGGATTAAAAATTATAATTTTTTTTAATTTTTTATGGGTTAAGTGAATAGTTTTTTTATTACTTTTAAAATCTTTTCATTTACCCCGTTTCATTTTTCTATAAGATTTTTTTTATTTTTTTTAAAGAATAAAAAAATCGTAAAACAAATTTGATAATTTCATATTTTCATTTAATGATTACATAATTTCATAAAAAATTAGGGTTGTATTTATAATTTTTTCATACAACGAGAAGATCTTCGTAATTAGGCCAAATTTCAGGGATGGGGAGGTCTTTCTAATTTACTCTTATGTGCATTCTGGATACAATTAAGCCAATGTTTGAATAGTTTTTATTTCTGTATCAGGAATAAATGTACGTGAATTAGGAGTGTTTGAAATATATATATATATATATATATATATATATATATATATATTTTCTAACTTTGTGAACATAAATTGATAGTCATTAGGCCACTATTTAAGGACAGTAGAGTTATAATACATAAAAGATTTAATACTTTCAACTATTTTCAATGTTCCAAATCTTAAGAAGAAACGCCGACGTTTGGTTGTTTTTTTTTTTTTGTGAAATTGAGGCTCATGAGTCACGAGTATCAAGTTCTGAAATTGAATTTTACAGTAGCAATAATTACGTTGACATCTCTTGTTATGATGAGAATATACATATTTTTCCCTCTTATTAAAAAATTGCATAAATTTACCTTATTGTTTATTATCATTATAAATTAGCCATTGAATAATCAAACTAATTGCCAATATTGATTTCAATCCAAATATTTATGTAATATTTTATATTTATAATCAGGCCTGTCAAAAGATCCATCGCCTTCCTTCTCCATCAAACTTTCATTTCATATCATTAGAACCATTCTCCCTTCCACAAGAGTCACGGTGAAAAATCCATCGGTGGTCATGTCTGATTTTCAGACTCTGAAGGCTCACAATAAATTCATCCTCAAACATATTTTTTTCTGTAAAATCTATAAAAATCCCACTCATGGGCAAAAATAGGAAGATTAAATAAATATTTAGATTAAAATTAGTATTGACCGTTAGTTTGACTAATGGAGGGACCAATTTGTAATGGTAATAAATCAATAAGATAGGTTTATGTAATTTTCATAATAAGAAGGGGGGGGGGGATTTGTATATTTCCATTATAATAGGGGAGGTCAACGTAATTATCCCATATTATGAGCTTTGTCTACTTGGATCATAATTACCAATTAATATACATGTTATAAATTGTATCTAATTAATATAGTGATTGCTATAGTTGTTTATACTTAACAGGGTAAATTATAATAAGTTTTTTTTAAGTTTATTGTAATTATAAATACCTTTTTGTTATTTAAAATATTACTAATACCACTCTAATTTTAATGGCCCTCCAACTAGTCTAATTCGTTAGTCTTTATTAGATTTTATTTATTTTTTGCGGTGAATGAACTAATATACCCTTGTTTTAATTTTTTTTATATTTTATTTATGGACACAGTAGACTTATCTCATCAAACATTAGGGGATATTGATAAGTTTTGAAATAATTGAAGGGTACTTATAATTATGTCAAATATCAGGGGAGCTTGTGAATTTACCCAATTTTAAAAAAATTAGGTGTGGAGTAAATTTGAAGGAAAAATCCAAAAATAAAAATAAAAATAAAATAAAAATCTAAGTGATGCAAACAAAATACTTTCTTTAGGTAAGAACGATAAACTATTATTAATTGCAATAAATTGATTACAAGTACTAGTAGATAACATCCTAACTATCTGACGGGGTTCGAACCCATGACCTCTAAAATCATGAAATCTCAATTTCATCAATTGAGTTAAACCTCATTGACGTGATGCAAATAAATACTTAAACTTCCATCATTAGTGAGTATGGAGTTGAGCAAAAGCATTAATAAGCTGTAGTGGTTGAATGAATCTCACCAATTCCCATCCCAATTTCATGTCCTCATTCATTTATTTCTCAATATTAATAACTTCACCTCTGTTGAAATAAAGGAATCTATAACAAATTCAATATAATTAAATGAATCGATTATAATTACATTATGAATTTTGACTGTAAAAAATTTATCGATCGATTATCAATATCAAGTATCTACAATTGATCACACTATAGAAATATAACATTTAATCATAATTAATTGTCACGGTCAATAATAAATAACCACCCGAAATAGTCATAAACCACAACACACAATGGTTGTTGGTCATGGTTTTTGTTGGGGTGGCTAAATGTTTCAAAATTACACTTACACCCCACTTGAAAATTCTTTATTTACACCTAACCACATTCCATTAGCATTTGGACAGAATATATTTACATCAACAAAAAAATTTTACATAAATTTTTAATTTTGTCCTTCGTTTGACATTTATATATATATATATATATATATATATTTGTACTTATAATGCGATAAATACAATATATACATTGTTATATATTATTTTTCATATAAGTACAAAATTATTAATGAGAATATTTAATTAGAGGTAAAACTAAAAATTTACTCATTTTAGCATTTTTCGTTCAAATTATAGTGAAAGGGTCAAGTATAAACGGCGAATCTTCAGAGAAAATATACATATAATTTTGGAACTTCAATTTTCCCAAAATGCAATTTTAACATTGTCGAAAAAGATATAAGTATAATTAACCTAAAAATAATAATTTTTTAATTATAGAACAATAAATATAGATTGGTTCGTGTAAGTTACACGATTGTACCAAACTCGATTTAAATTAGAATTTAGCAGAAAAGGTAAAAGGAGGAGAGGAGGAAAAAGCCAAATAGAGAAGGTGCAGCTGCGAGCTACCACATTTGCTCTTCACCTTAATATTAATAGCTATTAATTGCTATTCAGCTCAGCAACTTGTCTTCTATTCCAATCTCACCAACCAGTACTCCACTCTCAATCTCAAAACACGCTTTTACCCCTCAATCCCCCCCTCTTCTCACTATATATATAACTCAGTATTTGTGCAGTGCTTGTCTCAAACATCTCATCATGGAGTTCACCAGCTTTCTCTCTCTTGTGCTGCTCTCTGCTGCACTTCCTCTCTCTCATGCCTTCCCTTCATCTGATCATCAAGGTACTCTTTCTCTCTCTCTCTCTCTCTATATATATTACATTCTCTCTCTTCTCTTTTTTTTTTTTTTTTTTTTTTTTTCTAGGTAATTCTTACTTGGACCTGATTCGCCTAAATTAAAATCAATTACAAGTATAATATACTTGTGATGTGATTAGATTGGTTCGGTCGAATCAAGTTTATACAAGAATTTTCCCTCTCTCTCTCTTTATATACACATATTCTTGATTTTTGCTGATTTTTCCAAGTTAATTAAGAGCCATGCATGTATTCTAATCCAATCATCTTCCAAGATTTACTACACTGTTTGTTTCCTGTGCAAATCGAGTTGGGGAATTAGCTTTGATCCTTTTAAATTTTTTTCCCTTATAAAATAGTAATTTGTATTATTTCGAGTGCAGTTTAAATTAGCTTTTATCCTATTATATATTAATTATATATATGCGAGTATGTTTCATACATAGATTTTTTTAAAAAAAAATATACAAGGGTATATGTAGAAATCACATTTATACTATTATAAAGAAAAGGGTTTTATAGAATCAAAGCGGTAGTTTTCATACCACTACATTAAAATTTTTAAATGCCAAAAATGTCATTCCATTGATAGAACCTATTTAACTTCCAACTCATATTGAATTAACTACTCAATCAACTCACTTAAAAAAATTAATTCCATGAAATTACTATATTTATAAATTTAATTTACTCACTTTAGTTTGTTTTTTTTGTTGTTGATTAAACTAAACACAACAAATTAATATTAGTTTTGCATGTAAATATACTCATCGCTACTGATGTATATATGTTGTATAAAGTTTTAATTTTTAATTTAATTATAGTAAAATATGTATAATGTATTGACAGGTAATGCATTACAAGAGGTTATCACCAGTTTTTGTATGTGAGGTTGCAGACAATGACAAACTTTAACATACATGAACAAATTATGAGTTTAGATAAAATAAAACATTAGTAAATTACACGCGCAGGTACTACGTGCCACAGTATCTAGTTATATATAATTAAAACCTTTTTATTATGAATAGATACAGAGTATGTGAATTTTTTGTACAGATCCTGCATAATTAAGATATATTAAAAAAATATAATAAATATAAGTTTATAATTAAAGATCTGAACTATTTTTATTATAAAGTAATGTTATATTTTATATCTTACTTCATATATATAATTCATATAAATTTTAATTATGTACACTATATATATTAAATGAAATATAAATATAATATTATTTTGTCATACAAAAATTGAATTAAATAATAATTTATAAATAAATTATATTTAACCACAGTAATTATTACTTTTCAAGAAAGAAATCAAAGCCATTAAATTTATATTCCGACGAAAGAATATTTTTTAAGAAATTAAATAATTATAATAACTAATAATTTCTTTTGAATATTTAATTTGTTTTAGCTCCAAAATATACTTTCATGCACCATGCCACCACCGCCCCCGCAATCTCATACTACGATTACATCATCGTCGGTGGTGGCACCGCCGGCTGCCCACTGGCCGCCACCCTCTCACAGACGGCATCCGTCCTCCTCCTCGAGCGCGGCGGCTCTCCCTACGGCAACCCCAACATCACCGACCTCGCCGCCTTCGGCAAAGCCCTCTTCGACCTCTCCCCTTCCTCGCCCTCCCAACGCTTCATCTCAGAAGACGGCGTCATCAATGCCCGCGCCCGCGTCCTCGGCGGCGGCAGCTGCCTCAACGCCGGGTTCTACTCTCGCGCCCCCTCCCAGTACGTCCACGCCGCCGGGTGGGATGGGAGGCTGGTGAACGAGTCGTACAGGTGGGTGGAGAAGGTGGTGGCGTTTGAGCCGCCGATGAAGCAGTGGCAGTCGGCGGTGAAGGATGGGTTGTTGGAGGCCGGTGTGGACCCGTACAATGGATTCACGTATGACCATTTGCCCGGGACGAAGCTCGGCGGCACCATATTTGACGTCGAAGGCCTGCGGCACACGGCGGCGGATCTTTTGAGGTTTGCAAACCCCAAGGGACTGACTGTTATGTTGCATGCTTCTGTTCACAAAATCCTCTTCAAACTCAAAGGTATGCATTTATATCATTTTTTAAAATTAATTTCTCAAATTCATCATAATTATAAATAACTCTTAAATTAACAATCGCTTAATAAATACTCCATACAGTGAGTTGTCAATTATTTATTAGACGATAAGTAACTTTTAAAAAATATATACAAATTTTCAAATAATAAAAAAATATTTATAATTATAATAAATTTTAAGGAGCTCGTTGTAATCTACATTTGTGAATTATTATTTTATCTATACTACTATATAAAAAAAAGATATTTTTCTCCACAAATAGCGATTATAAAACCACAATACTAATTTTATCGTTGTACCAATAATATACTTGAGTTTTTTTCTTTTTTTTTTCTTTGTTTTTTCTTTCTTTTTATTGATATATATATATATATATATATTTATTTATTCATAATAACTTTTAAATAAATATAAAATATTATTTATTATATGCACGATAGAGACAACATGCCATAATGTCCAGCAACTAAAGAGAGCTAATGCTACAACTCATGAATTAAGAATTCTGACAACGTTATTGGTTTGGACAGGGAGAAACAGGCCATTAGCCCAGGGGGTGGTGTTCAGAGATGCCTCAGGAAAAAAGCACAGGGCATACTTGAAAAGTGGGCCGAAGAATGAGATCATTGTGTCATCAGGGGCCCTCGGAAGCCCACAACTGCTGATGTTGAGTGGGGTAGGCCCATCAGCCCACCTTAAGGCCCACAACATTACGGTGGTGTTGGACCAGCCTTGGGTGGGCGAAGGCATGTCCGACAACCCGATGAATGCTGTTTTCGTTCCGTCGCCACATACGGTGGAGGTTTCGTTGATTCAGGTCGTCGGTATCACACAATTCGGGAGCTACATTGAGGCCGCCTCCGGAGAACCCTTTGTCTCCAGTCCGACCCAGAAGGACTACTTCGGAATGTTCTCACCTAAGGTGTGTTTTTATTAAGTTGCAACCTTTTTTTGGGTTGAATATTTTGTCAATAAGCCCAATAACTTCTGTGTATAAATGTTTTGTGGATAGGCCCAATTAATCTCTCGTATATAAATATTTTCTCATTTGGTTGTTAATAGTAAAATGCACTTTTAAAAGTAACAAAATGGTCCTATAATATTTTTTTTTCAATTTGTATTAGATTTATTTAAATTTAAATTAATCATATAATAAGTGTATTATACGCAGATTGGACAGCTGTCAACCGTCCCACCGAAGCAAAGAACCCCAGAAGCTCTAGAACAAGCAATAAAGGCCATGGAAGCCCTTGATCCAGCGGTCATCAGGGGCGGGTTCCTCCTGGAGAAAATCTATGGCCCACTCTCCACAGGCCACTTGGAGCTCCGAACCAAGAATCCGAACGACAACCCGTCAGTCACATTCAACTACTTCAAGGATCCACGAGACGTGCAGAGATGTGTTGATGGCCTCAAAGTCATCGAAACTGTGATTGAATCAAAGGCATTTTCTCAGTTCAGATACGACTACCTTCAGCTGCCAGTACTCCTTAACATGACCGTCAATGCGCCCATCAATCTGCTACCCAAGCATGCCAACGACACCACGTCGTTAGAGCAGTTCTGCAAGGACACTGTGATGACCATATGGCATTATCATGGGGGTTGCCAGGTCGGGAAGGTGGTGGACTCTGAGTATAGAGTTCTTGGAGTGGACAATTTGAGGATTATCGATGGCTCGACGTTTAATTACTCGCCCGGGACTAATCCTCAGGCCACCGTTATGATGCTGGGAAGGTAATGTGTTTTAGCACGTTTATGAGCATTTAATGGTGAAAACACTAATACACAACCCCCCCCCCCCCCCCCCCCAAATAAAAAGTAGGGATAGTTACATCTCCCTTTCCTAATATTTGGTGTAATTACACGTAAATCCCATAACGGTTTGAAAAATTACATCCACTACCACTTAGGTTTGATTCCGTCTAACAAATAAGTCCCTCCATTAGTTAGAATTAATCAAATTTGTTGATATTAACAAAAAATTCGTATATAAACTCATATTTATCCCGATTGACTTATCAAATAAATTCTTTTATTATCAAATTATTCTTATATATCTTTACATGTTAATGTACGTAAGGAGGCATGTATTCACTGGCATAAGAGTAGTTTAGTTAGAGAAAAATAATTGATCAACAACAAATCAGTAATAAACTAATCGAGGATAAATATCAATTTTCATTTAGTTTATTTTGTTAATATCAACAAATTCAGTGAACTTTGATTGACGGATGTACTTATTTGTTACACGAAAGCAAAGCTCAGGGGTATTATTATGTTTAACTTTTCGAACCATAAGGGGGTTCATGTGTAATTACACCAAACCTCATAGGAGGGGAGTGTAATTATCCCTAAAAAGTAACATACCTCTTGAACTTTTAAGAAATGCTAACACAACGTTATGATGCGGAACACAATAAATTTCATTTAAAAAAAATTGAGGATTTACTTCGACTTTCTTCCTGAGGGGATTTTTTTTGTCTATTAGTATTTTCACATGGAGTGAAATGCATGCAATTAACTCAATTTATATAGTGTGTGGTTAGTATTGTGCTTCTTAATGTTTAAAGAGTTTTGTTGTTTGGGGAATTGGCTGTGCATGTTGCAGGTACATGGGAGTGAAAATACTGCAGGAGAGACTTAAAAAGTGAGCAAATGCAATAAGAATTTCTAGCTTTGATCTGACATTGTAAGATGTTTGTGCTTAATTAAGGTTGAGGTCCTTTTTCATTAGTTCATATACTGTCCTTGTTATCTCCTTTCATGTCATTCTTGGAAATATTTCTGGCTTTATGAGACTTCATGCATGAATGTATAAATGCATATATCACTACCAAAAAAGAAAGAAAAAGAATTATTTCTTGTGATTGCGGTTTAAAAATTATGGTAAATCAATACTAGCTACCCCTATGACAAAAGAAAAATAATGCGAAAAATTTAAGTTTTAGTCACGGTTAATTTTCTCATGATTTCAATAACGATCAGAATATTTGTTGTGCTTTTTTATTGTGGCTAATTAATTTTTTGAACTTGTTTCTAAGCATAACGACCAACAACTGTTGTGCAGTCGTTGTTAATTAATATTTGTTATGATTTTTTATGTTTAACCATGGTGATTAGTCATGAAAAAAAAATATAGTTCTATTATTGTTTCGCGACAAAATTAGAGACAATATGCGACAAAAATGTCTCTTGCCAGATTTGTTGCGGAATTTGCGATTGAAATTATTGGGATGGATTTTGCAACAATCCTAAACATGTTTTTGTTATCCGTTCCAAACATGTCGCAACAATTGGGAAGCTTTCATCGTAATAAACCTTTGGTTTTTTTGCTTTTTTTTTTTTTTTTAAGGGTATAGGATGTCAAAAATCACTCAAATATGTTGGTTGCTACAATAAGGGCACAAGATTGTGCTAAGCAATTTGAGTTGCATTAATATTTAATGCAAAATGAGATACTATTTATTTTCATTTCTTGTTAACACACACATGTACATAATAACAATTATTATGGTACTAATTAATTAATTAATTAATTAGAAGAATTGCTTTCCAACTTAATTACCAAAAATTTAAAATAAAAAAAATAAAGCAAAATTATATTTTTGGTTCAATAACTGTAGGTCGTTAGAACTTTTGGTCATGTAATCTACTTCATTTATACATTTAGCCAAACATCTCATATTTGGTCTTTTTTTTTGGCAATTTTAGTTCTTTTATCGACAATTTTGGTCCCCATTAACTAGAGTATATATCATTTCTTGTCCAGTAATTGTAGGTCATTAAGACAAAAATTGTCAACACAAGATTAAATTCCCCTCCAAAAAAAATGACCAAATATGATGTTCAATATTAAATTCATAAAAAACAGGACTAAATGTGTAAATGAAATAAGTTATAAGATCAAAAATACTAAACAATCCATAACAACTTTTGGTATAAAAAATTATAAAAAAATTAAATTGAAGAGTATGACATGGGAATAAATACCTATTCAATTGAGGTCCAAAATTAAACTTTGCAAGCACCTTCTGCTATAAGCTGGTAAAGTAGGTAGCTAGGCATATCTCCTTTGTCTGTGCTTCCATCCCCAAAGACAACCCACTAATTCAAGAGTCAATATCATCACACAACTTCTCACCAGAACAAAAGAAAGCTAAGCAGGCATCAAACTGAGGATATCCCTCGAATAACCCCTACCTCCAACGCATATCCGATTCTCCTCCACAGCTTATTCGATTTTCCTCAGCAACGTCGGCGTCATCGTCGTCTGTATATAAAGGCCTCGGACGACAGGACATGCCGCTGCAGCTATAGCATGCATGCCGGCTTGCGCTATAAGCAAAACAGTTGTAGGGCTTCTCTCCTTTGGCAGCTGAGGGTTTTAGTTTGTTGATAGATCATGATCAGTTATGATCTGCCAAAGGAGAGTTGCCCTAACACTGCTTTAGCTTAATACCATAATCGCGTAAATAGATTCACTTGTGGGACGTAAAACATAATTTTTTCCCTTAAGTTGGTGAGTATGCATGCACAGGCTATTTCCTGCACCAACTAATCGATCTCATTGTCAGGTAACGTTGTTTTTTTTTTTTTTTTGTTATAATGTGTTCGTTTCTGGAATGTGTATATGATAAGATATATGAATTCTACCGTTACGGGGAATGTGGGATATCGATGTCCAGGTTGTCGTTAAGAGTAGTTCGATCCACTTGATTCATGAAAATTTTTCACGTGATAAATTAGTAAGTGGTGTACTACTCAGAAATGACTTGACGATGCCCTTTAGGAAAACAAAAAAAATCGACCTAACGGTGCACTAGTTTTCTTGATTTGTGTAGAATCATTCCACTTTTTTTTAAAAATGAAGAGTATGTGACAGTTATCTGTACTCTCAATTTACGTTGTACAAAATACTGAAGATCGCACGAATTTGATATGTTTAACTTATTTTAAACTAAAGCCTCTTATAAATATGTTATAGCATCTTTTAATGTGTTTATGGAGTTCATACAATAATATCAAATCTTGTTTTAATAATTAATTAGATATTAATAAAGGGGCTATAAAATACTAATAATTAACTTTGACTAAGTTGAAAGAATTAATTTTTTAAAATATTGAAAATTAAAGAAAGTTTCACAAAAATGGGATAAGGCAAAAGTTAATTTCTCAATTAAGTAGTAGGAGAAAAATATATATTAATAAAATAATATTGTAAAATCAAGATCATAAGCTTGAAAAAGAATAAATTATATTAAATTGGACTAAGTATAATTAATTTAGGCTAAATTTTATTTCCCCATATATTTTCATAAAATAGCTAAAATCCCTATACTAAAAAAATAGACGACAAAAAAAAAAAATCCTGCAAAAAAATCCCTCGTTATAAACTAACGAAGAGCGAGAGGTAAGCATTTTGTATGCGAAATTGGGTTATTTTAACGTTTTTGACCCATTTTTAGATTGAATTTGATAAATGCCCTTCTATTCTATATGAAAGGACCCACGCGGTTAAGCGTAAATTTTCAAAAGTTAAGGGGTTAATTGTCATCTCAAATACAATTCAGGGGCTGAAAATGCAATTCACGCTAATTTTCAGTTACGGTTTAATTCTCAGTTAGTTATAGTCATGCTCAGTGTGACCGCCATTGTCGCAGTTATTTGAACAACTTCGCCCAGTAGCAAAAGCTCTCAATGAAAACCATACTTGCCTCATTCTCCTTCTTCCTCCACTGCCTGGTGTGCTCTTTTTCACCTCATTTCTTCCTTGAATTTGTTGCGCTGACAGCTTTCTGGAGGTGAATCTGTAGCTCGGATTTGTGTAGTGTATTGCTTTGGAGTGTGATGTAGTTCCTGTTTATGTGTTTATGCATTCGTTTTGCTTTTCACACGGTTTGTGATCTTTGATATATTGTTCTTGGAACTTTGGTTTTGTTAATGCGGGATGAGAACTGAAGATTTGTTAAGAGTTAGCTATCGGATGTGCTTGGAGTCTGGATGAGTTTGTTAGATCTATTTATGGAATGTCGTGTGCTTCAATTTCTCTATGAACTTAGCGAATGTGATTGTAAATTTGTACCAAACGAACGTGTGCGTGCGGGAATATGTACTGTTATGGTGAAATGGAAAACCAGAAATATTTGGTGGTCTTCTTTGTGAGAAAAGTATGCTCCGGAAGTTGTTGGTTGCTGTGTCACGATCCAGATTGTTCATGTTCATCTAAATAGACCATAGATGAGGGGATGTAAATGTAATTATCTCTTACTATTATTTAATTTATTTTGTAACCGTGCCGTTAGAGTGAATTGGCTTAAATACAAGTTATCTTGTTCTTTTAATTATTGAAATTTCCTTTGTTCCTTCGTCTTTCCTATCTTCTCCACTAATTTCTGATTGTATCTTTTCTTTTTTCCTCTTCTTCTTTTTTTGGATAAATGATTGTTTCTTCTGATTTAGGAATGCCTCAGAGTCGTGGCTCACTTGTCTCTAGAGTCAAGAATGTTGCCATTTCACTTGTATTCTTTTGCATTGTTTTTCTCTGCCAACGATGCTTGTATCATATTTACCTACTTTTTCCTCATCTTTTTGGCAGTAATCCTTTCAGATTAGGGACCGCTTCATTATTGTGAAATAGGTTTTGGATTTTTTTAGTCTTGAAATCAATTATTGACTTTGGCATATCCCTGACTTGGAGTATTCTGTCCTCAGTTCTAGATTTCTAAAGAAAAGAACATGGGACTGAAGTGGGAGGTGATGAAGATTGCAGCTGTTGGGGCTGCTATAGTTAATACCTTTGGGAAACTTACTACAACGTTGAAGGAGGCCATAGAGCTGTAGAGTTCAACCGTTTCACTGGGATAAAAACAAGGTAAAATGCACCATATTTGCCTTCACATTTTGGTTTTGCACTTGTTTTCTTATTTTTAGTTCCTGTCCAATACTGAATTTTGCCATTCGTGTGGTTTCCATTTGATACTTTATAATAAGCGCTTAATTTATTTTAAGCTTAAGAAAGAAAATTCTGTATTACTTCTTTCTTTTATGTTGTTGCAGAACTTTGAACCAACTTTCCAGTAACAAGATTGACTGATCTTGAGTACTGAAACTAGGGATTTGCTGTCTATTAAAGAGCTTTAGCAAATAGTTTATATATTTTCTTCTTCTCTTTCTTCGAAATTCAAAAGACCAAGGGTTATTGGTTGTCTGTAATCAATTGCCCCAAAGCATGTGTTTACTCTATCAAAGAACTGCTGTTAGTGACTTAGTGTAGCATTTTCTTGCTTGTGGCTGTCCCATTTTCTTATATGCTCCACAGTTATAATAGTTATTATTCAGTTCAAGGAAGACCTTGTAGTAGCTAGAGCAAAAGTCAGTTGCTTGTCTTGCTTCATATAGATGCTAACTACATAGAACATCTGGCCTCGAAAAATTCTACTATGTAGTTCAACACATAGGTACTATTTTTCACTAGCACCATATGGAAAAGGTCTTGTATCATCACCCTCTCTTCATTCATCCATGAGATGACAAAAACACCAATCTAACCTGCCGTCATCCCACTTTATTTTCCTGAAGAAAATGAATGTTTTTCATTTTTGAAAATGTTATGCTTGTTGTTGCACTGGTTAGAAGGAGATGGTGCACTATAATAAAGATTTACTGGATGTGGTGTCTTGACATAGCAAATTTGATATCTATTGCTTTTTCCTTGTTGCTATGATCTACCAGTCCTTTCCAATGTGTAGCATGCTGCAGTTGCACTCACTTGATATGTTCTCGCTGCTGAGGCAAATGATGCTGTTTTACTAACTTCGTTATTGCAGGTTTTCCAGGAAGGAACGCATCTGATCTTGCCCTATTTAGAATGGCCTATCATCTATGATATCCGCGCACGCCCCTTTCTTTTTATGAGCACTTCAGGAAGTCGCGATCTCCAAATGGTAAAGTTTATCTCTGCTGATTCTTTTCCCCTTAGATTTGAACTCCGTTTCAAATAGAAAATTGTATTCAGGAGTTGCTGGAAATATTTTAAAATTTCCACATGAATCTCTTCAAATCTTCTTAAGGAACTTAATTCCATTACTCATGCTCTCTTTCACTGAATGCAATAAACTGATTTCCTCGAATCTGGAGAGTGCAAACGCAACTTAACAACCAAGAACTGACACAGCACAGGTTTGCCCTGGTTTTTCTTTCGGCTGGGGAATTTTCGCTGCAATGAGCTTCAAGTTGATAGAATTTCTTTTCTCATGTTTTGACAGCACCAATAAGAATGCATTTGATTACTTTATCAACTATTTGGATGGTGTAAGTAAATCCATTTGCTTGCTTATGCAAGCAGGTTGAAGTTGGTCTGCGAGTACTTTCACATCCTGTGGCGGACCAGTTGCCAACAATCTACCGCACTCTCGGTGAAGACTATAACGAGCGAGTGTTGCCTTCAATAGTTGAGGAAACTCTGAAGGCTGTCATCGCCCAGTACAACGCAAGCCAGCTCGTCACCCAGAGAGAGGTAAGAATCAGACTATTTCTGAACTGTAATAGTACATTATTTCTGGAGTCAATGCGAACACTACTGCTCATAGTCATAGATGATCATTTATACTTAATTTGGTTAATGCGGCTATTGCAGACTGTTAGTCGGGATATTCGTAGCCTGTTGACAGAAAGAGCTGCTTCCTTCCACCTTGCAGTAGACGATGTTTCAATTACAAATCTAACTTTTGGGAAGGAGTTTACTGCTGCTATTGAGGCAAAACAGGTTGCTGCACAGGAAGCTGAGAGGGCCAAATACATTGTCGAGAAGGCTGAGCAGGACAAGAAGAGTGCTATCATCAGAGCTCAGGTTAGAGCTGTTCTTTATTTTTTAACTCAGTCATATGCTTCTTGGTATTCTCTCTCCATCTCTGATGCAACATTGGTGTGACAATTAACCGTAGGGTGAAGCTAAGAGTGCTCTGCTGATTGGAGAAGCTATTGGAAACAACCAATCATTCATCACACTAAGAAAGATCGAGGCTTCAAAGGAAATCGCACGAATTGTGTCCGACTCTAAAAATCGCGTGATGCTTAATACAGAGGAGCTGCTGGTGAATGTTCAGGGGACGTGAACCTGTAGTGCAGACCACCTCTTGTGTGGATGAAACAAATGCTAGGCCCTTGTAGGATACATTGTTTGTTATTAGTCTGTTGTAATAATGTTACTTTAAATAGGCTTGGCAACGGGGCGAGTTGGGTTGGACCAAGAGCCGGCCTCACCGCCAACTCTGTCTTGGACCCGGGACATGCCCTGCCCGTCATTTCTTTGGACCAGCCGCGCTCCGGTCCAAAACTCACGGGGATGGGTCTGACTGATTTGACCCAAAATTTCTTTTTTATTAAATATGAATCAAATATTTTGTTGAGTCAATCAATAAAAATAATATAATTTGTAAAAGTATCAAATTATATTTTGACTATTATATGATTATTTTAAATTGGAATCAATCCAATTTGTTATTATTTACATGGTGAAGCCTTGAAACAAATTATTCTAATAAAGGATACAAGTTATTAATTCATCAATCATAAACTTAAAAAAAGTTCATATTTCGATATCATTTAACAAATAAAAGTTGATCAAATATATAACTACAAATAAACCCCATGCATTTAAGTACTACAAATCAGTGAAGTCTTTAAATCACTTAAACATATGAAACAAATTAAATTTCAATTGTTTATTAAATTACTCCGACAGTTCGTTATCAATCATTTAAATACAAAATCATCTGTATTTAATCATTAAATCATAATGTGTCCACAACAAAAAAACAAACCCGAGGTAGTTCAAAAAAAAGTGGAGCTCGAACCGACCCGTTTAATTGGATCCAAACCCACCTTAATCCGAGGGGAGCCCCGGTTTACATGCATAGATGCCACTGACTAGTTGCGGACATCTCCTGCCATATTTAGGGTTGGCAATTTCAACCCGAACCCGAAAAACCCGTCCCGGACCCGCCCCGTATGGGGCGGGTCTGGGATGCATTTTTCGGGTTCGGGGCGGGTCTGGGACAGCTAAAACCTAACCCGGCGGGGTCCGGGGCGGGTTATGGGTCATGTCTCCCGCCCCATTGGACCCCCGGCCCGGTCCAACCCCACCTCTTTTCTTATTGTATATTATTAATATATACAATATATTATAGATAAAAAATTACATTATTATATATATGAATCCTAAAATTATATTAAAATATTTAAATCTAAACTGATATTATTTTTAAAAAATATTAATTTAATGTATTCTTTGTATAAATTAATTAGGTCGGGACGGGGCGAAATTTTTAGCATGGCGAGGCGAGGCGAGGCGAGGCGAGGGCGGGTTATGGGGCTGGCAAAAATTAAATGAGGCGGGTCTGGTACGGGTCCAGGAGGGGCGGGGGCGGGTTATGGGCTGACAAAAATTAAATGGGACGGGTCTGGTACGGGTCCAAGCGGGGCGGGGCGGGTTATGGGTCTGGCAAAAATTAAATGGGCGGGTCTTGAATCCGAGCGGACCCGTATCAGACCCGCCCCATTGCCATCACTAGCCATATTGCACTAAAAGTGGATAACATAGAAGTGGAGAGAATGCATTAGAGCAGCTGTAGCAGAACCAAAGTCATTAAGATCTGAATCGATGAAGATGCACTTGTGTGGAAGAAAGTTCAAGGAAGTTGAGATGGCCGAGTTGGTCTAAGGCGCCAGATTAAGGTTCTGGTCCGAAAGGGCGTGGGTTCAAATCCCACTCTCAACATAACACACTCTTTTCAGTTTTCAAGCATCTATTTTTCCTTTATCTCCCAACTCCTTTTTCCTAACCTTTCACCAACAAAATATATTCATAATTAACCTCTCAAATCAACGTAACATACATACGTAGGTCAAAAAAGATGAGTCCTGAGCAACAACCACCCTCTACCAAATTAATTAAACTTATTGGTAGTCACATTTACACTCACTGTCCTATAATCTATTTACACAAATCATCCCTATCCAAACAACTCCTGACAGCCCAAAGGCAAAAATAGTTTGAATAATAATATTGAAATTTTTTTAGATTTTTCTATAATTATCTAAAAAGCAAGGATAATTAGTATAAGCAAATCATAAATCAGGAAATATAAATGTAATTATCTCTTTAAACTTATAACTATCGTGAGCTTCATGGTCACCGAAGCAATAAATAACTTCAATTCTCTCGCACACTCAACATAAAAATATTAATACTAAGTTATTAACTACTGAAAAATGAGACCTATATTGTACTAACATAACGATGGAATTCATACTAAAAATATCTGGGGGGCTACTTCATGTCATTGTGCCAGAATGTGAGCCACATACCCCAATCACTTTCCTCACCCCAAAATTCAAACTTTATTATGATTTTCTAGGTTGAAAGCAGATACATGTATGAATCATCAAGTCAGGTCCCCCCCCCCCCCCCCCTGTTCTGTTCTGTGCCCTATGTTTGGAGGAAACAATAAATATTATGAAAGAATGATGCAAATTTAGTATATATATATTGCCAAGAATTCTTTTATGGGTCATGCAGATATTTTATTTAGAGTAAAATTACATTGAAGATTTAGTTTAGTTTACTGTCGGGAATCTTCACTTTAAAGTAGTGTTCGGCACAAATGAAGTGAGCTCACTGAAATTTGGTCCAGACGGTGTGTTTTAGTCTAAGGATTAAATTACAATCAAAATCTTGTGAGTTATATTTTTGGAATGTAATATTTTAAATTTGTTGGGTACATGTAAGATGAACAAATCTCAAGCAGTAATTGTTATTACCAATATAAACATAATATATTTGTAATTAGGTCAGATTTCAAATAGCATAAGTACAGTTTACCCTGTATCGTTATATAGACACACTAATGCACACAAATGGGTGTTTACTTCAATTAATTCGAACTGAAAGTTTGGTGAATAGGAATTTCGGTAAGTAGAAATAGCGTGCCGAATACCAAACCGAACATGACAAAAGTCGAACTTATTTCAGTTCAGTTCGGTTAGTTATAAATTATTTGTAAATTAATAATTATAATAAATCAAGTATGTATTAACAATAACATTATTATTTTTTATTATAAATACAGATATCAAGATATTTAATATTATATTTATATTTTATATATATTTTTAAACGTTCGGTATTCAATTTGATTCAATTAACCAACAAAAAAAATCAAAATCAAAATCAAATCAAATAATTGAATTTTTGGTTCCGTTTTGATAAAACCCGAATTTTCGATTCGATAGATTTTGGTTGGGTTAACGAAAAATTGCACAACCCTGTAAACAAGTTACAATTAGGTGAATGTGAAAGCCCCAAAAGGGCAGTTGACTGGTTCATCCATAAATGAGAGCTGCTTTTGTGTGTGGGGACCTGATAACTGAGAGTTACATGACTCTACATACTGTGTTAGCTATAGCCTAATTGAATGTGTTAGTCACAGGGAAGGTTCCGGGCAGCACTGATGGTGTGTGTGTGTGTGTAGACCCTCTGCCGGCCACATCAGGAGCTCAGTTTTGCCATTTTCTCTTTGTTTCTTTGCACTTTTGCATCATCCATGCATTTTGCTAATCACCTTTACATCTCATTGCTACTTCACATCATCATTTGTAAGGTCATGTTTTGACAGACAAAAAAGCTAAGAGGGAAATGGAAATTATGGCTAAGGAAAGAGGTTCTTGGCCCTATTCAAACTCGTTGGTTGACTAGTTATCTTAGGTCGAAACGAAACAAGAGTTTCGTTAGCCTTTGTTGGGATGGAGCGTCTGTTGTTGGCCAAAAGCTACAGCTGATAGCAATAGTCGCGTTTAGGTATTTAAAATCGTATGGCAGTTCAAGCACCACGTTTTAACTGTAGCTCGTCGTGTTTCGGTTGCAGACACCAAATGGCTGTAATTGGTGAATTTAGCAAAGTACTGTGTTAGAAGTCATGTTGAAGACCAGCTCAAGAAAGAGGTTTTTCACTTTTTATAATGAATAATAATAGTGAAGAGAAAACAAAAGGCAAACATTGTGATTGATGAAGACTTCGTCAAACTTAGTTCCCATCAGACAACCTGGCTTGGCATGTTCATATAACTGTAACTTGTAGTAGCAGGAGCAAGGCATAAACAAAGGTTAGTTGGCTGCAAATTGGATGAAAACAAGGGGAACCAAGTCGTCGCGACGGTCGATAATTGAAGGATTATGTGTGAGGCAGAACCAGAAAGGCAAAAATGCAATCAGATTGCATCAGAGATGCATCAAAAGCCTGTTTCAACACTTGCTGTGTAAATCCTCTTCTTGGCCTGCCTGAGCCTCATAGCTCCTCTACAAAGTCGGCAAATCCGGCAGTCGACCCTCGCCACGACTTTGTTTCAGCCATACTATCCTCCATTCAACCAAACACCGATTTTACTAATCATGAGTCCATACCCTCATTGCAAGAACTGCTTTCTAGCCTGAGAAATGCACTCCCACAATACATGGACACCGTTCTTGCAGACCATATTCGAGCTCAAGATTACTATCACCTCTCCCTTTGGAATCATGTCTGTCTTGATTACATCGGCCACGGCCTCTTCTCCTACTCCCAGATACAGAGTTGGAGTCCAACAACTTATGCTGCCGCATCATCCTCATCATCATCAGCAGCAGCAGCAGCAGTGTCTTCCCTGAGTGCTGCAGATGCACCCTTCTTTGAAGTTTCATACAACTCAGTGAACTTGAACTCTTACTTGCTTTACGGCAGCCAAGAATCGGAATTCCAGGCGGCTATACGGAAAAGAATCATGCAATACATGAATTTGTTTGAGGAGGATTACTCCTTGGTTTTCACAGCCAACCAGTCATCAGCATTCAAGCTTCTTGCAGACTCTTATCCTTTCCAGCCAAATCAAACACTTCTCACAATCTACGACTACGAGAATGAGGCGGTTGAAACCATGATTGAAAGCGCAAAACGAAGAGGTGCTCGGGCTCAATCGGCCATCTTCTCATGGCCTAATTTAAGGATCAACTCCAGGAAACTAAGGAAACTTGTTGTGAACAAGAGCAGGCTGAAAAACCGAGGCCTATTCGCCTTTCCGCTGCAATCTAGGATGACGGGATCAAGATACTCCTACCAGTGGATGAACCTGGCAAGGGACAACGGATGGCATGTTCTACTTGATGCATCTGCATTAGGAGCAAAGGAAATGGAAACCTTAGGCCTCTCTCTTTTCCAGCCTGATTTCCTCATTTGCTCATTTTTCAAGATTTTTGGGCACAATCCGTCAGGGTTTTGCTGTCTGTTTATCAAGAAATCCAGCATCCCAGATTTAAGCCAATCCTCCACAAGCATGGGAATTATCAGCATCATACCATCGAAGGGTCCATTTCAAAAACTAGCCATTGATGAAACTCAACAGATAAATGAGGAAACACCTCCTGAATTCCAAGAAACTAAACCCGTCATCATCAAGCAGAAAGAGCCATCAAAATCTGAGATAGAAGAACTGGATGAAAAGCCCGAACCTTCCCAAATTACAAACAAGAAACACATCTCCACAAACAGTTCAGGAATCGAATGTCGGGCCCTGGATCACGCAGACAAACTAGGCCTGATTCTAATTAGCAGCAGAGTAAGATACTTAATAAACTGGCTGGTAAATGCACTACTCAGTCTTCGGCATCCACATTCCGGAAACGGGCTTCTTCTGGTCAGAATCTACGGGCCAAGAATCAAGCTGGACCGAGGCCCGGCGCTCGCGTTCAATGTATATGACTGGAAAGGAGAACGGGTCGACCCCATTTTAGTACAGAAGCTAGCTGATCGAAACAACATCTCTCTTACCTGCGGGTTCTTGAAAAACATATGTTTTCCGGAGAATTTTCAGGAAGAAAAGGACAAATTGCTGGAAAACAGAAAAAGGGTTCAAGAACTGAACCCAGAGGAGAAAAGGAAAGGAAAACAAGATTGGGGTGGGTGTGGTTTCAGTTTCTCTGGGAATGTTGAGCAATTTCGAAGACGTGTATAGAATTTGGGGCTTCATTTCGAGGTTCTTGGATGCAGATTTTGTGGAGAAAGAGAGGTGGCGTTACACTGCTCTTAATCAGACAACTGTTGAGGTTTAGATTAGTGAACAACTGTCGAAATTCTTTGATTTTTTTTTACTATGTCAATGTTAATCATGAGTTTACTACTATCGATTGCTCTCTTCATATGTAATAACAAAGATAAGATCAGAGTTTTTCCAAAAAACAAAAAAAAAAAAAATATCAGAGTTTTGAGATTTTGTAATGGTGAAAGTCTGAAACTTTTTTTGTCCTGTTTGAAACAATCTTTGTCCCCTGCAGCAGATTTCATTGACTTCTGATATAGTGTAAAAAAATTCTTTCAACTTGTAAATGTTCATCCCGTGGAAAATTGGATCAACGATGTCTTAACTCAATAACTAATATTAAGATTTAAATTTTATGAATAAAATTGAAAGTCAAAGGTTTAAGTTCCACAAATATATGAATATTTATCTCATTTTATATAAATTATTATAATTTATTTATCGTTAATGTATTAATTGAATTGAAATATTACTTAATATTTCAAGATGACTTACTATAATTTATTTAGAGTTATTAATAACGATAAAAAAAAAATGCCGTGGCAAATTGATGTTATACAATGGTGTCATATAAATATACGTGAGTTTTAATTTTAAATTTTAATTTAATTTTTTATTTTTAAAAGATATCTGAATCAGTTGTATAGGTTTACATCAAACTGTGATGGAAGATTTTTCACCTACAAAATGAAACCATATGCAAAGTAGGAGGGAAAGTGGGACTTGGTCATCTTCATGTTTTTACACCAATTTGTTTTTTATAATTGTGTCATGAATTTTAATCAATAATAAAATAATTAATTATTAATATTTAAAAATAATTTATAATTTACCAGGAACTATATTATAGTAGGCAAATAACTACAATTAAAATAAATAAATATTTACACATTAATAAGATTTGGACCAATAATTTTATATTCAAGAGCCTCAATTTCGTCGAATAAGCCAAACATTATTGGAATATCAATTTTAATAAGCGTAAATTATATTAACACTCCTATTTTTTTTATAAAATTACAGATATATCCCTTTTTGTGTTAGTATAATGGGCCTTAAGGGTGTTTGTTTAATATTGAGAATAAGCCTTAAGTACGCAACAAAAATATGACAATAATAATGTATGATATGACTTTGACACAAGTACTAATGATTGCCCATTATTATAAACTCTCTTTGATTTTTTATTTAAATAGAAGCGATAATTATATTTATATTAATATTTAAAATAAATTGAGCAATAAAATAATATATTAATATAAGTAAGAATTATAAAATAATAAATTCACATAAACGTGAGACAAACGCCACATGCCTGATGAAATTCGAATCCATAACTTCAAATTAAATTGCGGGATCTCAACCTTATCTACTGAACTGGGAGATAATTGGGTTTTGTTCGGTTCTGAAGTAATTTTATAATTGTAAATAAAATAATGTGTGTGAATTCTCACTTGGGCCCACAGAGGGGGCCCAAACTGACCTTTCAAAGGCCAATTAAAAGAAACTAACGGCCCACTTGGCTGACTACTATTTCATATTCTGCCGTGCACAACAAGCTCTATTTTCAACAGATTAAATTATTATTTATTTTTAATATATATAATATATTTTTTTTTTTTAAAAAATATTCAAGTCGAAATTTTTAGAAATTTCAAAAAAAAGGATATATATAAATATTTATAATTTTCGACTCTAGTTTTAGAATTATATCTTATTAAATTTTTAATGTCGAAAAATTCAAATTTTTAATTTTTAAATCATTTTCTTAAATTCAAATTTGAGTCCAAATTTATACGTCGATTAATAATATATTTTTAATTAAATTATCTTAAGAATAATTTTATTTACATCTTCTGCTCTATAAAGGATAAGGGCTGAAGAACGACGATGCCAGAGAAAGGGAAAAAGTAAGCCGGTGACAAAGAGCAATCAGGCAAATGATGAGTGTCGTTACTTTGTAAGAAGGGCAATTGGAAAAGGAAGTGCAATAAGTATCTTGCCTCTAATCAACGTATCTTTTTAGTTGAAGATGTGATCTCTTTATATAAATCACTTTTTTTGTTTTTTTACAAAATTACAGAAATTATCCTTAATAATAAATAAAAAATGGTAGTTTGTATCATGATGTTGATGTTTTGGGAGTAGTATAATTTTTCAAAAGCAGAGATAACTACAAATGATGTTAATATTTTATGAATGTATGTATAATTATCCAAAAGGGATTATTCATTTTTTATACCCAAAGTATACCTCTTTTTCAATTTTAGTACCCAAAATTTTCAAGTCATCAGATTTAATACCCAAAGTTTTAAGTTTTCATCAACTTAAGTACCCTCCGTTAAGTTGACCGTTAAAACTAATGGTCAATCCCATTTGGGAGAAATAAAATTGGCGAAAATTTGTCTATGTAAGAGCATGTTTGGTTTTTAATTTATTCAACACACACAAAAAAATTCTATTTTGATTCTTTTTTATTTCAATTTCATAATTGAGGACAATAATTTTAAAAAATACATATTAATTCAATTTCTATAAAAAAATATCGATCTTACTGAAAAAAATACTTTTTTATTTTTTATTGACCACAATGCAAATGTTGTCATACTCTACTTATCGAGGGTTTATGCTCTAATTTTTCATATATTTTTTAATTATTTAAAAAAAATGGCTTTTTTTGTGACTAGAGAAATAGACAATTTTAATAAATTTTGATGTGTATTTTTTATTTTATGCACAAACAATAGTGTAATATATCAAAATATGAAATGCAATTATTTGACTCAAAAGTACATTGACACCCTTTGAGTGGCGTATTCATTTTTTCTCTATTTATTTTTTGCGAATAATGCTATTGGTGATTGAACATAAGACTCTGTATTTTTCTTAAATTATTACTAGCGATTATCTCTACATTACTCCACATAGCATGCATTTTATTTTCATAATGATTGTAATTGAGAGAAATATTTAAATTGATATTTCCATAATAATTTGAAATAGTATTTATTTTAATAAAAATTGTTTTTTTTCATTATTGTCCTCAATATAAAATTAAAATTAAAATAAAAAATTTTGGTGTGTTATTCCGCCTAATTTTTCCTCCAAAATTGAGTTGACCATTTGTTTTACCGATCAACCTAACAAAGGGTACTCAAGCGGATGAAAATTAAAAAGTTTGGGTGTCAAGTCCGATGACTTGAAAACCTAAGATACTAAAATTAAAAAAAATGGGTATATTTTTGTATGAAAAAATAAAATTACCCCAATATTTGTATAAACAAATCATAATTTAGGTATATAAAATTAATTATTCCATTATTTTTTATAATAGACCTACTTCAAACTTTACATTTTCTGAAATATAATTCTCATTCTAATTGACAATTTTTGTTGGGTAAAGCCCATTGTTCGAATAAATCTCTTATGGGCCATGAAATAAACATTGGCCCACATATTCAAGTTTCAACTTTTTGGGAAAAAGCCCATTCTTAGCATAAATTCCTTGTTTTGATTAATATGCCTGCTAATTGATAGAGATGGTAACGGGACGGGTTCGATTGGACCTGAGACTCAATTTTATTTCAGACTCGCCTTGATTTCAGATTCGATGGGTCTAACCAGTAAAATTAGATCGAGATAACTTTTTTTTTCAATTAATTATTTTTATAAAAAAAAAATATTTTTTTATAAATATTTTATGAGAGACTATTATGTTAAAAATGTATTACAATTATATGTATTAAATAAATACAGATATTATTTAGGATTGATTTTAGACCGAATCCAAAACCTAACTCGAATTCGACCGAATCAGCCTCGCCCATAGCCATCCCTAGCTAGCAGGTCTTATCGAGCCATACATCTAGTACAAATCCGAACATAATTCGTATTTAATATATATTTTTTTCACTAAACAAACTGAATAGGAACTAAGTTTCAAGATATTTTTTAATTGAAAAAATGTTTTAATTCAATTTACTATACTTAATAAGCTTTAGCTTGAACAAGCATATGTAATATACTATAAGGTTGCATTTTGATCAATAGATTTCAATTTATGAATTTCAAATTTCTATTAACAAAGTTTTTGAATTTCTTTTTATGATTTTAATTTTGAATTATATTTTAGAGTATTAAATTGTACTCATTCAATACTTATACCCCTGGGTATTTTAAGATATAGACCCTACTCGTACTCGAAATACTTATTTCAATGGGTATGGATCCGGATCCGGATACGAGTACAATAAAAAAGTAATGGGTTCTATATGAATATTAGCTATTATAATGGGTCTGGGTAATGTGTGTCTATTGACAGGGCGCCTTAACTAACACATCACGTGTATAAAAACTTTCTCTAAATAATATATATTATATCAACTTTAAACACATGATCAATATAAATAACATAAATTAAAGGATTAATTATATTTTGTCATTCGAACTATGTCTATTTTTTCACTTTGCCATCTTTTTTTTTTTTTTTTTCAACCTACCATCTTAATTTTCTTCAATTTTGCACTTTGTCGTTTTATAACTCTTTTTCAACCAAGATTTTTATCAAAAAAATCACCATATGCATTATATATGTGATATTTTAAAAATTATGTTATATGATATTTTCATATATACCCAATTTGTAATTTTTTTTTTAATAAAAAAACGATCATATATAACAAAATGTAAATATCGCAGTCGTCTGTAGACGTAGTTGGAAGTCGACAAGGAAGGTTCACACCTTAAAAGAAAGGGTACATGCATGATTTTGTCAAAGCCACATTAAGGAAATGACTTAGGTCCAACTTTTCCGGCTAAGTCCATTCTTGCAATAAATTCCACACACCTACCTAATTTTACACTCTTTCTATTTTCTGGTTAATTGAAAAGACAGCGGATGATTAATTATCTCTTTAAATGCGATTTGTACGAATTTATACTATTATGGAATATTCTTTATTTTTTTAAAAAAAATTTATGTAATTACGATGCAGATTCTCATTTCAGCTTGTCACCAAAACCAACCATCGTATCGATTAGATAAAATTTATGCGTGCAATATTCAAGAACTCTTTTTTTTAAATATAAATAGGTTCGAACATGTCTTCTTTATGTCAAAATTTATCATTAATAGGACGACTACCTTAGTATTTCAAATCATTTAAATTTGGTTTGCTATAAACTTTTCTTCATTAATTAGTGCTAATGAAGCCGCAAATATTGTTGTTAAAATTTATTTAAATTTTTATCGGATTTCAAACGTTATTTCTAAGCTCGACCTGATCTCCAATCATCGAAAATGAGGTTTAGCTAAGCCAATTAAACATGAGTACTCGAACCTTTTATTTTTACAAATTTAATTATTTTTTAATAAATTAATCTAAATCCAACTCAAGTTTCAGATAAATGTCGTTTTCTTTCATAAACAACGGTTATAATACCGCAACACCAACTTTAATATTATTCTGACAATATCCTATATTTCTATTTTTTTTAAAAATATGATATGTTGATTTATATAATTGTATTTATTATATGTATAGAGGAGCGACGCGTCATAATTGTTAGTACTGAATAAATCAAATTTAAACAAATTATTATACGAAACATATATTAAAAAAACGAATAAATACAATTTAATTTTCGATAAAAATAAAATAAATAACAAATAATGGCGGGCGAAAACAGGTGGTAGTGGACTTTGGGGGGGGGTCATAATTGAGAGGTCGTAGTGATGCAAACGTGACCAAATTCTTGAATTGTTTAATTTATCTTACATGTATGTATGTATGTATATGACTTGTCACTTCCACACACAACTACCAACAAAGTCTTTGGGACTTGAGCCGTCGTCGTTTACTTCAAACTCTATTAATAGTTCTTTTCTACATTTATTAATAATTTAAGGAGGGGTGCAATTGTTTAATGGGCTCATGTTCATGCTCACAAATTTCCATGTGTTTTCTCTTACATTTGCTCAACTTTGACAATTTCTGCACTACCTAAGCTGTTTTGTCCTAATTTGAGGTTACTCTTTATTATTATTATTATTATTATTACTTTCATGATTTAAGTTTGAGCACGATGTGATATTAGATTTGAGTTTAACTTTGATGTGGTATTGATGTTTGGATTTTTGTAATAATTTTCAAGAAATGGATGAATTCTAAATTGATATATGTTTATGAGAACGGATGAAACAACATTAGGAGTTTTGGTTATATCACGTTGATGCCCGAATTAAATAGATTGCTAGGAGGTAAAACTCGAAAAGCAATAGATGAAGAGAGTTTATCTGCATTTGGAATTGAGTATTTATAGGTGTACCAATTATGTACAATTTAACGTGTATTATTGACCCTATGGTAATAGAGGCAACATGCAGTACTGAACTGGGCAAGGGTAACGGTTGGGTTCAGATCGATTTGATCTGTGTGTGAACATGTGGATATTAGGAGAAGCAGCCACTAGAATAATGAACAAAATGCAGTCAGATAAATTATCAAAAGTAAATTTCGAGATTCAAGAGTGATAAATGCAATTAAGAGAATCTACGTGACATTTGGGACCTGATTATTTATGGGTGTGTCAATCACGTATGATTTAATATGTACTGTTGATCCTGGTTGAACCATATGGTTATAAAGACCCTGTACAGTACTAAATTCAGTATGAATTGGATTCGACCCGTATATGAATACATAGATTTTTAGAGGCATGCAATCATTAATGGACTGCGTGCAGGTTTGGGTGTGGTTCCCACATCATTGCAGTGTATTTATTACATTATGATTATCAATGACTACTTTAACACATTAGTAAAATCCAAATCAATGAATATATTCAACAACAACAAAAAACTATTATGAGTGTTTGCAGTTCGAGAATTCAAACATAATTTTTAGTTGTGAGATTTTAATTTTACCATTTGAATAGAGTCTCAATCAATATCAGTCGTATTTGTGAGTTTAAGCAGCCTCAAGCTTGACGGTTAAGGATGTTGAAAATGGATGATTTTGATGATTCAACGAGCATATTTTAACACAATAATTAGCATATTTTATATTCATTGATCAAGTTATTATCTAAATAATTATTCTAAAATTAAATTTTGAAGCGTAAGAAACTAGTGCAGGTACGTACACTTTGCAACACCAAAAAATTATTAATAATATTTCAAAACTAAAAAAGGCGCATTTTTATCATGCAATAATATTTATACACGTAGAACGATAAATTTGTAAGTTTCACAAAAAAATTACGCCCACAATTACAATAGTCAAACTTTGACCAATAAATTATCGAAATAAGTGTTACACTGAATAATTTAGGGAGCACTTGTGTGATATGACTAATAATTAAGAGAAAAAAGTGTATTTAATATGGGGATAATCACATTCACCTCTTCCGAGGTTTGGTGTAATTGCACATAGCACTCTTGAGGTTTGCTTTCACTTAACAAATAAGTCCATTTGTTAGTCAAAATTTATCGAATTGACTGATATTATAAAAATATCAGAAAAAAAATTTATATTAACCCTTAATTGACTTATTACTGATTTATTGTAGGTCAAATAATTTTTTTATGACCAAATTACATTCATACGTCTTCACGCGTTAATGTATGTGAGGACATATATCTTCATCATTATAAAAGTAGTTTAGTTCCAAAAAAAATTATTTAACATGCAATAAGTCAGTAATAAGTCAATCAAGGGTTAATATAGATTTTTTTCTGATTTTTTGTTAGTATAAGTCAATTTGATGAATTTTGATTAACGGATGGACTTATTTGTTAGATGTAGGCAAACCTCAGAGGTGTTAGGTGTTAGGTGTAATTTTCCAAACCACAGGGGATCTACATATAATTACACCAAACCTCAGAGTGGGAATGTAATTATCCCTTTAATATATTAAACCATACTTTAAAATTTTATATAAAAATAAGAGTAAATTATAACGAGCTCCGTTGAAATTTGACATAATTACAAATATTCCTTCATTGTTTGAAAAATTACAAGTGTCTTCCTCATGTTTGATAAATTATGAAATTATTGGATTGTAGTTTGAAATTATCAACTTTATTCTTATTGTATTTTTTTTATTTAAAAAAAAGTAAAAAAAATCAAACCAGATAAATAAAAAAAATTGAAAATTTGTTAACAAATTATCCATTTAACTCAATAATTTTTTTTAAAAATAAATAAAATTATAATTCAGAATCTCTTAGAACATTACGGTCAGTTTACCATAAAAAGAAAAAAAAAGAGAAGAAGATAAAAATCTAACGGAGACTAACAATTTGAATTAGTTGTCAGACGATTGTTAAGATCTACGAGGTATCAGTAATTTTTCTAATAAAAAAATTATAATTATATTAAATTTTAAAAAAGCTCGTTATAATTTATATATATATATATATATATATATATATATATATATATGCATCTATAGAAAAAGGCAAAAGATAATTGTTATCTGTATTGGGGTCCACGTATTGGAGGTGTGAGTTGGGTCAAAATCAAGAAATTACTTTTATTAAAAATTGAAAAGATATTTATGATTTTGACTAATTAAAGTGGACTCATCGGTCATATGGTGAGTGGTAAGTGGTGGTCAGATTTGGCTGTCAGCTGAACTGAAAATTAATCACAAATTCCCATTCTGAAACACAAACTCTACAAGTGTACAGCTCTGATCAAACTTCAACAAACTTTTCAGCACAATTATGACAGTATTGGGCTAGCTTATAAATTAGGGATAATTACACTTTATTGTGCGTTAAAATTTATTGAATTTACAGATATTAATAAAAAAATTAAATAAAAATTAATATTATTTTTAATTGATTTATTGCATGTCGAATATTTTTTTTAACTAAACTATTATTATAATGGTGAAGATATACTTCCTCACATACATTAATGCGTGAAGACGTATAAGGATAATTTGATAATAAAAAAAGCATTTAACTTTCTATAAGTCAATAATAGGTCAATTGAGGGTAAATATTAGATTTTTTTTGATTTTTTCGTTAATATCAACGAATTCGGTAAATTTTAACTAATATAGGAATTTATTTGTTAGATGAAAACAAACCTCATAGGTGTTGGATGTAATTTCTCAAATTACGTGAGGTCTACGTATAATTACATATATACACGTACTTCCTATAATGGGCTGTTAGGAAAGAATATTAGTTGAACAACCATTAATTCCAATGAGTATTTATAATTTTTTTAAACAATGGGAGGGTAACTGTGATTATCGAAAACCTTACGAGACCTTGTTGTAATTTATTTTTAAAATATTTTATACGATGTGGAAAACTTATAAGATATTATAAAATATTTGATAAGTTTTTTAGAAAAATATCTTATAAGGCCTAAATATAAATGTTATAAAGTTATAAACTCTTCAAAAAAATCATCAGAAGTTGCCACCTTCTTTCTAAAATCTTAACAGATGAATTACAAAATTATCATTACTAATATTTTATAATCTTATTTTATCCGAGCATTTCATGAATTTATTTTTAAAATAAGATCTGACATCTTATAAGATGTATGAGCTTATAAAATCTTGAATTAAGCTCAACCAAACGCCCTCTAAATCACAATTTTGCAGCTGAGGTCTAATTAGTTGGTGAAAGTTGATATCTATGATTTAGTAGTTATGAGTTTGAATCTAACGAAAGTGTGAGTATCTATTTTAATAATAATTATTGGTGTATTATACTAATACTTATTTGTTAATTACACATATTTAATATTGATAATTGACATATGTTAATTGTTGGTGGTGTATTTATAATCGATTGATTAAAAAAATCATTACTTTACAAAATAATAAAAAGAAAATTTGGATAGAGGGTAAAAAAATCTGACTGAAAAATTTAATTTTTGACTTGATATGATGTATTAGGAAAAGCTTTCTTCCCAGAAAAAAAAAAAAACATAAAAATATAAGAGTGAAATAATTATGACATTATTATTATTATTCTCATCATCATCATCATCATCATCATTCAGTGTTTTATTAATATCAATAAATTCGATAAATTCCGATTAATTAAGTGACTTATTTGTTAAACGGAAGTAAATATTATGGGTGCTCAATCAAATTTTCAAAATCACAAGGGATTTACATATAAATACACTAAATTTCATGATAGAGAAGTGTAATTATTCCTTTTTAATAATATATTCCGAAAATTTAAGTACATGCATCGAGTGTGCCAGCAACCAGTATCAATTATCAATTGATTATTCACTAAAATAATATGTAATTAATATACTTAGCCTCAAATGAAGAAAACAAACAACACATCATTTATTTAAAATTGAAAATTTTTATTTCATATTTTACTTTACCAAAAATTCAAGCCATGATTAAAATCTTGGGGGGACTAACCAAAAAAAAAAAAAATCAGATGTTATTAAAAAAAAAGAAAAAATAAATGAAAAAAAGGACGGAGATTCCGATGAGTAGTGAGATCCGAAAGGAAGCAGGTGGGGTTGGGAGTTGGCTGTCACACTTCCACACACAAATTATTAGATTTTTCACAAGTGGATTTTGTCCCCATTCACAATTACAGATCTACGAATATTTTTATTTTTAATTTTTTTATTCGTCTTTCAATAATTGTTTATATATTAAATTAGGCTTATAATAATACAAATATGTGAATATTTTCACAAGTTCGTGTTGTTTGGCCTACCTTTTAATTCAATTTCTTCTTGATGGAATATTAGTTGGTCAGCCAAAAGATAGAACATAACCTATAATATTTAAAGGTTTAATGCAATTTACGTCATGCAATATTGCAAATGAGTAAATTATCATCTATGAAAAAATATAGCAATTTATCCTCCTGTGATTTTAAAAACGAGGCAATTTACCTCCTATCTAGGGAGGTAAAATTTATTTAAAAAATACAGGGAATTAAATTGCTAATTTCTTTTTCAAGGGGGTAATTTACACATTTGTATTATTACAGGAGGTAAATTGCATTCCCCCCCTTTTTTAAGGTTTTATTTTTCTTGTTTTGATCGTGTTTTAAAATCGTTGAAAATCTTGATTAATGTGCAATTCCATTAATCGAATCAAATCGAATTGATAATTTGATTAGTCGAAAATTTAGCACTCCGAAATGGCGTACCAAATCGAATTAGCCTATTCCAAATTAACCAATTTTTTTTTTTAAAAATAAAAAATTCAGTAATATATTAATAATGTAATAATATATATAATTAATAAAATTATAATAGTATATATTACTTATGATATAATAATATATTTTATATATTTATAAAACTATAATATATTAATATATATATATATATATATACATATATATATATACATATATATATATATTGATCGAAAATGGATTTATCAATTTTTTTTTTTAAAATAACCAAATACTATACTGGGTACGAACAAAAAATCCACTACAGTTGATTTTTTATTGGTTTATTGAATTTCGAACACTCCTAATCTTGAGGGTAGTTCAGTCTTAATATAGAAGTCTAAGAGAATGAACAAACATTGAGCTTGTTGGCAGATCCTAAACTAAAACTTCTTGATACTTAAAGTTAGTTCGAGTATAAGATTGAAACCAAAGTTAAAAATATTTTCTAAAATGTTTCGTACCTTAGCTCAAATGGCTCTGAAGTATTTATTGGACCGAACATATATATATTTGTATGAATCCACATGTCTAAATCTCTACAATTCTATTATTAAATAATCAACGGCCTTGAATTTTGGCGAACTCGACCGAAATAAAAATGCACGATTTGATCTTATTTGTTTTTTTTTTTTTTTTTTTTTGTGGTAAAAACGATGAACTATTTTTAATTTAAATAAATTGATTACAAGTACAATCATTCTTGTCGACATTAATATGTAACAAATACTATTACAATAATCATATCTTGCTTAATAACACCTACTATTACAGTTTACAATAACTCATACCATGCAATAAACTAACTCCTGATATACATCTGACGGGGTTAAAAAAACATGACCTCTAAGATCATTGATACTTTTTTATAATACAAATATATAATTTTATTTAATTTATTTAATTTTTAACTGATTCTTTTAATGTAAAAATATTTATCGGGAAATGAACAAATAATTCGGTGAATAGTTCAAGTATTTATTTGTTTATTGTTTAATAATGAATCTCTCCGTTCCTAATTTATTAGATAATCTGAACACAATGTATTCGTGTAAATAAAAATGATAAATATACAGCTTCATCCCACGTACATTTAATACAAAATTAAAATTATAGATTATACGTTCGAACGCCATCAACGTATGTGATACTATTTTATTTTGATAATAAGTGTCATTCTATTTTAACAGTGTAATTATTAATTAAATATAATTATCTGATATTAATGACTAATATATGATTGTTACATTTATCGATTGTTATTACATATATATAGATTTGATATTAATAATTATAATTAATTTATTTAATAAATAATAATTCATTATTATATATATAATTCATCATTATATATATATAATTAAAATTAGGAATCAGAAAAAGAAAAAAAAAGAAAAGAAAAATGATTTAATGCGTTACGAACAAAGATTAGGTAAATCTCCAGAAACGAAACAAAAAAACCCCTTAAAATGTAATATTTAAATAAAATAAAAAATAAAGAAAAAACTATTCCCATTTTGATTGATACCCCTTTTAACTCGACACAATGTCAATCCTTATAAATAAGATTTAATGCAATTTATTCATATAATATTATAAATAAGTAAATTACTTTTTATAAAACAAATATAATAATTTATCCCTCTGTATTTTTTAAAATGAAGTGATTTACCTCGCTCAACAAGAAGGTAAATCGCGTTAAAATTGATGAATTGGTTTAGTTGTTAAACGACCGTTAAAATTATAGAGTACCTGATGATTTTTCAAACGACAAGGGAACATTTGTAGTTATATTAAATATCTAGAGAACTCGTTGTAATTTACCCTACTATTTATTAAGAACTGAGAGGCCTATAATAATTATCATTAGTTGATAATATGTATATAGACTGAAATACCCTCAAGTATTACTTCTTTTCCCATTCTATCTCTTGAAATTAATTTTCTATCAATATTTTATTTATTCACATATGCTTAAAGTCTAATTTATATTTGGTTAATTTTATTTAGTTATTCATTATATCTTTTTATTTTATTTAATTAAATAAATATAATAAAAATTCAAATTAACACGCATCGAGTGTGTTTTGATTATCAGATGATTTTATTAATCTTTGGCTGTCGAGTTTACCATATATATCATTACTCGAAAGCATTTATGATTTGATTTCCAATTATATTATTAGAGAAAGAATTCATTAAAAATTTGAGTAAATAACACAAATTATTTACTAAAGTTTTTATTATAACTTCTATTACAATTGAGAACGATCAAGTGGTCCAATAAAAACACACTATTGCTATGAAAAATAGATAGATTCGAGTCCAAAAATAAATTAAAAAATTAATTTTTGATCGTGCTTAAAATAATAAATAATTACAACTCTCATTTTATAGTACTTACTTATGTCACATGCATACTTTTTTAAATAAAATAAATTGTATAAAATTAATAAAAGAAAATTCAATTGGGTAGGAGAATAGCATAGTTACAACATCAAAGCATCTTTTTAAATTCTAATAATTCCACCAAGAAGAATAATTCAACATATGACATTAGACTTAGACTGCTTAAATTGACAAATTCCTCCCCCCCCCAAAACCCCAACTAAATAATTTATTTATTTAATTTTTATTTTTATATTAATTAATATTTTTTTCTTTTTTCTTTTAATTTTTAATATAATTTATTGATTTATATATTTTATTTTTATTTATAATATATTTTTAAATATTTAAAAAAATTATTTATTATATGCATGTATGAACAACGTACCATAATGACTAGTATAAAAGAAAAGTTCATCCACATTAAAACGATGGTCAGTGATACAGTCACATCAATTTTTGTTAAGTAAAAAATGCATTTTATGATAAAAATCACTAACTTATTTAACATTAATTGATTATTATTTTTATAATATATTTAAAAATATAAAAAGATTATTTATTTATTGTATATATATCGAAACGAGGTGACACTTAAAAAAGAAATGGAGAAAAAAGTTGAAGAAAATGTGTAAAGAGTTTGAAATATGGTTGGTGAGTGGAAATTCACGAAGTCTGCATTTGGGGCTGTGGAAGCAAAGAAAATGGGAAAATGCAGAAAATATGGCAATTTCACTCACTCTTCCACCCTCTCTCTATATATAGACCACCAACCTCTCTCTGTTAACCATTCAGCCACCCATTAACCATTCCAACCTCTCTTGCTTGCACGCACCTCTTCCATCGCGTATTTCCTGGATTACTGCCAAGGGAAAAGCCCAGTTTCGGATTTTGCAAAACCACTTTCTGGCTGCTTGCTTAATTGATCTGCATTTCCTGCAAGTGACGATAAAGAGATGGCCAAGAATGTGGGATCCTCGCCATGGAAGTTTACTTTCCTCCCACTTGCATCCAGCAGGTGAACTTTTCTTGATTTTTTCTCCTTTTTTTTTCATTGTAAGTTGAATCGACGCGTCTCAAAAACATCCCACGTAGGTGTGAAGACTTCCACTTTTCGTGCTTTGTACTACCTTTGTTCTTTTCTTGTTTGTTTTCGGTGTTTGTGTTTCTGGGTTTTGGGTAGATTTATCTCAGAGTGAGGAATGATGTCGATGGCGGAAGAAAATCTGAGAACATGGTTTTTTCCGAAGTAATCTTTTTTGGGTTTATACTTATTAGAATTTTATAGAGTGGACCCACCTGATATTTGAATGTTTGATTGGTATGATCCTCTATCTCACTTCATTTTGATCACCTCTTTTCTGATTTCAAGCTTTTCTCCTTTTCTTTTCCTCCCTGAAAATCCAGATTCACTTTGCACGGGTTCTCTTTCTTTATCTGCTTTTGGTTGGCTGCAGTTCTTGATTATTTTAAGTGGAGAAAAACAGATCTTAGCATCTTCAGTGCAATTTTATGTTGGTGTTACAGCTGATTGCATATCTTGTAGTGTTTGTCTGCATGATTGTATTTGAAGATCAGTGAGACTAAGCATCTGTTCCACTAATACTTATCCTTGTCTGATGAGTGTTGATGTGCTTGTTACAGGAAGTGCTGGAGGCCCATGATGGAGCAAGCAAAGGGAAGTACACAATTGGGCTTGGACAAGATTGCATGGCATTTTGTACTGAGGTTGAAGATGTCATTTCCATGAGGTATAGCCTGGATCCTCTGTTCTTATGAGTATGAGTAGAATAACCAGGGGAAAGAGGAAATATAACTTATCTCAATGTTGTGTATGTTTTGAGTGGGTCGCAGCATGTTGGGCAATTAGTGTTGTTAGTCTTTTACAGTAATAAATCTTGGAAGATTATGGTAGTTTTTTGTTAGTGTAGTTTGAGCTAAGCAAGAGAAGATTCGAGACTTCGTTCCTGATCAATTCCGTGTTAACTTCATTTTTCTTAACGTGGAAAGGAGTCTAGCTGTTGTAGTTCAGTTTATGATCGGTCATATCATAGTGTTATGAATGCTGTGGGTGTTTACTATATACTATAAAGAGATATATAGCTGCTTTTCAGCTTGTGTAAAATGTTTTAATATGGGTAATAAGTTAAAAGTAGATCTTTTGCATTGTGCGATATGGGTTTAAGAAGGTATTGCTCTATGAACTTCTTTAACTGAAATATCTTCCTTTTGTTTGCGCTTTCTTAGGCCACCTTGAGTTTTTACAGAAGTTGATTAGAAGTTAATTTTTTTCTAGCAATTCTTGACTTTTTGAACTTCAGTATGACAGCTGTCACTTCCCTCCTTGAAAAGTATGGGGTCGATCCGAAGCAGATTGGCCGTCTTGAAGTTGGAAGTGAGACAGTACTTGATAAGAGCAAATCCATTAAGACATTTCTGATGCCAATCTTTGAGGTATTTGGGATTTTATCTGCAATTTTAATCTGCTAGTTTAGTTCTTTTCTTGACTGTAGTGTGGTTTTGTCATGAATTATTGGTAGTTGAGGTTATCATGGCAAAATATACCTACTAAGTTAGCGAAAGGTTCTTAGATATTATCAGGAAGATCCTCCTATGCTTTGCTAAAGAAACACAACTTGCCGCAGCTCTGTTCTAGCCAAATCTTAATGTCACGATTAATTAACCACCCTCATGTGCTTGTATCATTTATATTTCTTCTTCAAAGTGTAAATTGGTAGATTATGTTCTTAATAAAAATAGTGTAATGCTTTCTTGATTTCATCAGGGCCGATTGAGATATAATAAATGCCTGTACCACTTTTTGAAGTGGTCCTCCTCTCTTCTTCATATGTCCTTTTGGCTTATACTCATCCTTTTCTTTTCCATGTGTGCAACCAGAAATGTGGAAATACCGACATAGAAGGTGTCGACTCAACCAATGCGTGCTATGGGGGTACTGCTGCACTATTTAACTGTGTGAATTGGGTGGAAAGTAGTTCATGGGATGGAAGATACGGGCTTGTTGTCTGCACAGACAGTGCGGTATGGGCATCATCTTTATAAACTTCTATTCTAAGATTTAAAATTTCTTAAAATAAGAAACAGAGCCAGCTGAAATTTATCCTTGTTCTTTTTGCTGAGCAAGCGAGATATGTTTAGCTCTTGATTAATATTCAAACTATACTCAGACTTTTCTCCTTCCCGCTGGAATATTTTGCAGTTATCCCCATATTAGTGTACTGTTGATATAGATTCGTAGGATACTTGTTTTGTTTGGTTCTTTACCAGTTAGCTTCATTTGATAGGTCTATGCTGAGGGACCAGCTAGGCCAACTGGTGGGGCTGCAGCTATTGCCATGCTAATAGGACCAAATGCTCCTATTGTTTTCGAAAGCAAGCTTAGAGGCAGCCACATGGCCCATGTTTATGATTTTTACAAGCCCGACCTTTCCAGTGAATATCCGGTAATCCTCCTCTCAACCACTTTTACTCTATCAATTGTAGACTTGTAGTCCTTCCCAAGTGCCTCAAAATTGTGAATTCGTGTTCGATCTGCTGTATTTACGTTTGTACTGGTCTCTTATGGTTAATGTTACGCTTGTAGGTTGTTGATGGCAAACTTTCTCAAACTTGTTACCTCATGGCACTCGATTCTTGTTACAAAAGCTTCTGCGCAAAGTAAGCTCCTGCAGATAAAGCTACCCATTTTTGTGTCGAAATTTTATCACAGGGTACTCACTGTTACTGCGTGATAGGTATGAGAAGCTAGAGGGCAAGCAGTTTTCAGTCGCTGATGCTGACTACTTCGTATTTCATTCTCCATATAACAAGGTAATTAATGTATAACTAGTGTAGAACGTTACTCTATTCTCTGCATAAAGTAATAGATTACCTGATATAAGTTATGTTAACATTTTACTTGAAATTTGCAGCTTGTTCAGAAGAGCTTCGCCAGATTGTTGTTCAACGACTTTACGAGGAGTGCCAGGTGAATATCTTGGTCATCTATAGAGGATTACTAATGAATGGGTCAAAGGGTTTCTGCTTACTCATTTTTCTGTCACTAATTTGCAGCTCCATTGATGAGGCTGCTAAAGAGAAGCTTGCACCATTTTCATCATTAAGCAATGAGGAAAGCTACCAAAGTCGCGATCTTGAGAAGGTTTGAATCATCTAACTTCTAAAATAATGTCTTCATTGCTGATAGTCTGTCGGCAACTAACTGTATGTTCATTCGATATCCAAAAACAATGTAACACTGGATTCGTTGCCCAAGTTCAGAGAATTCATTATCCTAAGATATTACTTCTGTGAGCTAATTTGGGTGGATCTACAGGCATCCCAACAAGTTGCAAAGCCATTATATGATGCCAAAGTCCAGCCATCTACGCTTATCCCGAAACAAGTCGGAAACATGTATACTGCATCACTCTATGCTGCATTTGCATCCCTCCTCCACAATAAAAATACAACTCTGGTAATGATCACAAATCTTGTTGGTTCAGCTCTTTTGGCTTTATGAATGTTGTCAAGTAGAAAATAACCGTAACTTTCCTACCTTTTCAGGCTGGGCAGAGGGTGATACTGTTTTCCTACGGCAGTGGCCTGACAGCCACCATGTTTTCTCTCCGTTTCAACGAGGGGCAACATCCTTTTAGCTTGTCTAACATTGCAACCATAATGAATGTTTCAGAGAAGTTGAAATCTAGGCATGAGGTACGCCTTTGCACTCCCATTTCCATCTCGACCCAATTCTTGGAACTTACTCTCGTCCAACTTTCTTGAGCCCTATAAGTCGTACTTCTCAAAATCTTTGTTCATTAGAAGAATTGATTACAAAAAACATTCTTCCATGCAGTTTGCACCAGAAAAATTCGTCGAAACAATGCAGCTAATGGAGCACAGATACGGAGGCAAGGGTTTCGTAACGAACAAGGACTGCAGTCTTCTTGCACCAGGCACGTACTACCTCACCGAAGTCGATTCCAAGTACAGAAGATTCTATGCCAAGAAGGCCATCGAGAACGGAACCGTTGCTAATGGCCACTGAAGATAGTCTGAGGCACAACAATGTGTTGCCATGGAGTTGGCTGTTTTAGCAGATAGAAAAAATAACTATATTTTCCATTGTTTGGGTGGTTTGTTTGGGCAGATGAAAGTGTTATCTGTAGTGGATTTGAATTCTTTTTCCCTTTTGATTTAATAGATGATTGTAGAAGACCAGTATATCATGGTTGTACTCGACATCTTAATGAAATCTATTGGAAGTACTATATCTTCTCTTGCCTAAATCTGTATGTTCTTCATATGTGGAGTAACCTGTTCTGATGCTTGGAGGCGTCCCTTACTTTGATGGAGGTGATTAGGTTGGTTCTTGAAATTAGGATTAGTGGCTTGTAGACTGTTTGGTTTGGAAAAACGGTAAATTACATCAATCTTGATATTTGATGTAATTATAAATACATCTCTATTAAATTAAAAATTATATTTACTTTTCTTGAGGTTTGTTCCGTCTTACATTTAATTCCACTGATAGGATTTCGGTGAATTTATCACATGTTATTTTCAAATTACTCATGATAAAAAGTTTGACTATGGTTTGACCTATTTTTCATTTGGACAAAAATTATAATGTTTTAAAATGTTGAGGGGTTAAATGTTATGATTTCATATACTTTATACTTACATGTAATTCTTTTTTGCTAATTAGCCATTTTTGTCCATTAAATATTACGAGGATTATATTATATATTAGAGCGAATTACATCCACGCACCCCAAGATTTAGTATAATTACAAATATATTCTTATTAGATAGAAAATAAGTCTGCAAGTACAAAAAACACCCTTCATTTATTGGTAAAAAGAAGTGTGTATGTAATTTTCTATCTAATAAGAATGTATTTATAATTATACTAAACTTCAGAGGGTGGGGATGTAATTCACCCTAATATATAAAATAATTCCGGCAATATTTAACGGAAAAAATGGGCGCTAATTTAACAACAAACAAAAATTATATTTAAGTATAAAATATGTGAGATCTTAACATTTAACCTCCTCAATATTTTAAAATATCACAATTTGGTCCAAATGTAAAGTTGGTCAAATCATAGTCAAACTTTTATAAGGGGTAATTTGAGAATAACATGTGATAAATTCATCGAAACTCTATCGATGGAGTTAAATGTAAGACGAAACAAACCTCAAGAAGGGTAAATGTAATTTTTGATCTAATAGGAATGTATTTATAATTATATTGATGTAATGTACCCTTGAAAAAATTGCACTTTTAGTTCAACTATAGGGTTATTATCACTTTTAGTCACTTTCTTTACGATGTCCACACTTCTAGGTCCAAAACTAAAAAATTTTGACTTTAATGGTCCTACGTTGTTAAATGTTAATAAAAATCGTTCTAGTCAATAATTGTTGACTCAATTAAGAAATATCTAAATTCTATTTTACCTCCTATTATTTTTCAAAAAAAGCTGAGTCCCCCTAAATATTTTAAAAATAAGTTAAAAATTCCTCATATTTTGAAAAAAAAATCCATTCTGCACTCAATTTGACTATACCTTTAATGATTTTTTTTTTTTAGAGGAAAATACCTTTCATGATTTTATAAAATCACCTTCCTTTATTTCTTTTATTTTAAGATTGTTTTTGTGGTCGTTTTTTTTGTTTTTCCCTAAAACAAATAAATAAAAAATCTAAATTAAAAAAAAAATTGAACATTTGAGATGCCGCCAATTCCAAAGATGTTAGGAGGCACATCAAAACAACCAGAATCTAAGTACATCAACAATGTTTTACTATGAGGATCTTCTACTGTCCCCTGAGAAAGAATGAAAAATCCTAACTGACGACAATCTCAAAACACAAGTTCGGCCTGCTGATAAATCAGGATCTCTGATACTACGCGGAGAAAACAATTCTGAATCTGTCACTACTCTATATATACTTCCAAGTTTCAGACATGCTGATGAGAAATCATCACCTAGTTACCTTAATAATTACTAGGAAGAACAACAATTTCAATGGCTAATATCAGGATGTTTTCTGTCTTGTATCCGTTATTGCTAGCAGCCCTTGTGCTCAACTGCCGTGGCGATGAAAGGAAGGCATGTTGAAAATGTTACTACTTGTGTTCTTTGTCTTTGTTTCTGCTGAAACGGCCTAGTTTCTCTGTCGTTTCTTCTTCGTTTTTTCGTCTAAGAGATGATGCGTTTTTCATGTAGCTACACGTCGTGTACATGGGGGATCGGCCTCAAGGAGGGTTTTCGCTAGCGTCCACACATCACTCCATGCTAAGGAGTGTGCTTGAAAGGTTGTCGGAGCTAAGAGTTACAATGAACATATTATGAAAAACGTTGTCGACTCCTTATAATCATGTTTTATATTACGAGCAAGAGATATTAGTGTAATTTTCTAAAACTGAGGGATTTTTTTGTTATATACTCAACCCTCAAATTATGATATGTTAAAGGGAAAGAATTGCTAGAAGAAGTTGTAATTAGTATTTATTGGTTCTCCTAATCTTGGCTGATGATATTAACATCTGAAGAGTTCTGATTTTCCAGTGGTTCATCAGCTGAGGAGTCACTAGTCTACAGTTATGACAGAAGTTTCAATGGATTTGCAGCCAAGCTTACCAAGCAAGAAGCTGCTAGCATTTCAGGTGAGACAATCTCAGAACAATGAATTGAGAGAACATGTGATGTATCAAACATTTTTCACGAAAGTAAGATGAATATGTGGTTTCAGAAATGGAAGGAGTCGTTTCCGTCATCCCTAATCGCATGCTAAAGCTTCACACGACACGGTCTTGGGACTTCATGGGGTTCAGCAACGGCAAACTTGGAGCCAGCCAGGAAGGAGAAGTCATTATTGGATTCCTTGACACCGGTGATTGATCAATAGACGTTTTTATACCTTATCTATGCTTCATTTTATACTAACTCTAGTTTCTACGTACGTTTTGCAGGAGTCTGGCCGGAGCATCCTAGCTTTAATGACACTGGTTTTGGCCCTCCACCGGCTAAATGGAAGGGCGAATGCCAAACCAAAAATTTCACCTGCAACAAGTATGTATGCATCTCTTATGCTATTGAAACAAGTGTGCATATCTTGAGGACAGTGTTTCATGTATTTACGGGTATCTCTTTCATCTTTTTCTCTACAGCAAGCTCATTGGTGCACGTTACTACAACAGCGACAATGATTACGATGATGCAGATATCCATTCTCCAAGAGACACTGAAGGGCACGGCACCCACACGGCCTCAACGGCTGCTGGTGTAGAACTGCCAGGAACGAGCTTTTTAGGCTTGGCCGAGGGTGTAGCAAGAGGTGGAGTTCCAAATGCAAGGATTGCAGTGTATAAAGTCTGCTGGGATTCTGGCTGTGGTCTTGCCGACATTCTTAAAGCCTTTGATGATGCAATTGGGGATGGAGTTGATGTTATATCGGTTTCCTTGGGATCTGACTGGCCTTCTGATTATTTCGATGACCCTATTGCAATTGGATCTTTCCATGCCATGAAAAATGGGATTTTGACCTCAAATTCAGCTGGAAATTCAGGGCCTGAGCCTGTCACAGTCTCAAACTTTGCACCCTGGACGATGACCGTTGCTGCTAGCACCATTGACAGGAAATTTGTGGCCAACTTGGCACTTGGCAATGGGCAAATCTTGACAGTAAGTTAAAATTTGCTCCTGCATCATAATTATAGTTAATATACGGCGTTCGTCCTTCTATATTCCCTTTTAACTAAATTTATCTCCAAAATGAAGGGAATCTCCATCAATAGCTTTGACCTCAATGGAACTTCCTATCCTTTAATCTGGGGTGGAGATGCTGTAAACTACACCATGGGTTCCAGTTCAGATTATACAAAATATTGTGAAGCCGACGCGATGAATCATGACATGTTGGTCGGCAAAATAGTACTTTGTGAAGGTCTGCAGGATGGTTCTGCCATTCTTCTGGCTAACGGCATTGGAATCGTTATGATGGATCCAACTGTCATAAATCCCAACTATGCTTTCAGCTATCCGTTGCCAGCAACACTGATCAGTCCAGATGACGGTAGAAAGGTCATGGAATACATAAGATCGACAAAGTACGCACTTCTTTCTGCGGCATCTCTTCCAAAGAATTCGTCGATACTGTTAGTTTTCATCCCTATTCATGACTTAAGATTACACATTTTTCAGATACCCCATGGCAACCATTTTGATGGGAGAGACTTGGAAAGATGCCATGGCACCAACTGTTGTTTCATTTTCTTCAAGAGGGCCAAGCCCTGTTAGTCCAGACATTCTCAAGGTGATCGCTGATTTCTTCTCCAAACTTTATGTGTAAACCATATGATATTCTGCCTAATGGCATTTTGTACCATTTTCACTGATGATCTAGCCTGACATTGCGGCCCCTGGTGTGGATATTCTGGCCGGCTGGTCTCCCTTAGCGCCACCTTTCGACTCTATAGAGATTCTAGGAGCCTATACTTCAATGTAATTTCCGGCACATCAATGGCTTGCCCTCATGCCAGCGCAACTGCGGCCTATGTTAAAGCTGCTCACCCAGATTGGTCTCCTGCTGCCATCAAGTCCGCGATCATGACAACAGGTGAGTACTGATTCAGATCATACATGATGTTATCAGCACTTCGCTTTCTAACATCCTGCACCTACCTAGACTGAACTAATGCGGCAACACCGCCTACCTAACGAACAAATTAACCGTGCTATATTTGTTCATGATAATTCAGCTTACATCATGGATCCAAGGAGACACAATGACCTTGAGTTTGCGTACGGTTCTGGACACATTAACCCTGCTGCTGCACTTGATCCAGGGCTAGTGTTTGATGTATCCGCGACAGATTACATCAACTTCCTCTGCAAGCAGGGCTACAACACTACCACTCTGAGATTAGTCTCAGGAGACAACAGCACCTGCACCAATACAACGCTAGGAAGAGCTTGGGACCTTAACTACCCGTCGTTCTCACTATACGTGGAAGACGGGCAGCAGATCATGGGCACATTCACTAGAACAGTGACAAATGTGGGTGCGGCAAACTCAAATTACACAGCCAGCATTGACATGCCGCCACTTATTAGTGTGGCTATAGAACCATCAGTCCTGACGTTTTCAGCTGTTGGAGAGACGCAGTCCTTCACAGTTAAGGTCGCTGGGCCTGCCATTTCACAGCAGCCGATCACGTCAGGGGCGATTACATGGAGGGACGGAACGCATGCGGTCAGAAGTCCTCTTGTTGTCTATAACTACATCCCTGGTGCTCCTTATACTCTATACTCGGAAGATTCAACCTCCATGCCCGAAAAGAAACGCGTCCTCAACGGCTTGTACAAGGATCACAGGAGTGGAATCATCAGACATTCTTGAATCCCTGGTTCAAGATGCTTTCTTCTATACTAAATAATAATAACAATAATCAGAAACAATATGTTATATCCTTAGATAACATTCTTGGACAAGGCACAAGTCATGTCTAAGACATTAGAGTCTGGATGTTGTGCAACAAACTAAATTGTTACAGCAGAGAAAACTGCTGAGCAAAGCACGTTAAGATCCTTGATTTCTTCTGGAATTGCCAAAGAACATGATAAATAAAGTTGTTGGTTAAATGGGAGAACACCCCTCTCTCTCACATGTCTAGAAAATGGTCATACTTAATTGGTGTTTTTACACAAGTACAACTTCTTTTCGGAAAATTTTGACCTAAAACAAGTTTTATCGAACCAAATCAGTCTCAGCTGAAGTGTATTGTTATGTGATTGATTATTTTTTCTTAACTGTACACTAATAACACGACAAAAGTATTGCACTTGCTATATATTAGTTTAGATACCGACCAAACCCGATTTGGATTAGAATTTCCCTTGTTTTCATCAAGTCGTGAATTTTACTATATTATAATAGGGTAAATTGCTTCCTAATCAGTATAATTACACGAAACTGTTACTTGATTGTGTAAATAATACGAAAAATTTTTGTCTGCGCCTCCTTCCTACCTCATGTCCCCGGCAACATGATGTCTCGATGTGATTAAACGTTATTGACAGAATGACTAAAACAGAATAAAAAAAAAAAAAAACATGTTTAGGCCAAGGAATACCATTGGTGATTATTAATATCAATTAGGGATGGGTATAAAGATTAGGAAAATATATGGTCTATTTTAGCCTATTTAGTTTGGTTAACTATACTTATATATGAGTAAAAAGGATGAAGCTTGTAAAAGTTCTGTTGATAGGATTCGACTAAATTATTCTGCTGACTTTTACTAATCTAAGCCTAAGAATGTAAATTAAAATAATTACTAATAGTTGCTAATAATTCGTATTAGTGTTCGTGTTGATGAAAAAGTATTACGCACTTCGAGTTTTATTGAGTTTATGAGAATTCAAGCGAAATATATGTTAAATTGATAATTAAGACATTACGCATACAAATAAAGTTGCAATTATTTATTGTTGTGGCTAATAGATTGAAAATAAGATCATAAATAAAGCTAAAAGAATCTTTCAATAGAAAGTAACTAGCAGCAGTAGTAGCACAACATCCCTACGTGCATATAATAAATAAATTTCCACGCGTTTAAAATATGTAATAACTAAAATGATTATAAATCACACATGCAATTAAAGAGAAGAAGAACAAATAAGAGAAAGGGAATTTTTTAGTCTATTAACTTGTTTCTCTTCAATTTTGATCCACTAACTACACTAATTCATCACACTTTGTACACTAACTTTGAAAAAATTTTCAATTAGATACTCGATGCTAATTTGTCATTTATATATATTTTTTTTCAAAAAAAACATCCAAAAAAAAAACTAACTCCGTGACATATCGCTATTCAGTGCATATAATAAATATCTTACATATTTTAAAATGTATTATAAATTAAAATTAAATATATTAAATATATCAACTTCAGAAAAAAATATTATATCGAACAACAAAAAAATAAAACTCATAAAATTTTTAATTATAAACAATTTTTTTTAACCTTATAGATTATAAAAATAATAATTTTTTATAAATAATTATAGATTATTGTATAATTTTATTATAAAATTCATATTTTTATTATCATAATGCTAAATTAGCTAAACTTAAAATTACTATACTATATAATTATAAAAAAATTATTATTTTATATAATATAAATTTAAATAAAAAAATAGCCCACCTACCACCCCTTCCCCCTCGTCTCGCCGCCGCCCCTGCCCACCCCCAGCAGAAAGGGGCGACGTGCCACCATTAGTTGCCCAGTGCAAAACTGTGGTCGCTCAAATTTTGGGCGACGATGGGAAAAAATTTACTCACAGGGAGAGTAGGATTTTAGACTTAAATCCCTTCCTAACAAAATACTGTATCCACAGTGGGCGACTGCCCTTTGTCGGGGCAGAGGTGGACTAGTAGAGGGGATTGGAGGGTAGGGATGTATTTTTTTTTTATAAATTATATTAGTTATATAAATAATTTTATTTTATAATTATGTGTATATTTATATACAATTATGCCATAGAATGTTCTGTGTACATATTAACTGTGGCTCATTTTGCCGGACAAATAAGTAATTACCTGCCACATCTCATTTCCAGCAAAAAAATTGGACAAATCAGCCACCAAAGTATCTAATTAAAATATTTTTCAAAATTAGTGTATAAAATGTGACAATTATCATAATTAGTGGATAGTGGATCAAAATCGAATGAGAATCAAGTTAATGGACTAATTTTTTTTCCCCATAAAAAAAAAAACTAATTTAAGAGTATTATCAATACAAGAAAAAAATTGAGTATCATGTATCGCAAGCAACCGCTTACAAATGAAAAAGAAATCTTTTATATATATATATATATATTAGTATATAGATATAAATAAATAGGAGGTGCATGGCAACTTGAGACTATAATTGTAAAATTTCACTTTTGGTCTCGTGAGTTGCACTAAATCACTTTTGATACCTCACATTCAAATTACGTCAATTTTGATACCCCATCTTTGTAAAACTATCAATTAATGTGTTGGTCGACGTCGTTAATGGCAGGACCATTTGTGCTCAGATTTCCATAGATGGGTAAGAGAAGAGGGGAAATTCTAGCTTAAACCAAGTTGGTTGGATTTGAACCAACAATACGGTGAGTACATTATACTTGTTCTAGAATTGATATACACAATTAAAGAAAAATGATCAATTACATAATAAATATATTATATTTATTTTGTAATTAATTTGATCCAATCTGTTTGAAAAAAGAAAAATTTACAGAAAAACGATAAGTGGTCTGTCTTTCTGTAATAAGAGGCAACTGTCTTATTAATATTGTTGTCGGAATTTTACAATTGTCAGAGAGGCATCAACACTTATCTGCCTCATTATCAAAGTTGCCTTCACATTCAAACACTCTGCAGGCACCTTGAACATAGCTTTGCCATGTTCAATGATGTAAAAACACATACATCACTGATTATTATATAATATGAAAAGTAAAGTTGGCATGCATGCATGCTGCCCTCTTACTGCTTAGGCTTAATCCGCAGAACTAATGATGTGTTTTGCGATGTCCAGTGCTTCCGATCTTCTGATATACCGAAGAACGCTGGAATGCGGGAGTACTTCCCGGAGCCATGGATTCGCCTGAGTCAAGAAAGTATGGAGCACCGGGGATATAGTTGTAGACGACGAGGGGTGTCCTGACCACGTATGTTCCGTCTGTCCATGTGATCGCGCCTGACGTGATTGGATGCTGCGAGATGGCAGGCCCCGTGACATTAACGGTGAAAGTTTGGGTTTCGCCAATGGCTGAGAATGTGAGAACCGATGGTTCTACCGTAACACTGATCAAGGCTGGCATGTACAAGCTAGCCTTGTAGGTTGAGTTTGCTGCACCGACATTGGTCACTGTTCGGGTGAAGGTGGCCGTAATTGGCTGGCCGTCTTCGACGTACAGGGAGAATGATGGGTAGTTAAGGTCCCAGGCTCGTCCAGGTGTTGTGCTGGCACAAGTGCTGTTGTCTCCTGTGACTAGCCTGAGAGTGGTAGTGTTGTAGCCCTGTTTGCAGAGGAAGTTTATGTAATCTGCTTCGGATGCATCGAATACTAGTCCAGGGTCCCTTGCAGCAACTGGATTGATTTGACCAGAACCGTAAGCGAATTCAAGATCTTCATGTTTCCTCGGGTCCATGACATAAGCTGATCATCAAGGGAAAAACCGTCGTGTGAAAGCGAATAACCAGCAACTCTTAATCGCTGCGTGGAAACATTACAGGGCTAAATGATAGGAACTTATGCTTTTTACCTGTAGTCATGAGGGCTGACTTAATGGCAGCAGGCGACCAGTTGGGGTGAAGAGCTTTGACATAGGCAGCAGCACCACTGGCATGAGGACAAGACATGGACGTGCCTGAAATGATGTTGAAGAGTGTGCTCCTTTCGTCATCGTAGTAGACAGAGGACGGTGACAATGGGGACCAGCCAGCAAGAATATCCACACCAGGGGCTGTGATATCAGGCTGGTATTTGGTGTAGAAAACAGTTAGACATGAATAGCTAGAGCTATAAATAGATTTCCTGATGAAGAAATATTTTGCTGATCACCTTGAGAATGTCTGGGGAGATGGGACTTGGTCCTCTGGAAGAAAACGAAACGACAGTTGGAGCCATGGCGTCTTTCCATGCGTCGCTGTAAAAAATCGTTGCCGTGGGATTTCTGAAAAGAAAATGTCCCATGTAAGTTATAAACTTATTAAAGAGACTTGCAAGATGAAGTAGTGCAGAGAAAAATGAAGGATATGGAAACACCCACTCTGTGCTTTTGATGTATTCCAGGACAATTTTTCCGTCTTCGGGCTGATCAATGTTGCTGGTAATGGCCAACTGAAGGCATAATCAGGGTTCTCGACTAGCACATCCGCCATGATGGTGCCGACACCATTAGCTAGCAAAATTCCGGAACCATCCCATAAGGCTTCACAGAAAACAATTTTTCCAGCCACTACGTCAGAACTCATAGCACCGGTTATACAATATTTGGCAATATCCGGACTGGAGCCAATGGTATAGTTTGCGGCATCTCCTCCCCATATTAACGGATATGAAGTTCCATTGAGATCAAAGGTGTTGATGGTGATTCCCTTCATTTATTCAGTTGAAATTTGTTAGAAACAAAAGATGATATGTTTAGCTTCAGAGAAAATTTTAACTTACAGTGAACATTTGACCATTTCCAAGTTGCATTCTGGCGACAAGCTTTCTGTCTATGGTGCTGGCAGCAACTGTCAGGGACCAAGGAGCATAGTTGGAAACAGTTACAGGGAAAGGACCAGAGTTTCCTGCTGAATTTGAGGTCAAAATTCCGTTCCTCATGGCGTGGAAAGATCCGATGGCAATAGGGTCATCGAAATAATCATCAGGCCAATCCGAACCCAAGGAAACCGAGATGATATCAACTCCATCTGCAATTGCATCATCAAAGGCTTTAAGTATGTCCGCAGAACTGCACCCAAATGCCCAAGACCTTGTATACTGCAATTCTTGATTTTGGGACTCCTCCTCTTGCTATGCCCTTGGCAAGACCGAAGTAGCTTGCTTCAACCTCAACCCCTGAAGCAGTTGATGCTGTGTGGGTTCCATGTCCTTCCGTGTCTCGTGGAGATGGGATATCACCAAAATAATACGAATTTTCACTGTTGTAGTAACGTGCTCCGATGATCTTACTGCAATGATGCCAGTCATATTAGACAGAAGGTTTCACATCTTGATGTAAAATAACTTAAATTCTTCCAACTACATTCTTACTTATTGCAGGTGAAATTGGTGGTCATGCAGGTACCCTTCCATTTGGCCGGAGGAGGGCCAAAGCCTGAGTCATTGAAACTTGGATGCTCTGGCCAGACACCTACAGGAATAGGCAGCAGAAAAATGTAAGAACTTCAAACAAAGTTCTGGATGGCATTGAACATTAGCTCTCTTGTCAGGAAGAATGGCAACATGATAGAGATTTCATCAAGTTACCAGTGTCTAGGAGGCCAATAACGACATCTGATTCCTGAGGACCTCCAACTTTGTCTGTGGTGAGATTCATGAAATCCCAAGACCTCGTGGTGTGATGCTGGAATATACGGTTTGGGTTCACCGAAATCACTCCTTCCATTTCTGCAGTCATTTTGTGTTATTTGGTTTCAGCCTAACATTCCAATGCGCACTTTTTAACCGCTTTGAACATTCACTCACCTGAAATCCTCGTGGCTTCCTCCTGCGTCAGCTTGGCCGCGAACCCGTTAAAACTTCTCCCATAACTGTGAACTAGTGAGTCTTTGGCTGCTGAGGCACTGGATCACAATACACAGATGCTTTCAGTATTTAAAAACATTACAAGAATCAACATCAGAGGAAGAGAGATTTATGCAACCTTCCAAGTACTCTGTGCAACATGGCATGATGTTTGGATGCAACCGATACATCTTCTTGAGGCCGACCACCCATGTAGACAACATGAAGCTGCGAAGGCAACGACAACTCTTACAAAGAGAAACAGAAGGCAAAAACAAATATCGTTTCGGTCAAAACTAGGCCGGGGGATTTATCCATACCTTCCTTTCTTGGCAGTGGCAGTTGAGCACAAGGGCTGAAAGCAACAACGGATAGAGAAGTGAAAGTATCCCGGCTTTCGCCATTGTGAGTGAACTCTGTTAATGTGATCTGATGTCTCCATTCCCTGAGCTCGATCGAGGTTTATATAAGACTACCTCGGCGGATTGTTTTCTCCGCATCATTTCATGATCAGCTTATCTGGCATGCAGAGAAACTGCAATTGGCTGCTTGTTTTTGTTGAGAACGCCGTCTTGATTTGTTCTCATTCTTAACAGCTCAGGTGATAATAACATTATATATGGAACATTTGGGATCATTACTGGACTGTTTTCACAACATAGGATGATGTTTGCATGCATTGTTGCTTATTTTATGTTTTGAGGTTGCCTTGATATGTTCATCAGCTGGAGAGAAAGCACAGACCAAGACATAGTTCATCTTCCCTATCTGTCCTCATTGATGCATCTAAAATTTTAAATTCTAGTAATCCCTATCCGCAAGCGACTGGAATTTTTTTAGGGTAAATTACAACAACTTTTACTAAAATTTGTCATAATTATGAATATTGTCTTATTAATATATTCTGCCCCTTTTTTCAAAAATAAAAAAAATAAAAATTATAGGAGTCGTCATTTGAGATAATGACTCCTATAATTTTATTAGGAAAAAAAAAAAAAAAAAGGCCACGAGTTATCATCTGTAAAATTGCAAGTTTCCCCATTTTGCAGCAAACTTGCATATATTTTTAGGGTAAATTATATTTTTTCCGTTTCAATTATGCTCATTTTTGCACATTGTCATCGATTTTTTGCTTTTTTAATCAACTTACAATTTCAACTTTGTAAAATTTGCATTTTGTTATATAAAATTGTTTTTTTTGTTGATTTTTCTGCTGTAAAAATCACATACAGTGCATATATAAAAATATCACATCACATTATCTTTAAATATCACATGTGCTCTACATGTGATTTTTTCGACAAAAAAACTTGATTGAAAAATAATTATAAATGACAAATTGCAAAATTTCGTAAAGTTGAGATGGTAGGTTGACAAAAAAAATAGTTTAGATACCAAAGCATACAAACGGTCATAGTGAATGACACAAAATAATTAACCCTTTTTTTTATAATACTATTATAAATAAGCCACATTATGTTAATTATAAAGAAATAATATATTGATATCAATAATTAAAATTATTTGCGCATATCAGTAATAATGAATTTTATTATTATTTTTTCTTTGTTGGATTTGGCATTTAGCATTATTCTACACAACTTAATATTTTTTCCAAAACATTATCACAGTACATGCAATGCACATAAATTTTATCTATATTAATATAAAAACAAAAATTCTCTGTATTTACAAACGGCAATTAGCGACACCGTTACATTAATATTTAAATATAATTGTACCCCTAATTAGATCATTTTATGTATTAATTTATAATAATTATTTTTATTATTTTTTATAAAAGTGACTACAGTTCATTTTAACACTACTACACTAGTTCTTTTGTTGTATCAATAATACTTTAAGCTGTTTCTTTTAGTTACTTTCTTTTTCTAAAATGTGATTTATTGGATTATATATTTTATTTTAAAAATTAAAAATTATTTATTATACACACGTAAGAACAACATATAATTACGATCAGTTAGTAAATTGTGTGAGGAAAACACTTACACCTACGTATTGGTGTTTATGTTAACACCAACATCAATATGAAACAAGTGCAGGCAGGGATTATTAGAAGTTAGTTTTACTAAAAGGGTAAATTATAACCATCTTTCTTAAGAATTGACGTAATTACAAATACCCCTCGTTGTTTGAAAAACTATAAATACCTTCTTAATGTTTGATAAAATTATGTAATTCTTGGATGGAGGTATAAAAATGTCAACTTTGCTCTTACTGTATTTTAAAAAAATAAATTAAAATCTTATAAAAATATTGAACGGGATGGATGAAAAAATATTAAAAATTATAAAAAAAAATTATCCACTTTGTCCATAAAAAAATATTTCTATTAAAAAATAAATAAAATTATAATTATTAATTTATAAGAGTATTTTGGTTAGTTCACCATAAAAATATAGATGGATTGGGCTAATTGTTAGACGGCCGTTAAAATAATGAGGGTATTTGTAATTTTTCAAACAACGAGGAGGTATTTGTAATTATGACAAACCTCAGGGGAGGTCGTAGTAATTTACCCTTGCTAAAAACCAATATCCAAATTAGCAAGCACCAGACAACAAAAGTAAGCAACAATGCATGCACAGTTCATCCTATGTTGAGAAAACAGTCCTCCATTTATGATCTCTGATTGTCCCAAATGCTATAAACTATGATCCATTCCTCAACAAATGTCATTATCACCTTAGCTGTTAAGAATGTGTTTTGTTTGATGTGCTCTTTGTTGTAATTTGCCTGCAAGAACAAAGGCGGCCTTCTCAATAAACACAAGCAGCCAACTGCAGTTTCTCCGCCAGTTAAGCTCATCAAATGGTGTGGAGAAATCAATCCGAAAAGCTAGTTCTATTTAAACCTCAAGTCTCAAGAAATGGGACATCAGATCACATCACAGAGTTCACTCACAATGGCGAAAGCCGGGATATTTTCACTTCTCTATCCGTTGTTGCTTTCAGCCCTTGTGCTCAACTGCCACTGCCAAGAACGGAAGGTATGGATGAATTCCCCGGCCTGACTTTGGCCGAATTAATATATGGTTTTGCCTTGTGTTTCTCTTTGTAAGAGTTCTCCTTCCCTGTGCAGCTTCATGTTGTCTACATGGGAGGTCGGCCTCAAGAAGATGTATCGGTTGCAGCCAAACATCATTCCATGTTGCATAGAGTACTTGGAAGGTTGCATAAATTTCTCTTCCTCCGATGTTGATTCTTGTAATATTTTGAAATACTGAAAGCATCTGTATTTTGTGATTTCAGTGCCACAGCAGCCAAAGACTCACTAGTTCACAGTTATGGGAGAAGTTTTAACGGGTTCGCAGCCAAGCTGACGCTGGAGGAAGCCACAAGGATTTCAGGTGAGTGAATGTTGGAGCAAAAAAATCAAAGCCGTTAAAAAGTACGCATTGGAATGTCAGGCTGAAACCAAAATAACACAAATGACTGCAGAAATGGAAGGAGTGATTTCGGTGAACCCAAACCGTATATTCAAGCATCACACTACGAGGTCTTGGGATTTCATGAATCTCACCACAGACAAAGTTGGAGGTCCTCAGGAATCAGATGTCGTTATTGGCCTCCTAGACACTGGTAATTGATGGAATCTCTATCATGTTACCATTCTTCCTGACAAGAGAGCTAATGTTAAATGCCATCCAGAACTTTGTTTGAAGTTCTTACATTTTCTGCTGCCTATTCCTGTAGGGGTCTGGCCAGAGCATCCAAGTTTCAACGACTCAGGCTTTGGCCCTCCGCCAGCCAAATGGAAGGGTACCTGCATGACCACAAATTTTACCTGCAATAAGTAAGAATGTAGTAGGAAGAATTTTAAGGCTATTTTACATCAATGTGAAACCTTCTGTCTAATATGACTGCCATCATCACAGTAAGATCATCGGAGCACGTTACTACAACAGCGATAATTCGTATTATTTTGGTGATATCCCATCTCCACGAGACACGGAAGGACATGGAACCCACACAGCATCAACTGCTTCAGGGGTTGAGGTTGAAGCAAGCTACTTTGGTCTTGCCAAGGGCATAGCAAGAGGAGGAGTCCCAAAATCAAGAATTGCGGTTTACAAAGTCTGCTGGGCATTTGGGTGCAGTTCTGCAGACATCCTCAAAGCCTTTGATGATGCAATTGCAGATGGAGTTGATATCATCTCGGTTTCCTTGGGTTCGGATTGGCCTGATGATTATTTCGATGACCCTATTGCCATCGGATCTTTCCATGCCATGAGGAACGGAATTTTGACCTCAAATTCAGCAGGAAACTCTGGTCCTTTCCCTGTAACTGTTTCGAACTATGCTCCTTGGTCCCTGACAGTTGCTGCCAGCACCATCGACAGAAAGTTTGTCGCCAGAATGCAACTTGGAAATGGTCAAATGTTCACTGTGAGTTAAAAGATTTCTCCTGAAGCTAAACAATATCATCTTCTGTTTCTAACAAATTTCAACTGAATAAATGAAGGGAATCACCATCAACACCTTCGATCTCAATGGAACTTCATATCCATTAATATGGGGAGGAGATGCCGCAAACTATACCATTGGCTCCAGTCCAGATATTGCCAAATATTGTATAACCGGTGCTATGAGTTCTGACGTAGTGGCTGGAAAAATTGTTTTCTGTGAAGCCTTATGGGATGGTTCCGGAATTTTGCTAGCTAACGGTGTTGGCACCATCATGGCGGATGTGCTTGTCGAGAACCCTGATTATGCCTTCAGTTGGCCATTACCAGCAACATTGATCAGCCCCGAAGACGGAAAAATTGTCCTGGAATACATCAAAAGCACAGAGTGGGTGCTTCCACATCCTTCCTTTCCTCTGCATTAGTTCATCTTGCAAGTCTCTTTAATAAGTTTATAACTTACATGGTACATTTTCTTTTCAGAAATCCCACGGCAACGATTTTTTACAGCGACGCATGGAAAGACGCCATGGCTCCAACTGTCGTTTCGTTTTCTTCCAGAGGACCAAGTCCCATCTCCCCAGACATTCTCAAGGTGATCAAAATATTTCTTCATCAGGAAATCTATTTATAGCTCTAGCTATTCATGTCTAACTGTTTCTACACAAATCCCAGCCTGATATCACAGCTCCTGGTGTGGATATTCTGCTGGCTGGTCCCATTGTCACCGTCCTCTGTCTACTACGATGACGAAAGGAGCACACTCTTCAACATCATTTCAGGCACGTCCATGTCTTGTCCTCATGCCAGTGGTGCTGCTGCCTATGTCAAAGCTCTTCACCCCAACTGGTCGCCTGCTGCCATTAAGTCAGCCCTCATGACTACAGGTAAAAGCATTATAAGTTCCTATCATTTAGCCCTGTAATGTTTCCACACGACGATTAAAAGTTGCTGGTTATTCGCTTCCACATGACGTTTTTCCCTTGATGATCAGCTTATGTCATGGACCCGAGGAAACACGAAGATCTTGAATTCGCTTATGGTTCTGGTCAAATCAATCCAGTTGCTGCAAGGGACCCTGGACTAGTATTCGATGCATCCGAAGCAGATTACATAAACTTCCTCTGCAAACAGGGGTACAACACTACCACTCTCAGGCTAGTCACAGGAGACAACAGCACTTGTGCCAGCACAACACCTGGACGAGCCTGGGACCTTAACTACCCATCATTCTCCCTGTACGTCGAAGACGGCCAGCCAATTACGGCCACCTTCACCCGAACAGTGACCAATGTCGGTGCAGCAAACTCAACCTACAAGGCTAGCTTGTACATGCCAGCCTTGATCAGTGTTACGTAGAACCATCGGTTCTCACATTCTCAGCCATTGGAGAAACCCAAACTTTCACCGTTAATGTCACGGGGCCGGCCATCTCGCAGCATCAGATCACGCCAGGCGCGATCACATGGACAGACGGAACATACGTGGTCAGGACACCCCTCGTCGTCTACAACTATATCCCGGTGCTCCATACTTTCTTGACACAGGCGAATCCATGGCTCAGGGAAGTACTCCCACATTCCAGCGTTCTTCCGTATATCAGAAAATCGGAAGCATTGGACATCGCAAAACATTCTTAGTTCTGCGGATTAAGCCTAAGCAATGAGAGGGCAGCATGCATGCCAACTTTACTTTTCATAATTGGGATGATAATATTAATCATGTATGTGTTTATGCATTATTGAACATGGCAAAGCTGCGTTCAAGGTGACTGCAGATTGTTTATTTCGGTGCTTGGATGTGAAGGCAACTTTGATAATGAGGCACTTAAGTTTTGATGCCTCTCTGAGAAATGTAAAATTCGAAAAGAACATTAATAAGACTGTTGCCTCTTATTGCAGAAAGATAGACCAATTATTATTCTCTTACCGTTCTTTGCACAATCAGGCCACTCTTGTTGATGCCTGTGACTGTATGTACAAAGTTAACTGAAACAAGTACAAATGAAAACATGCAAGAATACATTAATGAATACGTTAAGCTAACATAACAGGTTAGATATTGACGTATCTTTATTCACGTTACCCGGCGATGGACACATCTCAGACATCATCAACTCAACCTCAGGTGATGTAGCTCTGAAAATCAAGAATTCATAAAATAAAAGCGTAACGGATATTTAAGGCACCAAGAAAGGATTCCACTGTTACTAAGTCATAGTAATGATCTATAAATGCTATGTTGGACTACACTGATCTGCCAACACATCTATACTACCCTTGTAACCTAGCTAGTGGCAAACTTACATAGGTTGCCAAAATGGGGTCATTCTACCAGTCCTCTAATGGCCATTGTATCTTTGGAGAATTTGGCTTTCCACGCATTCTCCTCATTCCAATGGTTATTTCATGCTAAAAATGTGAAAGAAAGAAGAAAACAAGCTCAAGGGGGAAAAAAAAAGATCTTTGCAACGACTGTGTTATATGACCACAAATAAAGAGCAAAATTCTAGTCACTCTGGACAAGATGCTGGACAAAGCCTATATCCAGTTTGGTCAAACCTTCAAAAGACAAGTGTATTACACTTGCTTGTTATCTGAATCTGATTGATTCATTCGATCAACCTAGTCCGTGATCAGATTGTAAGATTCTCTTGAAGGCCAGTAAACGTTCCGATGATCTTGCCACCCATATCTGGAAATGTTTCACAGCTAGGAAGAGAACCTAACTTTTCCAAAGGCTATCTACTTGTACAGGATACTTCATTAAATGGCCTCTCAGTGGAACCATTTCATCAGACTCAAACGCTTTCCAGTTCAGCTCACCCATCCATCTTATGCGTCTCACGCATTCCACGCTTTCTGGTTGCTCATAGCACTGCTCCAATGTGCCGTGTTGCTCTGCCCATAACGACATTCTGTATCCGAATATCTGCAGCACAAAACACCTTTTGTAACATATACTTTCGATATGAATTGAATGCAGTTCTAATGCTGGGAATCCAATTAAGAAATACCCATTCTAGATTTATACCTCTCCACGTGGATTAGCGGATTTGCTTGCCCATGTATATTGAGGCTGATATGCACCCATGGCAATTTCTGTATCTCTGGTTCCTTCAAGGGAGCGTTGATTGATGTTGGCAGAACCCAATATCACGTATTCATCATCCACTATCATTCCCTTTGAATGGACATATATCATGAATCGTCTGTTTCTCCTAGTTAAGGCCTGGATTGTTATATACATTCAAAACGAAACATGTTAGAAGCAAGACTACTATGAAGCACCAATTGTTCTACTTGAATCATTGTAAACTCGCTAAGGTATTTGATAATGTACTTCTGGAGTATATTTGTTGGGAGTCATTGATGGTGGGCCTCCTACTTCCGGCTCACGATTTCCTAGGCAAAAGAAATTTAAATAATCCTGGGGTTCGAACTCTGTATCTTGTCCTGTCTCTTTTAAAGCCTTGTAGACAGTGTCGTACATCATTTGCATATTGTGATTATACTGCAAGAATGTGGATATTATCAGCTTCCACAAGATGAAAACACAAAAAATAAACAGCATATTTATATAAACATCATTGGTCATGTATATGATATTCAAATTTGTGTTCCATTGTTGATCACTGGACTGAACTAAATCTAAAGACGCTAAGATGTTTGTTTTTCGAGCTTTTCATGAAAAGAATACGGAAGTAGAATCTTTTAACTTAGTGAGAATGTAAAGGCCACACCTGCCAAAAAAGAATTCTTTGAGTAGGTGTGCTGGTTGGTACTCCCTCTGGCCACATTGGAACGACAATGTATGCAGCAAACCTCTCCCTTGCTCTAATTTTATTGGCAACCTTCATAGCAATTTCCATAGGAATTAAATTGTTTGCACCTGAAAATAAGAAGGGATTTCATTCATCCTTAGACAAAAGAAATAGAAAAGAAAACTCAACCCTTTTAACAGACACATCAGAACAATTCTTGTTCTGTATTATGCTCTAGACATAGCAGCTGATTGTAGGATAGAAGTTAAAGTTCCTCACCTAAGTCCCTATAGTGAGCCCAATTGTATGATGATCCAAGGAAGTACTGGTTCTCGATGTAAATGTAATGTTGAGCTCCACGAATTGCCTTTACATAAGCTGTATGAATACTCATGTCGATCAATACATTTTCCCGCATACCAAGTTCTGTTCAAATGCAGCAAAGTAGTTAGTTATATTCATTAACACCACACACGCACAAGATGAGGGAAAAGATGAACGGAGATATAATTTACCTTGCTTGAAGCCTCTTTTGAATCCTTGGGGAAACCTTTAACCGAGTTGGAGTCAATGGAACGAAAAACCTAGATTACACAAAATTTAGATCCAGAAATTGAGTAAAGTATTTATGACATAATTTCATCCAATACCTGGACGTTCCAAGACTCTGGATCATGTTCCTCTATGGTGGAAGACTCATCTATTCCCACAATGTCAGGAATTCTATCAAGCTGCAATAAGGAATCATCAAATGAATGTTTCATCTTGTGAATCCCATGGCGCTTTGAGGCCTTCCGCCAGCGTTCTTCAAAGTTTCTTAAGATGTCATATGCAGCTGGACCTTCAATTTTACTGTGTAAATCATGCCATGGCTCTCTGGGACAACCCGCCATATTCCTGTTTAGTTTCATAACGTAATCAGAAGCAAAGGAAATGAAAAGAAAGAAAAAAAGAGAGCCAATATCAAGTTCAAATTGTTTCAATGAGAAAAGTTATAACTTTTCTTCTTTTGCTTAGTGTCACTCATATTTGTGTCTTATGGCTACATTCATACTTCAAATGTTATCAGCATTAGGTTTTAACTTGTTTTCATGACCCTCACCATACATGAAATAAGAGATGACCAAACGGTTGGGTATATTTTAATATAGAAGAGTGATGGAATAACTAGATAAATCATATGGGCAGAGAAAAGATCCCGTTGAATACCGTAAGGAAGTTTAGAGTTGACTCCGCAGAATATACAGATCTCTCTCTCCTGTTTTCAGTATAACTTATAATAAACGTATAATTATGGGTCTCTCTCTCTCTCACCTCGTAGGTTCAAGATCATACTCAGACAGTCAATAGCTATTAACTATATCTTTTTTGTTTATGATGAGACCTCACAATCTTATAACTACTACACTTCTTTTTGATATAGGAGTATAGATATATTCTCGCTTTCCTCATAGCAAAAAGGAAGTCATTATGGGTAAGCCTTTTCACTCCTCTACATACAAATGAAATATTAGAAAGACACGAGATAAGCCGAGAATATTGAGAAGCTATCAAGTGGTGTAAGATAATATTTTATCCTCAGAGCGATTGTGTATTTGTATCACAACTTTCTGAGGGACCTTATGTTTTTCCGCACTACTTTTGACAAGATAGTATGAACACAATCCCACCTATACTCTTGGAAAATTCCAGAGTCCTCTTGCTTACTTTGTCAACCAACTAACCGTGTAGTAGTTATTTTGCATTAGCAGAGAAAGCTTAAGTCTCTCTTAGGGCATATATATATACCTAATCGGTAGCATATAAATTGCGTATGCGCCACAACTATCATCCACCATGTTACCCTTCCACTCCTCTTACATGATGGTATCTAAGCATAGTAGCACGGTATATGATACTAGCTGGATGTACAACCAAATAATACTGTAATCGATGCATGTATCATCATCTCTCGGTAACCAATTTAACATAACTCTCAGACATTCGATGAAAAACTGATATCAAATAGGGTATAAGAAATCGAAAACTATATTGCCTCGGTACTCTATCATCAATATTAAAAATACATAGGATTATAATGCTTCTACTCATATTCACCGAATCTTTAACCAATATGTAATAGATAATCCCTACGATGGAAGTACGAGTCCGTGATCTAAGGTATTCCATTAAGACACTCGTGTCTATGATATAACCTAATACATCGTAATACAACCTAAAGAGATCTGCGCACTTCTCTCATCATACTACCAGACTGTGAGAAATGTGCATATTACCAGTACAACGGCACAAACAGAGTAGACCCCCATGCTTCATAATAAACACGTTCTAAATATATCAGCCTAAACCTAGGTATGCTGAGCAGGTAGAATCAAGTCTCACACGATACGGTGACGCTCAATTTGATCCCTAAGTCACCACCTTCCTGTGACTTGAACTTCTAAGAATAGGAGTGACTAGCAAAGCGCGTCCTAAGATCCCACTTAGAAATTAATATGTCGGAACATTTCGAGTGTGATTGACACTCTGATGTAAAGGATTTTCTTCACTGTTCCACCCCATCAGGTACAGTATGTTGTACTTTACGTGATCTATGATCACCGATCCCATTCCCTTCTGATTTTCGACCTAGGATCTACATAGATCCTACATTAGTGGCGACGAGCCGGCTGAACATATAATAGACATTAACTACTCTAAAAATATTCACGCCTAATATATGTCCTAGAATGCGAATGCCAGTATAATCAGCTTACATTATTTGCCTCCCTTATATGCTCCTATTCAATTCTCTCGCTCGATCGTAGTTCACTTTCGGCGAAGTAGCACCTTATAGCCGAGATAGAAACTACATCACATATGAAGAATAAGCAGCAGTCGTGTGCTGATGTAGTACTAGATATGCTGCTTATTCTCCCGAATCCACGTTACCTTATCACCTTCTACATGAGTTAGACATGCGCTAGGTAGCACCGGACATCTCCAGTGAATCTAGTGTGCTAGGTCAGGTGCGTCAGATAACCCATTTCTCCAATCCCAACAGAGCTCACTTTATATGATGGAGTAATGTTTCTATATTCAATGGGCTCTATTCATAAAAGTCTGCGACTTGCTTAGTAGAGGCATCAAGACAGAGCCACTCTGCGATTTTTCATTATCAAATAGGTGTGATCTGGCCCACTCTGTGGAAACTGATGATCTCGCGATAAGTGCGCGAAGTACACTGTTCGTTCCTCCACATTGAAGTGCTACAGTCAAGGTCTCCTATAGATACCTTCGCCTCAACAGACCCTCTCGAGTAGTGCTCGACAGATGCGCATATCAAACTTCATTCCTCTTCATATAAATTACCATCATACAATCTCCTAAGAATCTGGATAGCGTATGTCTAACTCTGTCTATATTGCTTTGTCTATCTATCGGGAACATGGTACACTAACAATGCAATAGGGTGGATTGACTTACATGCTCCTGAGACTAGGCATCCAAACTCAGCTCCGAGTATCTACATTATCTCCATGGTATATTCTCCCATAGTCCTAAATAATTTCTCTATTCAACACTATACGCAATATCTAGCGATGTCGCCGCTAACATATTCAATTGCGCGCGCCTTACAATTCGAGTTAAAATTATGTACACTGTGAAGGCATTCTACCTTCTCGTTACCATGTTTATTTCTTCATAGTCGATGTCCACTCACTATTTCCTCTAGTACACCATATATATATGCTCTTTGAAACACAAATACCACACATTCCCATATCACAACTACCTTAATTTCATTAGACTTTGGCCTTGTCTATCTATTGCCTCAGTTCAATTATAAATCTCGACTTGATTAGAGGAACAGATCTCCTCCTGTGGATGAGCTTGAATTTTATTTCACCTATTAATATTACCTTATTAACTTCCCTATGTGATCTAGCAAATGAATATTACGACTACGAAACATTAAAACGTATTTCCCGGGTTCAGATTCTCAGTGGTGGTCTTCATCACTTCCGAGAGAATGTTACATACATGTAGCTTGCGTATACATGGCTTGGTTCTCATTCTTGTCACTCGCTTCCCTCACAATCAATATGACATTGTAAGTAAATAAATCATCAGAGGTAAGCTTCCTTGACTCGTACCAGATAGCTCTCTCAAGCATCTAGGTACTTTCATATTTCTGTCAATACATTATATAACAGAGAAGTAGCTTTCATATGTCTGCTTATCTCTAATAATTACTAGAGTCTCAATGATTTATTCAATATTACTACACAAGTCTTGAGTATCACTAGTCTATGAATTGCGCCAGACCACTAGGAAATTGCTGAAACATACTAAATCACACTATGAAAAATAAGAATAGACTTAAATAAGAACATCTATTGTAATCTCTCGTTGCCCCTACCCTATTTATAATCTACACTATTCAATTTCTTTGTGTACGTATATCATGACTGTCCCTAAACATTTACATGAGTTATTAAGATACTCCTCTCTCATCGTTTTGAGCACTTCTCCTATCACAACTTTCTCAGCCGATCAGAAATATCACATGATAATCACTCTCTATTTGAGTAATATGCACTCGCCTTCTAGGATACTCTCTAGTGCATCCCATGGACACCTCCGTGTCAAGGAATGATGAGAAACTTGGAATCAAGACCTCCAAGAAACTGCTCCTCCTCCTACCATGATATTAGTTTACCTGCCTGCTCTAAATGCTAGTGCAGTGGCTCTAAGAGATCTGCGAGACGTGGAATAAAGTATCCCATCTAATCAATTCAATTCAGAGTCGAGCTGCAAACGAACTTCTAGTTCATTCAGAGAATAGGGCAATTAAAAAGTGCTTATTACGGAGCCTCCCAGATCTCCGCAGTGAACCTGCAATCCCATATTAACAGAAGGTATCCAAGAGCATGGTTTCTTTGAGTACTAGCGAGAGAGAGGAAGGAACAGGTAGACACATCTTCAAGAGATTCCGAGCTCCGAGGGAGTCTCATAGTCCGTATATCTATTGTTTACAGATGTAAGTAAACTAACATACGCTGAGCACACAAGTTACCTCGATCATTGCCTCAGACATAGCCAACCGATAAGTGTTGATGATTATATTGATGTTAGCTAATCGATCATATTGCTGTTTCGATTCTCTTCGTTATCAAATAGTATGTTCTTCCAATGATTCTTGCTTAGTAAATAGTAGAATCTGCAATTGCAGTTGGACGTATAGAAAATTTGCATTTTTAAAATGGACCTACACTTCGATTTGATTCAGTATCGATTCTATATATGTAAGCAGGCTCTATAATTATGTGCGTACGTAAAATGTAGAGTGAAAAATTTAATGATTAAAAAGCATACAGCGCGACTGGCAATTATAATACTGCCTACTTGACCGAAAACTACAAACTGATGTCTGTGATAATTATAGTAATGTTGCCTCGCACAGAATCTTTCCATGGCTCTTACTACCAACTCTAAGCGAGGTCTGTGGTCCTACAATAAGTGACGAAGTCTTATAGACGAGTACATTCTAAGAGTCAACCACCGTGGCTCTGGTTCATACAAAGGATTAATCTCTCATACGGCTAATCAGTGCTCTGGATTGTTCCATTCTGGAAGTATGTTGACATTAAACAAGATTGAACATTGTATAATTTTTTATGCTCATATTAGATTTATGAGACTATGATGGACAACGGGAAGTGAATTGTAAGAGACGGAACGTGTGAGTATCTGACGCATGAAAGATTAAGTAATTTTATTATATAACTGTGTTTCGATTAGTCATAACGAGCGAGGATGGTGCGGATAATATGAGTGTCAAGACCAGCTATAGGATCATCATGCACGACACAGTATACTACTACATTGTGGAGGACAGTATAGCTCACTAATGACGACTTCTTAAATGCGACTTATGAAACCGAACTTGATCGATCTTCTAGATCATAATGTGTGTGAATGAGTCATCTTTTAGGAGATTCTTCATGTATGTGGATCGTATAAGACATAATAATACATGTGCTGTAGCGTGGTAACGTAATTTTGCTGAGATATTTCAGAATGACTGGATATAATTATAACTCTGAGATTCATATTAGTACTATAATGAGAGCACATATAATGTTGATAGCTGTAAACAAAGGTTTAGTTAATTTATAGGATGTCGTTCTAGAATTTGTATAGTTTGTTACGTTTTTAATTTATTTTTATGTAGGCTCTAGGTGCAATGACATCAAAAATACATATTGTTCGTTCGTGTGTAAGATTATTATATCATTAACAACAATACTATCATAAACAAGAATTATATCGTGTCCCTAGTGTAGTACTGTTTGTTGTACGAGAATTAATTAAGACCTCGAGTACACTACATCCTTCGGCCACGGCCCTTTTAACTGTCGTCCTACTCTATCACTATAGGTAAACTTCGTCTGTACAAAAGTCATAGCCAAGTAATGATAGAGGCATGAGCGTATCCTGTATATGATTGCGACTGGTCATTTATTTATGGTACAAATTATATTTAAAGTTTCTTTGTATATCATAAAACTAAGTATTTAATATAATTTTAATCTAAAACCATCAACAAGAAACGTTAAATGAAAGATAATACATTATGAACTTTAATCAAAATATTTATCCTATGATTGATATACCCTTAATAACTAACTATTATGATAAGTAAGTTATTATGATAGTGGATTCAAATTTATAAATTGACCTAATGACAACTTTAAAAATTTACCCTGAAAATTCAATTTCAAATTTCTAAGAACACCCAGACATAAGAGAGTAGAATCGACTACTGTTCGTGCATGAATTCATTTGAGTTGTGAAAGCAGAGATTAAGTGACAAGTTTATAGGCTGTTAATTGCATTTATTTTATATTGAGTTGCATCAACGATTTCTAATTAGAGAGAGTTTTTGGCAACAGGCTTTTACTTAGTAGATAATAATACATGTTGTGAATGTGTTTTGTGTTAGTTTTCACATAATAGTAAATTAAAATATTGATATTGCGATATAAATTGGAAACACAACTTACGCGTATGGTATGTATTGATTATAAAAATATTTTTATAGTGTAATAATTTATAGATAAATTTAACTAATTATAATTATTTTTTCATACTATATTACTTGTAATTTTTCTGACTTTTCGTGATATTTACTAACAATCCAGACTAACATATCATAAATATTAAATTGCATTATTAACTTTATACACGTCTTACCTGATTTATAGCATGTAGAATATTCTCATATATAAATTATATATCACATTGGATCTGTAATATAGCTTTAGTATTTTGCATCATTTATTTAAAGTAATAGATAATAATATAGATTAATCGAGTGTTAGTTTAATATATATTGTATAGATCAATATTTTGTAACTCTTGATTTAATCTAAATTCAACTGCGTTGTATGTTTGTTTATATATAATAAGAAAAAAATTCTCTTCTTCCCTCTTTAAAATATAAAAATTATTGGAAAAATTATAAGTTCACTACCTAGAACTAAGTCAATTATAACAAAGCCAACCCGTGGTTAACGAATAGAAGGCCCCCTATTGTTTTAAGCAGCGTCGAGAGGGTCCTCACTATTTTGTGGTGAAAGCCCGACTCAATGTCTGTTAAGTCTAATTTCTCCTATTTGTTAATAATTCATTATTGTTTTTACATATTCCCTATAAAATTATTGAGATATTCGATAGATATGAAATAAGATCTAGATAAAAAACATATGACACTCAAATTTAATTATCTTCTCTTTTATGTGTTCAATGTTATAAACATTATCATTTTCTATTTATATCAAATGGCTAAATTCTATATTATCATATCAAATTGTACATTTATATCTAATAAAAATAACGTAACACTAATATTACACATTAAAAAAATTAGAAAGAAAAAACAAAATGAATTAATTACATGGAAATACTTAATAAAAAGTGTGGCTCCCAAAAATATTGAACCAAGGCAGCCTAAACATATCCGCAAAGCTGACCATAATCATTTGAAAAGTTCTGAGCTCGCTCGACTTAGTTCATTTTTTATAAATTTAAGGGAAAACGAATAAATTAATTTTTTTTTAAAATAATGACTTGATTAATTAAGTTCCCCATAGTTTTCAAACCATTCGTATAAGTCTAACCAATAATAAACCACCACTAATAACTAGATTTAATACTGTAATTGTGTTCTGCTAAAAACTACGAGCTTTTGAGGACCACTGATTATATTTATGAGAAAACATGTTAGTAATAAATTGTAGCCATAATAAAAAATGTTGATAACTGCTTTCGTTTTATCCTACCATAACTACGACTTCATATTAGGCCACAAGGCAAAGTCCTAAATAGTAGATTGAAAAAGCACAATAATTACTTTATTATCATTATCTTTTCTACTTTTTATTATTCAGAAGCAGACTACCTAGTGTTTATTATATCTTAGCATTTCACACATATTTTGCTGAGACTTATCTTTTCTCACGAAAAAGTCACTTCGCTCCTCTCATTAAGTTAGTTAGTAAAGTGTTTTTGCGAAACACCCTCCTCAGCGATCACACGTGATCAAAACAATTAAAATGCTCGATAGGCCAGTGATTAACCAAGCCTCAAATACCATAATCTCGCTGTGACATTCTTGAATCACTGCAGCATGTCGATCCCATATGTCTGAGCTGAGGATTCTAACATGAAATCGAATTAGATTAGAATTTGAATCAGAGGATTATCATGACAGGATTGAATAAATATCATAATAATACAAGTTTTAAAATTTGATATACACAATTCAAAAAAATGAGAACGAATAAACAAAATCAAAGATAATCATACTTAAACTAAGTAGTGTAATTGAATTTCTTTTGATTTTGAGAATATCTCTTTTAAACTTATTTATTAGTAAAAAAGAATTTTTTCTTATTATTACTGATTTCATTTGGACAAGAAATTTGACCACTCAGAACAGAAACATCATTCAGTGACTTGCAGTAATATTCATCAGCGAGAATAATACCATTTTGATGATATTTTTTAGCACATAGGTATAATGATGCGCAGGAACAGCCATGAGGAAATGAAGTCAGTTCTTTACATCGTTCAATACACATTCGTCTCTAAAACGAACGATTATCTGTGTGTAAGTTTTGTTATCTTAAGATACATAAATCTACAACACACATATGTATTATGTCATTCTAAAACCCCACGAACACATACCAAATCAACCACTTAACTAACCGTCGCTTCCCATTTGCTTCTCCAATGTCATGCTGAATTCCGCCTTGTCAGTCACCTACCGATACTATGGACACAAAAAGAACGTTTGCAACCCAAGACAGAGCGTACATCGTCTATCTCTTGCGCTTGGACTTCAGAGACGTAGCCGACTGTGAATTGCTGTGCCAGTTCCGCTTCCTCTGGTTGATGAACCAGTATATTTATTTGCTTCAGCTGCAACCCTGTCTGCTCTACAAGCTTTGCCTTGTCATCTTCCTGCCAGAGTCATGAGATCACATGTATGTTTTATTAACAATTCTTCCAGATGAAAATCAACAATGACTTGTAGAATTTAATCTTTGATGATCATGCATGTATCTTAATATGTCCCGTCTAAGACTTCGACTTTTTAGGACAGACGCTTACAGTTGGATAAGGCCACTTTGAGTGTTGCTGCCACCAATTCTTCAGCACAGTGGTCGTGTCACCAGGCAGTTTTCCAGCCCCTTCTTTTTCTTAATATTTCCTCTCTTACGTCCTCAATTCTCGACTTAAATCCCTGCAACAAATGTACATCATAACTTGAAAGTTCCCAGATGAATATCAACATTTGGAACCATAAATAGACAAAACATAATGTTTACATATATATAATTTGAGTGAGCTTTATACTGATCAGCAGCAATGTAAAATTTACCTGTTTGAGCTCGATTTTGAGTTCCTGTCTCACTCTTTCCATCAAAGACCTCTCTGATTCTGTAGGAAGCAACGGACCAAATCCCATGAGGTCTTGCCCATCACCGCCAGATTGATCAAAGGAGAAATCCATTTGCAGCTCATCCTCATCATCAGACATAGTTGCGCCAGTTCCTTCACCCAGACTCGCTCCTGCACAAGGACAAAGATGCATACACTAAAATAGTCAGCCATCTGGATAAGTTGGTGTAAGAACACTGAAAAGCAAATAATACAGTTAGCACAGAACTCTTCAAGTAATTTAAGAGATTAAAGGTAGGGCACTAATCAAATATTAAAATCTATTCAAGTAGTATGTTGATCAGTTGAATTTTCGACAGCTGTGGAATTGAAGCATGCTGTTTAAGTAGGGACATTAAGCTTGTAATGAAATTCATGCTATCTTGATGTCCCAGGAGCAGAGTCCTATATCTCAAGTTTGGTAAGAAAAGGCAGAGTTGCAAGAATTGAGTGGAAGCCACTGATGCCAATTATCAATGATATTCTCATCACAGGGGGTGCTCCTTACCAGCGTGATGTTTTAATGAACTGCGTGCAGGCTAGTCTAATGAAAATATGTTTGACAGGGGAATTGGTGTAATTTTTCAAACTATAAGGGTAGATTTTGTAATCTAACTTATAATTGAGGGAAGTCAGTATAATTACCGATCAACATTATATTAGCTATGGTGACCGTTTTGAGTTTGAAGAGAAAATTATTTGAAGGGGAATATAATAACATGATGTCTGGAGCTGAAGTTGGACAGCAAAACAGCAGAAATGCATGGTATCAGCTTTTGAGTACCGAGACAAAAGCATAGAAACATTGAATCTGCTTCACTGATGTAAGATGAATACAATAAGATTACTATGAATAAAAAAGTTTAATGGCAAATGCATTACATGTCTTCTTAAGGTCAAACATCCATCAGTTAGCTGAACATATGAGAAAACGACATGACATTTGTTCCATAATGATGCCTCGAATTAAATTACTGCACAGCATACGAGCATAACTCTTTAAAAAATTGAATGTAAATGGCATGCAACAGACCGCCTGTGTTGTTATGCTTGAAGCAGTCCAAAATACTTTAATTATTAATCCAAAAGTGTGTGAGATATTAAGAATATTGATTTCACCCTAGAAGCACAATATTCATAATAATTCTCAATACAAACAATCAATTATAGTACTTTATTAGTAATCATCTGTCGCCAAACTTACAACACAAGTTATACTAATTTGGCGTGTGTTATCATTAACAGGACTAAACAAGAACCCTAACGTAACCAAACATAAAAATTGGATAAATTGAAAAACATACGGAGCTAAAATAAGTAGGAGATATAAATGTTATTGAGTATCTTTAGATTTAGAGTATTTTTTTCCTCTTTTTTTATATAGATGACTTGATTGCTGGTAAACTATTAAGGTAGTATCGAGTATCAAGACACAATTAGACGTACAGCAGGTGATCCTTACTATCGCTGTGCAACATAAGATCTGGGAGTAAAACAAATTAGCCTTTAGTTTGCATTTACATGTGATTAAGATATATGATCTTGCTTTTGAGTGGTTCATTATTCGCCGACGCTGTTTATCAGTGTTTGATGCATTACTTATCAGAAGAAAGTCATTACAACCTTAGACAAATGTCATTGAAACTATTGCGAGTTGAAGATGAGCTCAAGTTAAGTACTATAAGTTGTTTCAAATCCCCGACCTAAGCAATGTACATTGGTAATAAAAATCAATAGATTTAATAAATGAGCTACGCATCTTCTTTTCTGTTTTTATCATCATATCGCAAAGATTTTTTCCATAATGGTATCAATCTATGGAAATTGCTTTTAGTTCTCATTTTTTTATGTTTTTGAAATATATTTGAGGGGAAATTCTAGATTGCAAATCTGAGGTTGTCAAACTCAGGCTAATAATACAGAATGTGCTACACTCTGGTCGTATACCCGCTTTATAAGGGAGAGAATTCACGGAACCAACATATATTGATGTGATTGCATCAACTTTCAGACTGTAGACAACATCTTGAGAAATTAATTTTTGATTGCATGTGCGCGATCTGAGAATCTCCATACTTATCTCTCATTGACAGCGCCGAAACCATAAGATCAATATTTAAATTCACCAACAAAGCACATAAATAAATAGATACCTTCAAAAAATATGTTCTTAATACTGTCATGCTCTCAATACTTAGTAAATTCTGTTTTTTGGCTTACGCTAAACGAACCATCCTATCCTCCCACAGCAACCATTTCGTACCTTTAGAACCCTCTTGGCATTGATGCTCATCCTGTTCTTTGAGTAGTATATGCGCACTATGGTGAGTTTCTCCGAGTAACCACGGCGTCAACAGAGTGAGAGTACATAGTCTACCACATCAGTTAGCGTCCTGACCCTTGCACTATATTATTCGCTATATCTATCAGTTACTCACAAGAAGAATGAACGATCCAGGATCCATAGCTCTTCTCTCTTGACCCCACATATAGCCTTCAATGAGTCTAATATATCTAACCACAAGCACATAATTATATCTGCGCGTGGGTAATACTCTTATTGACGACCTCTAATCTCTCTACCTCTATGACTGCCCACCCGAGAAAGATTGTGCCGTCAAGAACAAAAGTCGCTTCACCAAAATGGCGGCACAAAAGACGTTACAACATAAGCGGACAAGTGTGCCTGTCGACAGCTCCAAATACAACTAAGCCCGCAGAATCGGTATAAAAGATTTCTTTTCCAAAACTTCTGACCAATTTAATCACCCTCTTAATAATATTTTTGTCGATCCAGGGAGATACAATGACTCATGTCGTCCGTTCTATCCAGTCAGAGCAAGAGTGTATCACATTAACTATTCTCTATCCATCTTCATGTGACCAAATATACCTACTCACATAGCTAGAATATTTGCTCTCTGGGGGCAACTTAAACATGTTTTAAAAAATACCTCCCTACCCCCCCCCCCGCACCACCCCCCCCACCATCATGTGTAGCTCTCCTTCAGTTTATATATACATTAAACTCTCCTTCAACACCTAATTTTTTGCTTCAAAGTTTTAGTCTTGAAATTAATCTCGTGGAGTAACTTGGAATCCATCATTCAAAAAATGAAAACTTTATTTCATTTCAAAGATGTGTTTCAAAGGAAGCCTCACTGAACTACTTATTGTTCCTCCATCATGCCAACCAACAGACAACCTCTCTTACCTCAATCCATAAACTATCTCATAATGGATCCCACCACACCTACCTCTTGTTGCCTCACACTACCTTAAAATATCCCCAAATTCATTTCTTATACTCCTTCCCACCAAACCCATCAATATATCTACACCCTTCATTATTTCAAAAATTATAAATACTCCCCTCAAATGGAATAAATATGTAGCCACCAAACAATGATGTGGAAATTACTACTGTACTTTTGTTGATTCTTTTTTCAAAAATAAAATTTGAAAAAATGTAAAAAAAATTGAGAATGGGTAAAGTAAATAATCCATAGATCATATTACACAAAAGTATTTTTTTTTGAAAAAATATTCTAAAATTAAAAATTCTATATTCTAAAATAGTATTTATGGTTCAGTTGAGGGAAAAAATAGAGGCTAGACAAAACACATCGTTGTTAGACAGACTTTAAAATAAATAGGTATTAATTTTTTGATGGGATGGGTATTTATAATTATGTTAAATCTCCTGGAAGATGACGGTAATTTACCCGGTGTATAATACAAGAAGAAAATAAAAGTCTCAACCCAAGTGGAATATGTACATATTAAATGCTTTAATTACCCAGTGTATAATACAAGGAGAAAATAAAAGTCTCAACCCAAGTGGAATATGAACATATTAAATGCTTTGTAGTGTTATTATAGGGATTATCCTTAAACTCTAATATCAATTGATGAAAGTACGTCCATCCAAGAATCATATATATGTGCGTGCTTAAATTTATGTTATATTGGTGCTTAATAAATATTATATATATTTATAGTAATATTAATTAATAACCCTATTAATTTGTGAGTTCCTGTAATCTAAATTTTTGCTAGTTTCTTGTGGCCTCACCCAAAAGACTATGGACTAGCACAAGAGCAAGAAAACATCAATACTGGGGTGGGGTGGGGTTGGGTGGTCATTGAAAGAACAAAACTCTACCATAAGATTATATACAAAACTGATGAATTCACCAAATGTAAACTAAAGGGCAGTGAGATCAATATTTTGAGAAGGCAATGAGTGTTACCAGTGAGAGACTGCAAGTTCTGTTCAATTTCCCGGCAGGCCATCACAGCTTCAACGGCATGGACTCTCACATGCTGCTGCAGCTGCTCTCTAAACGAGCACAAAACCAGCATATAGCATACTGGGGAGAATGCAAAAGGAAAAAAGAAAGAAGAAGAAAAAAAGAAGAAACAAACCCACAAAAGATAGAGCAGCAAAAGACCTACCAAGAAGTTGTCAAGTTCTTGCCTTTGATGTTGAGGGAGCGAATGATGTGCGGCGTTTTGGGCATAAGAGCGCAGGAGATGGTGTGACTGAGAGAGCTGAGCGTCAATAAGGGGAAGCTGATCGATAGGCGTGGCCACACGCAGGCACGAAACGTGGGCTGACAGCAGCTGCTCGTACAGAGGGTGGGTGGCGATCTCCGCCTTCAGCTGGTGGTGCTGCTCGCCGGAAACAGCCATGGATACATCGGTTAGCCCTCCGATTCCTCCACAACCCATCATGCCCATCCCTTGTTCTTGCATATTTGATTCTTGGCACAAAAAACCAAGTCTTTTTTTCTTTTCCCTTTAATCTATCTATATAACTTGACCCTTTTGCTTTTAGACAGCAGTAGAACAGTGCAGTGGGGCTCTATTACTATCAAAACTGTCATATATAGAAATAAGCAAAGAAAAAGGAGGCTGTGAGGAAATCAAAGCAAAGAAAAGTAAAGGAGATTTAAGAGGGGTGGGGTTTCAAGTTTGAAGCAGTGATGATGTGAGGACCACCTAAAAAAGGGTTTCTTGTTTCCACAAGCAAAGTCTCCTCAAACTTATATTTGTAGAGAGAGGGAGAGAGAAAATGGTGGCAGTTTTCTTGATACTGATGGAAGATGGGAGGGCCTTATATTGGGATCAGAGACAACAAAACTTTCTGCACTTACTCAGCAGAGAGCAGATTTTTACACACACACAGCAAATCTGCAGACTGAGAAAACAGATGGGGTGGGGTGGGTGGGGTGGGGTGGGGGTGGAAACAGATTTGAGAAGAGGGTAAAAATATTTATTTTGGAACTTCTGAACAGGGTTTTGTTTGGTTGTGAGTACTGAAAAGCTGATGGAGAGGAAGAAAGAGGAGTAGAATCATTGCTGAAAGAGGAGAGGTAAGAGAGGGACAGGTCAGATCAACACCTCTTCTTCATTATTAAAGCTGCAAATCAATGGCTCATTTCTTGATACACTTCACCTTGTTTTTATTGTGCTTTTATGGCCATCTTTTTTTTTTAGGGTAAGTTAAGTCTATGCTTTCTCAAATTAATTTAAATTACACAAATATCTCAGGTTCTTTTTAAAAAATTTTAAAAATATTTTTTGAGAGGGTGTCGATGTATATATATATATATAATTTTATATTTGATCAATATAAGACATATTTATAAAAAATAATTATACTCTCCTTCCCCAAGGTTTGATGTAATTGCACGTAGATCATTTGTGGTTTGAAAAATTATATTTAACACCCCTGAGGTTTGCTTTCATTTAACAAATAAGTCCCACCATTAGCTAAAAATCATCGAATTTGTTGATATTAACAAAAAGACTAAATAAAAATTGATATTTACCATTGATTGACTTAAAACTGACTTATTGCAGGGAAACATTTTTTTCCGAACTAAACTACCCTTATAACGGTGAAAATATACCTCCTCACATGCATTAACACGTGACGACGTATGTGGGTGATTTGATTATAAAAATATTTATTTGACTTGCTATAGTCAGAAATAAGTCCATTTGGGGTAAATATAGATTTTTCTGTTAATATCAACAAATTCGATGTATGTTAACTCACGAGGGACTTATTTGTTAGAAAGAACAAACTTCATGAATGCTACATGTAATTTCCCAAACCACATGAGGTTACGTGTAATTACAACGAATCTCAGTAGAGGAGAGTGTAATTGTCCCTATTTATAATTATAATTATAATTTCAAGAAGGGTATTTCTAATTTTGAAAAGAACGATGAGTGTTTATGTAGGTAGACTTAACCTTAAAGAGTGTCGATTTAGTTTACTATACTTTTTAATATTGGAGTGGATTTAATGAAAAAAATTATTTAAATCAAGTTTAGTCGAATCGAATCTATCATAAAATAATTAGTAAGACACTTTATACATAATTAATTATATTTTTCTTAAAAAATTGTACACTGATTACATAAATAAATGTATTGTGTAATTGATTTAGACATGATAAAATTCTATGTGGATTAAAATTTTCCAAATTGAATACACTATTTTGTGAATTAGACCTCAAACTAATAAATCCTATCTAAGCAATGTGTGGGGTTTGTAGGTGGGATTAGGTGGTAGTGATATATTATTGATAAACTATTAGTAGTGTTGATAGGGACATTTCACTTGATGAATACCATACAACACAAGCTGTTCTTTTTGTCTTCTTAAGGAGAGAAGAGAAAGATAGAGAATTAAGAAAAAAGTTTTTTTTTTTTTTTTTTGGTTGTTGGTTGGAGATAATAGTAGTTCTCATGATTTGAAAATAAATAAATAAATAAATAAATAAATAAAGGAGGGGGCAAAAAAATATATTTTTTGAAATGGTATTTTTTTTGTCCACTTTGATTTTTGTTTTATCGAAAACAATTTTTTTAAAAAAAAAAACATATTTAGTCCAATTTATGTCAGAAAATACTAAATTTAACATAAAAATAGGGTTGTCACGTGCCAATGCCAAACATGAGGTGTTTTTTTCTTTTTTTTTTTTTTTGGGCGAAATTGGCATTTTTAGGCAAAAATTGGACAACATGTACTACTTTTTTATTATTTTTTTCAATCACAAAATTAAAATTTAAAGTGAATCAAAAGTGCCACCTCACCATACACGACGAAAAAAGCATTTTTTTCCCTAGGAAACTATATTATATACTATATTGTATCATCTTTTGATAATTATTACTTGTTCTTAAATTTTAAAAAAGAACTTGAATTTTTATATTGAATTGTTTAAAAATTAATAGTTATCATAGATAAAATAAATTGAGTAAATCACACAAAAAGAAGTAAAGAAAATTATGGTATTAATTTGCAATGATTTATTGATTTGATTATATATTACCAATATATAATGTCATTATTGACAACTTTTTCATTATTTTCACATAACATCTCAAGGGATGTTTGAAATAGTTTCTGCTTTTGTGGTAGAAATAAGTTTAGAAAAAAATTGTAAGTTAGGCAGTAGTAAAAGTTAGTGTTATTTGAAAAACAAAAATAAAAACTTAAGTTAGATTGTTTGAAAAATATTTTAATATTTACAGTTTTACAAACAAACTGTCTAAGCTGGTGAAGAGTTGTTTATAATTTTTGGATTAAATTAACTTAAAGTCAACGTATAAATTATAAAATAAAAATATTATTTTTATATTTTTTTAATAGTAAGAGAGACGTTCTTATTTTCAGCATTTGCAAACACCTTTTTAATATTGAGAAGAATGTGAAGTAAGAGGAAGAGAAAAGATTTTGCTTGTTGGGTAAAAGAAAAAAAAAAAGAAATGTAAGGAAGATAAATATGTGAGCTTGTACAATCCTAGACATCTTCGAAAACCAAACCCTAAAAAGGACACGATATTGTCGTTGCAGTCTTGTTCAAATGGTAAGATTGAAATTTCACAATTAAAAATTTGTGGGTTCAAAATTCAAAAATATAGGTATAACATTACACTTAAATTCCCTTTAAAAATGTAAAATTACCTTTTTTATAAATTTTTTTATAATTATATATACACCCCCTTTAAAAAATTTATTGTTTATACGTGACCCCATTTCGTTAGAAATTAAACGAAAAATGCTACCGTTAGCAAAAAAAAGTTACATAGAGTTCTAATTTTACTCCTCATGTAACGTTCTTATATAATAATAGGAAAAAATATAATAATCTTAAAATCACTTTTATCCTTTTTTTAAATACAAAAATATACATAAAAATATTAAATCAGGAGCCAAACTAAAATTTTATGTAATTTTTTCTGCTTGCATCATATATTTTCGTTCAAACCTAACAGAAGGGAGTTAGATGTGAACGGAGAATTTTTTTATTAGTTCAAAAAAAATATAATTTCGCATTTTTAAAGGGAGTTAGTTTAAGTGTAATTAACCCTATAGGTATATATGTACTTTATATATATATATATTATATATATATATATATATAAATAATAATGGTTTCTTTGAATGCGATTGACAAATTTGACTTGCAATTATTTTTATCTATACTTGAATTTGAATGTACTAAATGATCCAACGAACTGCATCTTATTAAAAAAAATATATACACAATACTATTTCAACACAAGAAAATATTTGATAAATTTCCTTTTTTTTTCAATCACAAAAAAATCTAAATACCCAGTGAAGTATAATCTATACCTTTATATTAAGGGAGAGCATCTAATTGGTGTCTCTTCCTATTTGGTTTGTCATTTTTTTCTTTTTTTTAAAAAAAAAATAATTTTAGTTTTTTCTTTTCTTTTCTTAACCTCCAACTCTCTTTCTCTTCCCCCACTATTCACTCAATAACTTCCCATAACTTTATCAATGACGTCTAGCTCAGTTGGAAAAATTGAGGCCCTATAATTTTAGAGGTCATGAGTGCAAACTCTGCCTAGTATAATAGTAGGTGTTATTAAGCAGGATATGATTATTATAATAGTCTCTAGATATTGAAGGCGACAGGAATGATTGTACTTGTACTCGATCTATTTCAATTCATAAAAATTTCATCGTTCTTACCTCAAAAAAAAAAAAAAAAAAACTTTCCATAACCTTTATTATTTTTTATTTTTTATTTTTTATTTTAATTAATTAACATAGATATTTTTAAGAAATAATAATTAAATTATTTAAATTTTAATTGCACACACAAAGAGTGTGCCACAAATTACTAGTTCAATAAAAAGCTACATTCTCTCATAAGGTACATTATATGATCGAATCAATTTAAACATGAGAATACTAAATCATTCGTCAAGACCGTAGATCATACAATATTGTACTATAATCCTCAACGGATCAAATACTCTTTTCGGGAAGCGACAACATAAGAGGTTTTTCTTCTTTTTTAAGTAGTAATTATGTAAAGATTACATCAACATCCCAATAAATTAAATTATACATCAATATGACTAAACATAATAAATAAATTAAAAATACTCACGTAAAATAAACTAAATATCCACACATTCGATAGAAATATATATATATATATATTTAAATATATATGTTCATGGGAGTTGAGTGATAAGAGACATAAGGACATATTTGACAAATTTTAGGTGTATCCAACTTCTCGTTTAATAGCTCATTTTAGAGCTAATTCTACTCAATATTGAAAGGTATGGTTTATCCACTCATCCCATTGTGATTGGTTTCAATTTGATCAAATAGGTCATGACTATAATTTTGAAAAACATATTATAAATTTTTCATAAAGCAAGATAATTAATAAATATATTCCCTTATTATTGTAGATTCATCTTGTAAGAAAAAAGGGGAATAAATTATTTTAAAATTAACTTTTTCAATTAATTAAATTAAAAGGTAGTAATTACAGACTCAATGCGTGTGTGAATAAAAATAATATAATAATAATAATAATAATATTCTAATAAAAATGATGGCATTTAATAAATTAAGATTGATGGTAAAATTAATTTTAAAATAAAATATAAATTAAAATTAGCTACACTTCAGTTAAAAAAAAAAAAAAGAACGAAAGCAAAGATAATTTATCTTTTACTTAATTTTTCAAAGGAAAATCACATTGAAATATTATTTGTCTACCGGAATTAGTTGTTATTGGCTTGTCCCGCTTAATTAGTAGTACTAGCTAGTGGTTGAAGTACACTCGATATATACGTACTCAAAACTTTTATTATATTTATTTAATTAAATAAAATTAGAAAGAAGATAAAATTAAAAATTAATCAAAATCGATAACTAAATTAACTTTAAATATGTATATATTAATAAAAACTTATTGATAAATCCAATTCGATAAAGTAATGGTTATTTTATGGAAGAAACAAATATATTTAAGCACATTTAGTCCATGCATTTAATGCCAACCAAAATAACTACTATGTGGATCTTTAGTATATATTAATTTTTTTTTAGTCAGAAGCTATGATTTTTTTATTAATTGAAATAAATCGATTACAAGTACAATAATTCCTATTGTGTCCAAAATATAAACTACATTCACAGCAAGAAACTAGGGTTAATTTATTTAATTTCTTATATTTAAAATTCGTAATTTTCATCCCTAATAAATTTTGAGGTGAAAAATTCCAACTATTTTGTGACTTAAGATTGAGAGTTGGGGTGTCACTATTATGACCTCGTACCAACTATGTATATGTCAATAAATAATTTTGTCTAGTTATGTCTTTAATGTACAGTTAATGTTTTACTGCAAAAAGCAACATCAAATACTAGGGCCATATTTAAGTTTTATTGCATGTATGTAGCATTCTTTATTATTTTTAATGTTCAATGATTAAATTTTTAAGGGACAAGTACATAGTTATTCTTTGAAATTCGACATAATTACACGTAAATACTAGAAAAAAAAAATTACTATTGGCTACAACTTTAATAGTTATGGATTAAAAACCATAGTAAAAAATTTCTATTAACCATGATTAAATAAAACTGATACAAAAATATAGGTTTTCCACCACAGAAAAAGTTATTTGCCATGGCTTAGCCATGGTAGAAATATTTGCCATGGTTTTTAGCCATGGTAAATACTTTAGTCACCTCGCAGATACCACGACCACAACCGTTACATGACCGTTGTTGATGACTATTTGCTATGATTTTTTTATTTTTAACTATGGCAATTAGTCATGGTTAAATGTTATTTTTTTGTAGTGAAATCACCTATGATTTAAAGATTGGATTTAGTACTTGAAGTTTGTTTCTATTTAACAAATAAATCCTTTTGTTAGTTTAAATTCACGAATTTGTTGATACTAACAAAAAAATTGAGTGAAAAACGATCTTTACCGTCCATTGACTTATTGATGATTTATTGTTGTTCAAATATTTTTTCTGACTGAACTACATGTATTAACGTGTGAAGATGTATGAGGGTATTTTGATCATTAAAATATTTGTTTGACTTGTTATAAGTCAGTAATAAGCTAGTTAAGGGTAAATATGAATTTTCAAGCGAATTTGGTGAATTTTTTTATTAATAGAGAGACTTATTTGTTACGTGAAAACAAATTCTAGGGGTACTAAATGTAATTTTTCAAACTTTAAAAAGTTTACGTGTAATTAACCAAACCCCATGAGAGGAGAATGGTGTAATTATCCCTTATTTTAATCTTATATGATAATTGCATGTAATTATGTTATACTAAAAGAAATTAAGTACTAAATATAGTTTTACTGTCATTGTTGGATGATAAAGTCATTAAAAGAAGATGATTGAATAGTGATATCAAACTTAAATTTAAAGGATAAATTCTATAATTTATCCTTTCATTTTTCTCAAACTTATATGTTACTTAATATGTACATATATATTAAATTTATATAATATTACTTATATATAATATATAAAAAATAAATAAGTATATATATATATATATATATATATATATATCATATGTCATACATAAAAGATACATATATATAGGCGGCGCTGCCACAGCAAACGCCTAGTTCTGTAATTTGGGCAACAACGCCGTCGACCAACACAGAGGGAGGCGCCGGCGCAGCCGCATTGGTGGAGGTGGTAGCCAATGCAGGAGGAAGGAGAAAGAAAAAATTATAATTCTTTTTTCTAAAACTCAAAAATCTATAAGAGAGTGTAAAAATAGTCATTGTAGCAGATGTGGAAAGGCATGAAAACCAATCATTTTCTCAGGGTTATTTAATATTTATTTATAAAAACAATAATTTTTTAATTATTATAACTTTTTTATGTCGAATCGTGGACAAAATGCTAGATGTCCACGACTCGACACTAAATTTTTCTTTTTAAAAAACTTCTGCCTCGACAATAAATAATTTTTTTTTTAAATTTACATCCAAGACTCGGCCTCGTGGATGGCATCCACGACTTCGAGTCGTCGATGCCATCCACGACTCTTTTTTTTTATAAATGTTAATTAATCAATAAAAATAAAAATTACAACAATAAAATTGTATTAATTAAAAAAAATATAATTTTTTATACAAATTGCAAGAATGCAACTACTATGGACAACCCCACACTGGCACTAAGAATCTCCTGTTCGTTGGGCTTTGTCTTGCACGTGTTTGCGGCCAATCCATCTCGTTACAGGTAACATTGAAGTTTTAAATTTGTAGACAATATTTTTTTAAACTAATAATTTAATTTTATAATCTTTTTTCAAATTTGGGTCTGGTCACGTATTATTCAATTTTGTCTTAGACTGGGTGCGGAAAGTGTATACACGGGCCAAGTCCAAACATATAATAACCGTTTACTCCTAGCAGCACCATATGGTGCGACATGGAATTGTGAGCACAACTTCACCCGGACAGTACGAATAACTGTTTGGGTCATAAAAGATATATTGGACGAAATGCAGTTTAACCAGGTATCATATATTCAAGACATTACATACATTTATATGACTATTAAGTGCACATTAATTTACATCTTTTCATTTATTACATTTTATCTGGCAGCCATATGACATGGACTCATATGTCATCATGGCCTATGTAGCTGATTTTAACCCCCAGCTACGTAGATCACCATGTCATTTAATATTATATGCAATAGTCGAAATGCACCATCCTGAATGGGTAGTTCGTCAATTCGGGATGAGGCAAAATATTCCAGAAGCGACGGATACTCAAAACATGAGTCTGCATAATATCTCCTGTGAAAATCGTACAGGCGCAAATTGGAACCTGCAACACATACAATACATCACTATATGACAAAGATGATATGACACAATTGTACAAAGGCCATCCATTTCCAATAGAAAAGACACAAAACGAGGGTATTGAGAATGACACAACAACATAACGTCATTTCGTGTCGTCATCTACTGATAGACGTGTGGAAAACGATTACCAACCTGGAGATGCATCTGTATTGCAATTGTGGTATGCTATATAATATCAGATACTTTATTTGAACAATTTTTTTTCTTACATTAAAATTTATTATGTTTCTATATTTTTCAAACTGAACAGGTAAATACGCTTGAAGCACTTTGTCAATCTACACCACTAGATATTGAAGGATATCGCCAATTAGTGGCCCGATTTGCACACGAAGTAAAAATTATCAAGAAAACCATAACACGTCAATCATAACAAATTGCAACATCATCCGATACTGCTCCCACCACATCCCACAGACAAATGATAAATTATAACCGAATGTCTATCGATTCAGTTGAACGTGGTGATGTTGGGGTGGATATAGCTGGTCCTTCAACAATGTATACGCCTCAAGGTTATTGCATGCCTCAATCGTCTCAAGATTACTATGTGCCTGAACCGCCACAAGATGATTAGTTTCAATCGGCTCCATACATGCCAAGTCATGCAAATGTTTATTCATCATATGTAGATCTTGACATTGGCATTGCCATTAATCAACCATATGCACCATGATATAGTATTTTACCAATTCTATTTCCATCATTTAGTGCATATCAGGACAATGTGAGTCCAGTTTTGCAACATCATCAAGTCGGTTGCACATTAGTTCTGGGGGTGACGATAATGATGAACAAAATGAGCCAATACAAATATGGACGATAAAATAAGAAAACCTCAACGTCAACCCACAAACGCAATTGTGGAACGGGCAGACACTTTTAATATTTGTATTCATTATATTGTGTAATATTTTGTAATAAATTTATTTATAATGTTAAAATTTTTTTTTTTAATTATAATTAAGAATTTAGAATTATAATTATTTTTTTTAAATAAAAGCCGAGTCATGTACGGCAAGTACGATACAGGACCGTACTTGCCACCCAGGCGTCAACAACATGATGTCGTGGATGCCATCAACGAGACGATCGATAATTTAAAAGAAAAATATTTATACGGCAGAAATTTATAAATAAAAAAAAAAGTAACGAGTCCTGGACAGCGTCCACGACTCAACATAAAAAAATTATAGTAATTAAAAATTATTTTTTTATAAATAATTTTTTTATAATAAATTATTAAATAAGCCCATTTTCTCACATGGACCCATGCAATAACAACTTTGTTAAATTTGACACAAAATTAAATTTTAAGATTAATTAGACTTACATCCTAAGAAAATATAAAATTATATTTTTTTCAAAAAACTTAAAATTACACTTACAATCCCTTAGAGAATTCATTGTTTACACTTAACATCCTTTTGTCATGATTTAAACAAAAAATATTAACGACAGCTAAAAAATTATATAAATTTTTTATTTTATCCCTCATTTAGCATTTTCATGTAATAATTTTATACTTTTAGGGCTCATTTACTTGGGTTTATTAGCAAGGATATCCCAAATTATCCTCATCTATATCTTGTTTACTTAATTTTAATTTGGCCCGCACTTATCCCGAAGGCCCGGTATAGAAATGGATTTATGGTTGATTATAATCATGATCCAAATGGTGGTATTATGCAATCTTTATGGCCTAATTGTATATTATTAAAATTTTATTGCCCAAATAATCCTCTACTTTTAGCATTTATTCCCAAAAACACTCCCTTGTTTTAATTAAATTTATTTTGATGTAAAAAAATTATAATAGTTCGTACAAGTTAGATATATAATTGATGTTATCTTATATATTTTTTAATAATTGTGTTATTGGATGCATATTTATATTATCATATATTAATAAATATGTTTTTTATGAAGATGAATATGGTGGTGATGCAAAAATGATATAGATATAAGATGTATAAATAAAAAGTTTAATTATTTTTAAATATTTTATATTTTGTGATGTGAATACGTAACATTGATGTTCTTGTTCTATTACGGGGCAATTTTGTCAATTACACATTTTATCCCTTATAACAACTACAAAAATAAATACAACATAAAATTATCACATAATAATCATCCAATAATCCCAAATTTTATTGTCCAAGTAAACAAGATATATAGTGTGATAATTTTATTTCATCCCACATTTAATCCATCATTAATCTATACTAGTATAATCTCATCACTCAAAGTAAACGGGCCCTTAAGGAAAAGAAATATAATGATATTGGCATCACTATATATATATATATATATATATATATATATATATATATATATATATATTATATTTATCCCTTTAAATACAATAAGTATACATAAAAATGTTAAATGAGAAATAAATTGCAAATTTATTTGTTTGCGTCAACATTTTTCGTCTAAACCTTAATGAAAAGGGGTCAAGTGTGAAGAATTTTCGAATATAATGTAAATATAATTTCAAAACTTAATTAAGCGAAAATATAATTTTGCATGTAAGGAGTTAAGTTTAATTAACCCTAAATGTAAATAACACGAGGATTTTTAGATTATTTCTTTAATAGGGGCCTTTTTGCAAATTTACACAACTAAAAAAGAAAGTTTTTGCATTTGTCCCTTGTACTTTGAACAAAAAGTTGTTCAAATAGTGTTAGTAGTGTATACTTCTTCAATAAATTGATTTTCATCATCAAAATCAAACATCCAACCACAAGAAAAGCACAAACCAAATATTTTTACCTGTATGAATCAAGAAATCATAGGTCGCTTATGTTATGACAGCAGTTATAAATTACTCAACATGGACCCTCGCGTCAATGGAGGACATCCAATGCACAATCTTTTAACAAAAAGTTATACATCCTTAGAATCAAACCAATATGCTCTAAACATCAAAGTGTTGGACATTCCATGAGCACAGATCAAATGCATGGAAATCATTCAGTGTTTTAACTACTCGAATGTGAAAACATAAAAAAGCAAATAAAAGGAGCTGTCAGCATGTAATTTCATCCGATTCCGTTGGTTTCTGGCAGTAATCACAAGCGTATAGATGTTCGTCACACAACAGAAAATGAGAAATAATGGAAATTGCAGTTGTAAAAGTTCCAAGCTTATATAACTTAAAAATGTGGTTTCTATTTACAGCACAAAGTGAGTGTAGTTAGAGTTACAGATTATATGGGAGTCATGATTCGGCACAAGCAGCAACGGGGACCAAGAAATAATCACAACAACATTCACAAAACTTGCTTGTCTGAAACCTGCAGGTATACTCATCACATCACAATGCACTTCTCCTTTGATTTTGACTCCTGCTTGGATGAGCTTGTGTGCTTCCCGCTACTGCGTGAAACCTGCAGCAATTGTAAGGTTTAGAACCATACTCCATCCAAGAAGGGACCATTGGGACCATAACCAAGACAAACACACACAAACAAAAGCACTGCCAATTTATGCACAAGAAAAACAGAAGATTTGCACCTGCAGATACTCAACTGTAGGAAGAATGTGTATATGCATTGAATGTAAAAACATCAAACTGTAAGAATCAAATCATGTCAATGGTGAATTATTAGGCTAATGTGGCATGACACCCATTTGTTGGGTATAAGGATTTACCAAATCATAGTTGGAGACAGTAAATGTACCGTCAACTGTTTTACCATCTGCACATGTAGAAAAAGTTTATCTTGCCATACCAAGTCCTAATTTTTGCCAATATTGGAAGAACAGACCACAACAGTTATATATGAACTGAATGAAGATGAGCTATAAACTCTAACCATCACACTCTGAATCCTTGTATTGAGTATGCATAAATGTCTGTGTCTTGTGTATCCTTTGGTGCGAGAATTTGTTGTATTTGCATATCGGTGTTGCCAATATATAACACAAAGAACTTTAATTGGATTTAAGTTTTATATATTATTTTAGCTAGCGTTTCCCCCCTTGTGAATCAGGTGTCATCATTTGCTTGTGTGAAACAACCATAATAATTTGTTGGATGCAAAGCATCTAGTGCCATTTCAACATGTCACAAACTCTAGGGTTCGTTTGGTTCAAATCAGAGGAAAAGAGAAGTGAAAGGGGGAAGAGGATGGAAAGAATAATAGTTTTCCTTCAAGTTGTTTGGTATGATAAGAAGGGGAGTAAATCTCAAATACTTCCACTTGTTTGATACGAGGAAAACAGAATGAGAAGAAAAGAATATTCTTTGTAATTCTATCGAATAACCCTCCTCTTCATTTTGTATTACAAAATAAACAAATTATTATACTAATATAATTTTAAACCTTATTAAAAAAATATTTATCAAACAAGAACAAGAATAATTTTTAATTAAAAAAAAAGTCAACATCGATGTAGTAGTTTTTAAGTGATTTTGTTATTTTTATAAGACAATTATGTATGGTATTATCAACAAGGAGAAAAAATTAAAACAAATTATATATATATGAGCAATAGAGTAAATTAAAAAATATATATATACTTTATTGTCTTTTTGGTCTTATATTTTTACTTTGGGCAGAAACAAAACTGGATTCCGAAGAGGTTTCATATACATGGAGTTTTACTTCCTCTCCACCTCTTCCCCTTAACCAAACACCAAACTATCTCTTGTACATTCATTTTTATTTCCACTTGTCTTATACTCCCACTTTTCACCCCAACCAAACATAGTCTTAGACTCTTTCCAGGAGATCCTACAGTAATGAACGCAAAATAAACATGCAATGCCACTTACAGGGTCCTTCCAATGGTCAACTCGATTTTACTATTCCAGAGATCCTGGAAATCCTGCTAGTTTCTTGTATCCAAGTCCACAAAAAATTCAAAAAAAATTTTGTAGCCAAATAAGGATTCAGGGGAAGAAGACGAAAGAACATCAGGTATAGGAAAGTAACATAATAATGAACGTTAATCAACCATTCTTTCTTCAATAACTCATGTGCAACATTAAAGTATAGCACTACATCCAGACCATAAGCATATGGACAGACATAAGAAGTCAAGGAACTTATTAAAGTTACCTGGGGGCCAGTGACCAGCCTTGAACCCCCACTAACAGCTGGCTGCTGCAGAATACGCTGCGACTGCTGCTCCTGCTGCTGCTGCTGCTGCTGCTGCTGCTGCTGTTGTTCAAATTCTTGTTGTTGAAGAGCTATCGCTAATTGCAAGTCAGAACTGCCAAAAGAACAGAAATACAAATAACCAAGAGTGCTAAGAGATCACATATAAACGGAAATAATGAGATACCACCTATAATAAGTAACAGACATCCGTAGGAAACAGATATGCGACGGAATTCAGCCAAAAGCCAGATGAACTGTTCTAATGCCAGGGAACATATAAATTGATACGAGAAAAAAGTTCGACTAAATTTTTTTCCGTCACTAGGAAAGAGTATTTAGAAACACATTTTACCAGGACGATAATAAACTCACATAGTAAAGATTTGGAAACATGTTGTACTGGCACTTGAACAAAAGTAGGTGAATTATGAATATTCCAATTTCACACCAATCGTAGTATATATGCTATATAATGCATAAAGACCTAATTAACATGAGTACACCACATGCTAGAGAAGTCAGAGAATTACTTGAGACTTGCATTTGCTTGAGCACTATCTATGCTAGCTAAATAATCCTGCAAAAAGCAAATTGGTATTATTTAGAAGTGATGGACTTAAATGCCAGGAGATCTGGAACATTAAATTGCTACATACAGCAGTACTAGCCATCACATTCTGTTCATCCCATGTGCTGCTGGAGTGGTCCTCCATCTTGAATTCCTTAAAGTTGCCCGTCATGTATACAGTATCACCATTAACCTAACAATGCCAATCAAATTACAAACAAAAACAACAAATCAATGCTTAGCTACTCTACTGAAAAGATTAGAACACAAATGTCGAATGCTGTTTCCACAACACTACGAAACCAAAACCGGAGCATATTAATGTCTCTTTTAGTACTCCAACAACCAAAGTAAACTAATGTCGCTTAGTACTATTGGTAAAGAATACAGAGAATCAAATTAAGGGAAACAAAAAAACAATCCCCTCAAGGTTCCTATATTATCATGAAAGCCTAGCACATAAATAGGTGTTACTGGATCTCCATGTTAATTGGACTGAGGTAGAGGTGTCGAATATGGATACATATACATTCATGAACCTCTAAATTTTGAATAAATGGGCAACATAAAGTATTTTCAATTATCAGCCGATTCAGTCCTGTATAGATATCATAAATGGCCTATAACACAAATGAAACAGGTCTACAATGTTGTCATCTCAAAACATGGAAGAAGCATGTCATATGAGCTCATCCAAGTGTCAAGTGTCAACATTGACGCTTCATGAATTTGGAAAAGTCTAAATATAGCTTTGACCTATATATGCTGAATATGAAACTAATCAAAACATATAACAAAAAACGATAGTTGTTACAATTGATATATTTGAGGGAAAAAAAAAAAAGTTTTCCATGAATGTTGGGAAAAAAATAATAAATAAATCAAGAATTCTCTATTGATCATACTCAAACCGTAACAACCACAATTCAAAACAACGGTGTGATGAAGAAAGCATTCAGACAAGGTAAAATTGGCTTGCATGCTAATACAATTAAGCAAGGCCAAAAAAGAAAGTTTACATACTATTGTCACATCTTTACAACTGTGGCATATTGGGATTTTATTTCATCCAAAAGGAAAATACTATCATCCAGTAATTAAAAATAAAGAACCATTTCCATACTAAAACCTCACCTCATTAAGCTTTTCCCACACCAGATCCGGTTGATTAATGTAGCCTTGATCTGTTGCTAAAATGTAAAGTTCACCTTCATACTGCAAATAAAATTATATTAGGTACAATTCCAATCAAGAAGCAAACAAAGTTGATACTGTAATAGGCAGCATTCTAGCTACAAGAAAAACGTTAAGAAAGAGAGAGAGAGAGGAAAGAGGAGTGGAAAAAGAACCGAACTGATTACATATGACATAATTAACTCTTACCGTCATGAATCCAACCCCATCCCGTCCCAAAAAAAGAATCTGGTAGTCCAAATGTAGGTGGAAATCTCTTTATGAATTTTCTTATTATTATCATATGAATTTGTCACTGTAAAATAACTGCAAAATCAAAATGATATCATGGTCTCTAAACTAGCTTTCTGGTCCACCCTTAATCGACATCATTTTGCGAGTTCATATAAACTACACTGCAGCTTTCATGCTTACTAGGAGCACTGACGTTTCTTATACACACCCGCACATATATGTGTACAGGTTTCATGTATACACACAACAAATGTGTATACGTCATGCATACACATTAGAATTGCAACAAAAGTATGTGGGGTCCACTTAGGGATGGGACCCAAAATTGCATCCCTGAGAGGATTATCGTCTTTCACATAATACATGATATGGATATGATGAAGCTCTTGCTCCATAAATAAGTTCTTAAAAATTATACTGATTCAAAAAAATTCTTGCTAAAAATCATTTAAATGTGAATCACTATATGTCATATCAATGTTTTAACCTCATCGGTCACTAAATCAAGTAGAAGTCACATCAACTTATTGGTGAACCACCATTATAGTTGCTGATGAAATGTAGGCGTGTAAGATAGCTTTACAAGCCATTGCACAAACCTTAAACATCGTATTGAAATGGTTATTCCTGAAAAACACACAAAGCTCACGTTCCTTCACTTTGTCTTGTAAGCAAAACAGGCTGCAGAGGAAAACAAACAATCAGCACCTTCCTATGCCTAACAAAGCACGTCTTCTCAACCACCTTGTAAAATAGCAAACATACGTACCCATATATAGTCAATTGACTAGCACTGTTCCTCAAAAAGTTCCTGATAATTTCCCCTATGAGAATCAGTAAGAAGTAATTAAATGCATTAGCATAAACCTTCTATGCTTGAAGTAAATAAACAAATTAAACAAGAGAGTTTATTTTTCCTAATAAATTATTAAAAAAAAAATCCACCACAAAAATGACTCTCATTCATTTAAAGCACTTTTCACCTTGTTTTATTGATATCCTTTCCTTGCTATTGGGGGCACCAACGTCCATACAACCTCTGTTGTCCACTTGCTCTGCAAGAACCACCTCGCCTTCGTAAACAGGCTCTCGACTTTCATAAGCTATGGTTCCTGACTCCAATATGCACTCTTCACCTTCATAAATGGGTTCACTGTCATCAACGCTGGAAGAGAAGGCTTCAGGTTCATCAATATGATGCATTTGGCCAGCAGATGAATTTGAATCTGCAGCAGCTTTCAATAAGCTAGGTGAATCTCTTGCTTGGCAATCAGTTTGATGATTTCTGGTTTCATCTGGGTCAGAGGTGGTTGTGATTTCACTTTGAGCATGTTCATCACTTGATTTATCTCGAGGTCTATCAGAAGCAGATGGAGGATCTATGCCAGAAGATACAGATTGAACCTTTCCATTCTCAGTTCCAACATCAGAACTAACTACAGTATCACCAAGTTCTCTAGATTCTTCATAGGTAGGTCGCATACAGCTCTTGTCCTGGTCTGTCTTTGAGATAGCTCCCTGTAAAAATACCTCGGGGGATTTCAGATCTACATGGTGATTGTTCAGAGCATTGCTATCATTGGATATCGGTGTCCCAGTCTTTACAGTTTCATCAGAAAAATTCTTTTCTGCTGTTTCCAAAAGCGTAATGGGTTCAGAATCCTTAACATATGCACTTTCATGTAAATTAACAGCACCAACTACACCATCTGCTAATGCATTTGACCCTTCGGCTTCTGATAATTTGAGGACTCTTAAAAGCTCTGCTTCTTCTTCAATATCCCCTTTTCTTGCTTTATGTGGGGGAGAATCATCAAAAGATTGACCTCTTGAAAGACATGGAGATGGTACTCCAAGAGCTGCAGTTGTTGCAGCAACAAAATCTACACTGTCCTCTTCAGGATTATTTTTCTGTTCACTCTCCATAATTTGTGTTTCCAATGAAACTAGCTCCCCCATGAGAGTGTTATATGATTTTGAGCTGATAGCATCTGCTGTTTCATGATCCTGAAATGCACGCATCACCAGAAACATTCATAAGATGAAACCAAGTCCGCCACAATTCACAGACATAGCCAGAGGAATAAAAAGTGAAATAGGAAGGTTCGACTTACCAAGAAAACAGATCTTATAATCCAACAATATTGAAAAGACAATTGATCATTCCATTATACCACACATGAAAAAATAAGAATTTCAGCACCAAGCGTATTCATTACTGTGACACCAAATAAAAATTTCAGCACTAAGCATATTCATTATTATGACACCAAATACTCGGAGAATCCATGAATAGCTAGAATTAACCAAGCATTATGCAGAACCAAACCTCCATCCTTCACTACTTTCGGCCTCCAAAATATTGCCTAGAGAATTGATTACACAACTTGCGAAGTTGTGCACCGCCCATCAGATTTTAGATCTACTCTACCATTTTCTCAAAATGTCTCGTCACAGAACAAAACCCAGAATATCCAGTCACTTTTCAACCAAAAAACATGTGAGCATAGTTAGAAATTCAATGCAATGTTTATTATAATACATCTTTTAACTTTCTCACTTCTCATTTGGTCAAATGAAAGCCCCCTTTTAAATGTAACACCCTTCTCATTTCCAATATAATAATTTATTCAAGAATTGTTGATGTCCTGTCAGAGTAACATTAATGAAGATTATTCTTTTCAATAATCTAAAAGGCCTGTCAAAAGAGGGGTTTCAAATTTGTCCATATCCTCGGCTTTTATTCTTTCCTTTTAAGTAGGTTTAGATATGCAGAGCTACATTCCAGATATGACGTCTCACCTGTAGATACTTAACCTGGTAAGTTTCTAACAAGTCTTTACTAATTTTCATAAAGTAACAACATACAATCTCGAAACCAGAGAAACATCCATTATTGTTTAATTCAACAAACATATCAACATAAACAAGTAAAAATGAATAAGTTTCAAACACGGGATCCCAAAAGTCTGCATTTTCCCTTCATAATACCCTCAATTTTACAAATTATCACACATTTTAATAAGTAATGGAGGTCAGTCATCCAAAGTGCTCGTCCATAACACAAGCGACATTTAATGTTTGCCAAATGACAATTCCGAGATAGCGGTAGTTAAGCAAATAGGTCCTAACTAATATGATCTCCACAATGTAAGCCTCTCAGATTGAGAAATGAGAGAGATCAGCAAGTGGCAGAGAAAGATGGAGAGAAGAGACCCAGTCACTAACTTCCCAATGACAGTTGGCACTATGACACTCCAATATCAGACCAGAAATTCAAACTAAAAAGTGGTGTCCCAAGCTGATAACTTGTACTTTGTGCTCCAAGAACTGTTATGAGCTCATAGGCACCTATTTTATTTCCTTCCTTGTTTGCTTTCTTGCATGTTAAAAGTCAGCATGTTTCCACGGTTGATGCCAAAGATGGTCAAGTAGGAATGGCGGAAAACTTATAGAAATGGTCGCCATATTTCAAAAGTTAGGATCAAAGATGGTTGTGCTGAACTGATAGTATGATTTTTTCTATGGCATGCTATCCAGCAATGAGGGATCAGGCAAGTTACTCTGTGAGATGGAGGGACGGTGAGGTATGGCGGCGAACTGTCTCAGTGGAGGAAACTGCCTGGAATGGTAAAAAAAGGCACTTTCCATCTTTCTCTTTTTTATCATTCTCTGGTAGAATATTATGGGTCAAATGCCACTTGCTTCTAATTTGGGGAAATGGGCTACTTGAGCAACGGATGTATAAATTGAAGATCCATCTACTTAAATATCTGTCTATATACACACATATTAGTAGAGTCTGTCTGTGTGTGTGTGTGTGTGTGTGTGAGAGAGAGAAAGAGAGAGAGAGAGGGAATCTCTTCCTTGCTTGTAAAAAGTCATAAAACAGATTAATCGCCGCTAAAAAATTTGATTTAAGAAAACAAGAATTGCTTAGGAGAGGCGAGGCACACAAGTCCATATATAATTTATTAATCTCTAAAGAGCTTAAGTTCTCAAATAATTCTTACTTATGTGACTTTCACCACTGTTGAAAACAAACAAAGAGAAGTACTTTATATGTACGACAAGAGACATGTCATGCCACATAAAGCTTAGTCACTGAGACGATACAGCACCCATTGTGTTTCTCACAAATCATTTACCCTGACACTGAATCACATACCTAGAACAAAGCTCACATAAACAGCCTAACAAATAAAGCATCATAAAATTCAAAATTTTAAATCTACCTATTTTGAGCAGTGAGGCAAAATATCCATACCTGCGGGTCAACAATCCATCCATGATAAAGAGGAATATCCAATAAATCAAATATTGCACACTCTGGAGTGAACTCAAAATCATCAATCCTGAAAAATTCAGATACACATCTGTCAAAATTGCAATTGGTAGCAGAAGTGTCAGATCATTCGAGTCATAGTGCAGCAAAGCACAGATCATTGTCCTTAATTCATTAAAAAATATAAAGAAAAACTTTCTATACAAGCAGTATGCTATAACCATTATCAATATACCATACAGCATTACCAGTAAATTCTAATACTTAACAACTGAATAATTCGAAACAAAGCAGAAGTAGGAAAAAATATACGAAGAAGGAGAAAAATAAATCTACCTTCTAAATTTTATATTCACATCAATGCCAGTTGTAAGTCTAGGAAGTAAATCAATTGCATCTGCAATATTCTGCTGCTGATTTTCAACATAGCCAGCGTCTTTGTTCTGCCACCCAATTAACAAGGACGGATTGATCAAGTAAGAAAAGGAAAAACACAATAATTAAGGTCGCGGGGGTTGATAATAAGATGGGAATTATTCCAAAAGCTTCTCTTCTCGATTTAATTGTGCCATATCCTACCAATACTAAGAAATTAGTAAATAATGCACAAAAGCAATTACATCGATATTAATGTTTGTATCAATCAACCGTTCAGCGACAAGCGAGAGCAATTTCTCCTGTGAAACCTCTGAAATATCTGGACTCAGATTCAAACTGTTCTTCAGGGACAGAACATTACCTATCAGAATATGTCACATTAAGTTAGTCAGAAAGAATATAAAAACACATAAAGGCGGCTAAGGAACCAAAAAGCACAGGGTTATTGAAGCAGAGGGTTATTGGAACGACAGTTTACATACATGCCCAATGCGCAAGAGCCGACAAACACAATACCACAAAATACAAACTAGAAAAAACTAACAGAAAGCATATCATAATGTTGGGGCCACATCATCCTGTTGGCAACAATCAGACACCAAGATGAGTCCACAGACAACAAAAGATTGGACTTTTCTACAAACACTGATCCCAAAATTCAATTATGAACAAGAGATCTAACTAAGATATCACCAGAAGAAATTAACTCCCCGGCTTAAGACATCACCAGAAGAAAATCACAGTCCCACTAGAATTCCTAAATAGCATGTCATCATCTCATGCCAAATAAGTGTTTAAAGCATGTCAAGCATACATCACACTTCATGCTGTAAACATTTATAACTTATCCAAACAAAAAGTTTTCAATCATGATGCGTCCCAGAATTCCAACCAGAAGTATATTCATGAGGAACAGACGAAAAATTCAGTCTCCTCCTAGTTAAAAGCTTACATTTTGGTTTCCGCCCACTGCCATATTCAATTCAAGCAACACAACAAAACTAAACACCATAAGCATGACCCTCAAAGGAAAGTGAGAGCTAAGAGACATCCTACTCCGATTCCACCAAGGTTTTTCATTTTTTTCAGCTTAACCTTTATTGAAAATGATCCAATTCATCTCAAACCGCAAAAGAACAAAACGTCCTACAGTATATTACGAACAAACATGCACTAGCAGACACAACCACAAAGCCCTAGCCAGAGTAGGAGAGAGAAGGGAATTACAGATAGCGAGAAGAGGGCAGGGGCCATTATCGTTTTGGAGAATGATAGGCGTCGTTCGCCCCAAGAATTGTATCACTTTTGTCCTATGCACCATCTCCTTCTCTCGTTCCTCACGCTTCACCTCCACATCCGGGGGGGGCGGCGACGCGGCAGAGGCTGATGCAGACTGCGAAGACGGAAGTGGAGGAGAATCCATTTTTTCCTTTTTCCCAATTCGATCAAACGCCTTTCCAAGAAGTAAGCTCTTCGTAACAAAGTCAGAGCAGAGGTATACACGAAATGGGGGGAGTGACAATAGAAGTTGAGCGAAGGGAAATAGCAAAAATGATTTTGTTCTAGTGAGAGAAAAAGGTCTGATTTTTGATCGGCTTATAAATATATATATATGTATATTATTATATATTATTAGCCCAACGTGAGGGGCCGAAAGTACTTTGACGGCAATAATATCCAGACCAAAAATATTTACTTTTTGCAAATAAAATCTAATTTAATTGGCGAAATTATGATCCATGATGTTAGAAATTATGTATAGGATGGTGTTTGCTATATAGTAGGAGTTGATCTATTGCATGGGAGGAATGGTTATCTACTTAATAGTAAGTATTTGAGTATGATATGATTATTGTAACAGTATTTGTTATGTATTGACATCGACATGAATGATTGTACTTATAATCGATTTATTTCAATTAATAAAAATTCATCACTCTTACCTCAAAAAGAATATTTACTTTTAATTTTAATTAATTAATTATCACTAATTCAATAACAAAAAAATAAAATTGTATATATCATATATAAAAATATCATCAACGAGGTGTGATTTTAAGCTATTAATTGAATATCAACACAAAATAATTCATACTATTTAATATTTTTATATCAAGTTCGTACAAGAAAGATCCAAACACACTAGCAACGTGTTTCGTATATAGTAAATAAATAAATAAAGCGGATTGTGTTTTATCAGTATCTTATTGTGTGAGTTATTATTCATTTTGTCTTTATATAAGTCTCACTAGATAAATCAAACTCCTCGCCCGTACCTACGTCATTATCCCCCAGACGAGGGGCTGCAACAAGCACAGCACACAGTTGTGGATTTGATTCTTGGAAACGACTTCGAATTATGCAGATTGCAGTTCGATCATCGTATTATACGAGTCTCGTGACTTTATCCTAAAAATACTCATCACTAGAGAGACGAAACATTGGGGTTTATAATCATTTTGCGACTGATGTGAATTACTTGCCTACATTAATTTTTTTTTACTATTTGTGCAATAGTATCTTTTATAATAATTTGCATACTCAACCCAATAATATCGATATCGACACAAATGATTGTACTTGTAATCAATTTATCTTAATTAATAATAGTTCATCGCTCTTACCTAAAAAAAGAAAATATCAAATTCTTATAACTACCCAACAACTACTATTAAAATAGAATAACAATTCAAACGCGGAGTGGTAATATTAATTAATTTTAATTTTCTATCCAAAAAAATTTATGAATTTTGGAAAAGTGAAAATTCCAAAAACAAAACTATATTACCAAAATCATGGAATTAATGTCATAGTATTTAAATTAATGACACCAACTAATTAAGTGGCTTTCATCTAATCCAATGATGAATTTTATAAACAAAAAAATATATATATATTAAAAAAGCAGTTGTTGGAATGCCAAAAGTATTATAATTTGCAGGCATGTTGGCATATACATATGGCCTTTACCTATTAAGGAAGCAAAATTAGGTTGAGGACAACAAAGTAATATTATTATTATTCAATTTCAAGAAGTTTCTTGTAATTAATTAATGCCTCAAACAGTTGTGGTCTTTTTCATAGATAAGTTCAATTTTGGAATTTAAGGACTTAAATGCAAATATTTGATTATTAAAAGAAATAACAAAATTGGAGATTCAATTGAAAAGAAAGGATAAAATTTATCTTGTTTTTTATATGCTTTTTATTAATGTAAGGTTCTAATTTTTTATTTGTATTAAGTAAAATTAGTCGAAAATTCTCGTGTGTTAGTAAAATAAGCAAAAAAAATCCTATGTTTATTGTAAATCCTGCAAAAGATGATATTTGTTATTACCAGATGAAGAATGCATTGTATGCGTTAGTTGTGCGGATATGAGTGTTTTCTTCTCATCTCTTTAGCTATAGATGCGGTGGAAAATGATCAAACAACCCTCTTTTGACCTCTATTACATTTTATAAAAAGAAAAAAAGAAAAATAATACATGACATATGAGTTTTATTTTATTTTTTAAAACTGACTATTTTGGTAGCTTTTTTTATACTTTTGAAACTCTAAAAATCATTATCTCACTAAAAAAAAAAAAAATTGAGTATTCGCTACATAAAAAAAAAACACGGCCAAAGCAAAAGTAAAAAAAAAAAAAATTATCTCTTTTAATCTATATTCACCATGGTTTCTAGCTATAGTCAAAACAATTGCCATGGTTTTGGCCATGGCTAATGTTTTTGCCGCACTTGCAAAAACAACAACTAATGACTGTTGCGAAGCTATGGTTAATTGGTATTTGTCATGATTTTTTTTTTTTTTACTATGGTAATTGACCATTGCAGAAAATCAATTTTTTTCTAGTGTCTTTATTGTTCTATTTCTAAATTTTCAGTACTTTAATTCATTAATGTTGTTTTTTTTTTAAGTTTACTTTAATCTCTTTTTTAATTAGTTATCATTTAAGTTTATTATTGTAAGCTTGTTTATCAAATTATTATTTAAGTTTATTATATAGTCTTAATTTTTTTTATATAATTTTTTATGTGATCTAATTTATTAATTATTTTATTTCATAATACAACTATAAATTTAAGGGATTGTTAAAAAAAAAAAAAGAAGCTCAATTTTATAAAAAAAAAAAAATAAGCACATTCAATCCTGATTCGAGCCTGGTCCAATCCTAGTCTCAATAGGGTTTGTGTTCATGGGTTGGGTCTCAATTAATAAATGGACTCATTGTAGACCATTTAAAGGCACAAGACCATCTCAGCCTCTCAGAACTAGTCATGAACAATAGTGGACTGGTCATTGGCCGAAGCTTTTTGGATTGATCCGTGTCAATCCTAAATCGATCGACCACTGTACACCTTGAATTAAAGAAATATATTACTGAATTAATTAATTGTTGGTTAGGATAGTGTTTTATATTTTAGTTATTATATTAACATGTTTACATTAAAATCCATTTGATATAGCATTATGATTAGTTTTTTACCTTCCCTTTTCTCATGAAGTAAGCCCATTATGGTCATTTTCGCGGTTATCCACAGCCATTTTCTTTTTTGAAACATTTGATATAAAATGGTAAAAAGCCTATTAAATTTCTAAACCAATAAGAGGAAAAAGAAATATAAGGGTAAATTACAACCACTTCGATTAAAATATGGTATAATTACAAATACCCTTATAATTATTTATAAAATTACAAATATCAACCTAAAGTGAAAAATAATTATGTAGCCCCTAGACGGTGAGATAAAAATTAATATTTTTTTCTTACTTTTTTTTAATATATAATTTTTTTAAGGTGGATAAAGTAATAATTCATAGAACATATTAATTCATAAAAATATTTTAATTTTTTTTAAAAATATATTCACTATGTTTGTTTTCGTTTTCAAGTTATTTCCGAGACAAGTCAAACATACCTAATGTTTGCCATCATACATAAACACCTTATCTAGGTGTTTTTAACTGTTTTAGTATAAATACATACATATATATACGCACACATATACATAAATATATATAAAAATACATGACTTGACAATGAATTGACAATGAACAGTGATTTTTATCTCCAAAAACACAACATTAAACATACAACCCTATAAAAAAATATATGATTTGACAATGAACAGTAATTTTTGTCTCTAAAATACAAAATCAAACATACAATACTTATTTTAAATTATCTCAAAAAACAAATTCAAACATACACACTATCTCTAACACATACTTATTTATCTTTGTTTTTCTCTCTCTATCTCCACAAAACACAACAAAACACTCAGAAACAAATCTAAACACTACGATTAAGTTATATTTCATAATACAAGAAGGCAATTTTGATCAACTTGCAACAAAATTAAATGAAATCTAACAGAAAAGCTAACATAATAGGCATGTTGTTAGACGAACATTAAAGTTCGAGGGTATTGATTTTTCAAACAACTAGAAGGTATATGTAATTGTATCAAATATCAGGAGATGTAGTTGTAGTTTACCATTTAATTAATAATAATTTTGTTCACTTAATTTTCTTATATTTGATTACAAGTTATAATTGTTGTAAAATTAGCATGTATTTTGTTGATTCAAGTTTTCATTTCATTTTGTATATTTTCTTGAATCAATATTAGTTTCATTTACTACAAGCCACCATTAATGTTGCGGATAAAATACATATTTTCTTGTAATACTCAAAATGTTCAAATAAGCCATGTGACAAAAAAAAATACTATATAACCTCCTATAAAATTTAAAAATGTGCATACTGGCCCCTAACCCGCACCCCCATTTTCTTGCTTTTTTCTTCGACATCCGACCACCTCTTGACACGTGCTTTCCACATTTGGAAAGCTCGTCCGACGACGATCATTTTGATACCCCACCCACTGCCTATCTCTTATCCGTCGGCGAGTTATCTCCATTTTTTCTTTTTATAATTTTTAGGTTTATATATATATATATATACACATATAACTAAATTATATTTTCTTATATTATATTTTTAAAATATATATAATTTAAACACACGGGTAGTTTGATGATTCAGGAGCAAAATATACATATTTAGTCGCAATTTTTGGCGCGTAAAATTTTACGTTGGGGGGGGGGGGTAATATGCACATTTTTAAATTTTACAGAATTTTTATTACAGATACTTATTTGAACATTTGGGATATCACAGGAGGTAATATGGATTTTACCCTTAATGTTGCATATGAACTCAAACCTAAAATCTTATACTTATAAGATTTTGAGATATCAATCTTATTATTAATTCACACGATGTTTGCCTAAATTTATTTAGAAGATTTTATAAGTTCATATGGAGTGGAAACAGTTGAAAGTGAAAAATAATAACGATAAAACATTTCTAATATTCTAGAAACTCGAAATTGAATAGTAAAATAATTTATTGCCGGATCAATCTCTTAACAAAGTTATCGATCAACTCTTTATAGGAAAAGAGTCCTAATTTTAGTATAGGCAAATTAAAATAAGTTTGAGATTGGATAAAATTTGGATTGTCTAAAAAATCTACGAGACGCGGTTAATGACAACGCCGCGCTAATTTTTAAGTATAATAATTATACCTCTAACTAAATAATTTTAGAAATTAATTAGAATTATTTTTTAAAGTAAAAGTAACTCCACACCATTCTAACACCCACCACCGCACAAATTCTTTCATTTATAATACGCAGACAGAGCCAATGTGCCACAACAATTAGCATCAGATAAAATTTTCTTGTAACCTTTTCATACGATTACCAATTTGTAGATAAAAATGTATTCCATTTGTCATAAATTCTTCTCTACATATAACTAATTTCCAAAAAAGGGAGTCTACACAAAAATTTAATTAAAATAACGAAAATGCTCAAAATCTGAAAATAAAATTATAAAGAGTTTGATCAATTGATTAAAAATGCAGTTTTCAAACTCTACGTTTTCCTCTAAATTTTGAATTTTTTTTTTTCAAAATTCGCAGGGACTAAAATTTGAAAATTTTTTGATCTTGAGACATTTTAGGAAAAAATGTTAAGTGTGGGGTTGATTTGTATATTCGTCTATTTTATGTATTAAAAATGCAATTTACGCATCCTACTAAACTAAATAATGTTCTTTTCGGGGGAAAAAATTGATTGGTGGCAACAGACAAGGAAAGGCCACGTGACGCGGCCTGATATGTGACGTGGCAACTCGACATTGGCTGATGTTTCTGGAAACTGTACGGATGGAGAGTGACGTCTATCTGACGGTGCACGGACAAATAATTTAATCACCAGTGGGTGCGTGGAACTCCGCGTGCAACTCCAACACACAGTGCTCTTTCTCTCTCTCACTCACTGACACCATCGTTTTATTACTCTATTGTTTTTCCTTATTTGGTAAACACGATTATTACAAAACATTACATCATAATATGTTGTCCAAATAACCCGTCATGGACACGCGATCTTAAAAGATTACCAGATAAGTGAGTTCACAATAAATTACGAAATAAGATATAAAATCGCAATAGATTAATGGATTATTTTTTATTTTTTTTCTTTTTACTTCCCTCATTTTCTTATGGGATAAGGGGTATTATTTAAATTATACAAATACGTACAATATGATGTTAATATGAAAGTATAATGTCATTTAGTAATTAACATGTCGATGTGTTTTCTGGTGAAGTGTGACTCGATAATTTAATCAGTAAATAAAAAATGTGTGATCGTCCATTAATTTTTCTTGATACAAGAAAATTCATTTGACCCTTATATAAGTTTTACTTTTCTTACACGAGGATGGAAAGTAATTTTTTAATTTTGAGAAAAGGAGGTGCGGAAGAGGGTTGACCTTACATCTTTAAGAATATTTTACGTAAATAATTAAATATTTTTTTTATCTTTTATTTTTTTTAGAATACCATTTTTATTATACATCTTCTTAATTTTACTCTTGAATCATTATTTTTATACAAATATAAAACTAATCTCATTTGCATGCTTGTTAGAAGGACAAAACTATTTATTTTAAACACACACACATATATATATAATAATAATCATATTTATGGGATTTTTAAAATGATATTAAAATAAAAAGAATTAAACATATTTAGTTTTCAATGGTCCCAAATTAATAAAATTTGACACATTTAATCATTTATTTTACAGAATTTATAGGATTAAATGTGTCGGAATTTCTTAATTTTGGGACCATTTTAAAAATTTTATAAAGTATATATGGGACTAAGGTATCGAGTTCCTCAATTTTGGGAGTAATTTAAAAATTTCATAAAGTAGATAACTAAAAGTGTTGAACTCCCTTATTCTATGAGACCAAAAATATAATTTTGTCAATCAAGAGTGTACATATGTATCAGTTCTAGTTCATCAAAGACCATTTGGTAACCTCAAATCTATAACTTTTTAGTTAATATTGGTGGTCTCGATCCATCTCCTAACTATAATATTGAGACTTAACTAGCATGTTAGAAAAGTCTTGACTGAATCAAATTTGATCAAATCAAACCAATCACATGATAAATATATTACACTCGTCATATTAATTGAGTCGGGTCCGAACTATAGTTTCCGTAGCATGTCAATTCCCGTAATTTAATAATAATGCAAGCGTTTTTGGCGTCCCTAAATGGTCCCTAAGAGGCCAATAAAGGGCATCTGTCCATTGTAAAATAATAGAAATATTACTTGCACAGAACAACATAACATATTCAAACCCCAACAAGGTTAATTTTTCCTTCCACTTGTAATTGCAATATTCTATTCTTACATGTATTTCTTTTTTTAGGTTGTCTGATTCTTTACCAAAAGAAGAAAGAGATGATGAGACTTCAACGCTTTTCTTGGCATTTAATTCTCCACTTTCTATATATTCTCATTCCATGGTTGAAAATGGAAACCTGAAAGACAATATCCTGTTCACTGCTGCTCCTCTTTCTTGAACACTGAATCTAGGGTTTTCAATCTCCCTCTCTCTCCCTCACAACCTGTTTCTCTTTCATCCTTACCTTAAACATTACAGATCTGAAAGAAAAACCCACAAAATCTTTTGTCTGTTTTTTGCTGTTCTTGGAGCCAATCAGCACATTAATCCCCTCCCCTCCCCCTTTCTATTTTTGGAAATTAATCCCTATTTCTTGATTTGATTACTGTTTTTCTTCTGTAGCCCTTCACACACACTCGCACACACACACACACACAAATCTACACCCACCACTGTGTGTTTGTGGTTGTGTATATACGTACACATATACGTATAACAGAAGAGATTAAAAATGGTGAGGGGGAAAACTGAGATGAAAAGGATAGAAAATGCCACGAGCAGGCAGGTGACCTTCTCCAAGCGCAGAAGTGGGCTGTTGAAGAAGGCCTTTGAGCTCTCAGTTCTCTGTGATGCTGAAGTTGCACTCATAATCTTCTCTCCCAAAGGCAAACTCTATGAATTCTCAAGCTCAAGGTACTAACTTAGCAGTAATTAATGTATATTTATGTTTTGTTTTTGATTTATCATAAGATCATAGGCTAAATCTTGTGTTTGTCTATGTGTATGTACTTGTTTTCTGAAGTGATAAAAGTAATAATTTTGATGCAATTAGCTGACTATCTGTGAATCTGTCAGATAATTTTTAAGTAGAAATAATCGCAGGTTGTCTTTCTGTGGAAAGCTGTGTCTGAATTTCTTGGTTTCTACTCAAATTTCCCTCCCTTTTGTCCCAACTTGGACTTAAGAATTACCTGTAATGAAGTGGGCTTCTCTTGGTTGTTGAAAATTCCACTGGTTTTTGGAGATTTTCATGTAAACTTTCTCCAAATCCCAAAGGTGTTTTTGCCCAATGAAGTTATATTAACACTGAATGTTATTGAGATTATAATTTATAAGTACACCTGCACACTCCTCCAAGTTTCTTGGGAGTGGGGAACCCCCTAAAATTAATGAGCATTGTCCTCATATATTTTCTTTAATTATTACATCTCTAATTCCCATGATTTCATGCTTAATAAGATGACATTATTGCAAGACAATGTGGTAAAAAGTGAACTATTACAGCAAAATCTTGGTAATAATTACTGTTATTTGGATAACATCAGAGCTATATGTCTTGTCAAACATCCATTGATAAAGCAAACTGGATGAGTTTCTGTTTCTCCAGGAGTGTGAAAAGGACAGTCTTATGATGACTTGTAGTAGATTGTACTTTGAATAGCTGTATTATGATCAGTGTCCCCACCCACTTTACACTATATATTTTCATAAGTTTATATGTTGTTGAAGTATGAGAATATCCGTCTGAGATTATAATTAGCTGCTATGTTTCAGGGTATTGATCTACTTAGATTATAGAGCTTCATGTCATAGGATAAAATTGTTGTCTTGCAGTTAACAGCAAGACTAAGATGTTAGAATAATAGCTATTTCTCACACTTTGATGATGTTCATGATCTGCACTATATATATGTTACAGTCATATTCTACTTTTACATTCTTTAAAGTACTAAACTTTGTTGTTTGGAAAATTGTACGCATTGACTTCGAACATTAATTCGAAAGTTTTCGATCTTGTTATTTATAATTTATGCGTGCAAATATGTTAAAATACGTACTTCTGTCATTCAACCACTTTCAAGACTACGTATCTGCATTAACTAAATATAATTGATACAAATATAAATACATATATGTTTGCAAGTTTATTTTTCTTTTTAAGACAAAAATGTGCATGTTTTCGTTTTTAAGAAATATCAAATGTGTCGGAGTTCAACGTGATGTAAATCCGTAACATACTGCTAAGTTAAATTTTAGTCTTGATGATTAGCGAACCCAAAAAGAAGATATATAATAAGATTAAATTATATGTTTCCTTAAAAAATTTAAAATATTTACAAAAAATGGTTGATTACGACAATATCTTTTTTACGAGTTAGTGTAATTACTATTAATTTCACGTCTAAGTTGATTTATGATATTTACATGCCATCCCTTCCCAATTTACAATATTTATATGCCCCAATTCTAATTAAGTTTCGAAACATAGAGGTGTAATTTTCTACTTTTAATACTAGAAAGTCGGTAATTGCATTTTTTTTAATATTTTCAGATATTATTGTCGTTTTTATTGTTCTAAAATTCGTGATGAGGATTGTATTACTATTTGCATCCTATGTATTTCATGTTTATGTTAAATTGCAACTTAAAATGTGTTTGTTCTTGTAATGTTTAGAAGAATTGATCCAACTACAAGAAAAACGGACATCACATTCGTATAAATAAACGAAGCTTTATTTAATGACTTTGCGAAAATTATAAAAAATTAGAACATATAATTTGTAGAGTTATTATTGCAATATTTGCAATATTCAGATATCTTATTGTTAACATATTTTTTTTGGTTAATTTTCTTGTATATAGTATGGACAAACAAACATATGTAATATATTATCCTACATTTATATTGTATGTATTGCATAAAACTTAGTTTTTTCATGACTTGACCATTTAGTTAGACAACTATTGAGGAAAATGCATTTTCAGTCCTATAGCTATAGTGGAATGACAGTTTTGGTCGACTCTGATTTTAATTTGTAATTAAGGATAATAATTTAAATAAGAAGCATATTTGGTCCAATATCTACTTGAAAACGCCAATTTTGTCTGGTAAAGGCGTTTACTTGACACGTGGCAACCTCATTTTTCTAGTGTAATTGGCATTTTCTGACCAAATGTGCTACTTTTTTTTTTTTTAAAATTATTGTCCCCAATTGTAAAAGTGAAGTTAGAGTGCACAAAAAATGTCGCTCTGTCAAAGTTATAGGACGAGCAATGCATTTCTCTGGAAAATTTATTTCTCTATCCGTTGGACGAAGTTTCCAAAACCTTTTCAAATAATCCAACAAATATCGTCTTCCGTCTTATTTCCATCCGAAATTTTTTCCGACTTAATTTTTTGAGATGGCTTTTCTTTCGTTGGAAATTCATCAGTAATTTGTTCGAAAGTTAAAAATGGACGAAAGTCGTTCGAAGATCCATCATAAAAGCCGTCTCTAAAAGGCCCTTTTTTAGTGATCCCTTGATAAGAACTTAAAGTTTATGCCTTTTCAACTAATCAATAAATCAAATTTTTACTTAAATATCTCGTGTATAAAATTTTTTCAAGATAGAAAAATAAATAAAGGCATTTATATCACGCATATCATCGTAAGCATTCTTATGGTCACATTTAGTTAAAAAAAATTTCAAATCTAATAAATGTAATTCTCATAGGAAAATTTGAAATGTTTTTGCCATAACTCGCATATAATGATTTCAAAAGCCATTAATAAGCTTGTTATTTCTTTTAGGGTAAATGCTATAATAGGATCTCTTAAGTTTTCGTTTAAAATCACTTAAGTTCTTCAAGTCCATGTTTTGACTTTAACATCCATAAACTTTAGTTTTTATCTCAATTTTATCCCTCTGACTATTTCTCGACGAAAATGGGGCCAGAGTCTGACCTTTTGAAGGGTAAAATGGTCAATTTAAGGTTAATTTTATTATTTTTGTCCCTTAAATTTATAAACTTATCAAATTAGCTCTTTTTTTGGAAAGAAAACCATTTATTTTATATTTTTATAAGGTGAATATGATGTAATTATCTTGTATGAAGAATGAAAACTTTGGACTCTTGTAAACATCAGTGCATTATAGTATAAAAAACTACACAGTACTAATATATATATATATATATATATATATATATATATATATTTACACAAATACAAATGTAACTAATGTACGAAAACCTACATATATGCTTGTGATGTGATCGATGTATAAGAAGCATAATGGATATATATCTTCAAATTTAACGCAATAATCTTGCGTACAAGTTCTTAAGTTAGGTGCACGAACTGTAATACTATGAACTTAGCAGAGAAAGTTGGTAAAAGCCAGCAAGAACAGTTCATTAGTGTTCTTATTATTTGAGTTGCTAATTATTTTGGTTCTGATACTGAGTTTTGTTGTTTCTTCTGTAGATTATATCAAAATAATCTTTTATGTGTTATGTATAGTAATATTGTATTACGTTACATAGATATATGCTAGCATGAAAAAATAACGACTCTTGTTATAATTTAGTCGGAAAAATTTATAATTTTAGTCCTAAAACTTACGGGGTGGTGTTTTTGGTCCTATACGAATTGATTTTGGCAATTTAGTCTTGTAATTTTATAATTTTGGCAATTTTGTTCCTTTCTTTGGCCAATTTGATTGAAAAATTGCATGTGGCTTGCACATGACCAAATTAAATTGTAATTTTCGTTCTGTAAATCAATTCATGCAGGTTGAAAATTGCTAGCTCTCCTAAGTTATAGGACTAAAAATGCCGACGACCCTTAAGTCAGAATACTAATATTGCTATTTAACTGTGTCATGTGCAAGTTACATGCAACTTTCGACTAAAATTCTAAAGTTATATGACTCAATTGCGAAGATTGATTCATGCAGAACATAAAATGCCATCCTCCATAAACTACAAAACTAAAATTGCATTTTTTCCGTTTGGTATTTGTATATGTCGTACAATAGCATTTGCTTATGCCTTTTTCACTAATTCAGCTTTCTTCTTCTCCTCATATTTTCCCTAACATTGTTAATTTATTTATGCAATATAAAACCTATATAATGTTTTAACATGAAATATATTTATTTTAAGTGCAAAAATTGAGAGTTTTTGAAAATGTCGACAGTGTGATCAACAAGACAATAGAGAGGTACCTAGCAAATGCCAAGAATCTAGCAATTGGGAGAAAAACTACGGAAGAAAATATGCAGGTAAGAACTTTTCTCATCTTAATTGTTGCTGAATACGATCGGACATGAAAATTGTTCACTAGAAAAAAAAAATAACTATTCACTTTAAGCGAGCATAGACCTTCAGGTTTCGAACGGAAAAATAAAAAATAGAAGTAAAAGAGGGAGTAGATTAAGAAACAATTAGCATACACTAGAAGAAATTTAATATTTAACCATGTTAATTATCATGGTTAAAAATAAATAGTCGTAATAAATAATCATTGACCACGGTCATGCAACAGTTCTTGACCGTAATTTTTGCGAGTGTGGCTAGTACATTTGCCATTGCTAAAACTCATGCAAAAACATTTGCACAGTCATAACAAAAGTACTTGTATGGTCGATAATCTAAACTTTTGTACCGGTGTTTTTTTAATCATGATTAGAAATAATTATTTATCATAATTTTTGTCCATAGTTAATAAAATTGTAGCCAATAGTCAATTTTCTTCTGGTGATAAAGGATGATTGTATAATAGTTACGTAGCAACAATTTTAGTTTACTTCTAAAATAAATTTTGGTACTATTTACGCAATAACATTCACATGTATCAAACATACACAAATTAAAATTTGTAACGTTCATATATATATATATATGTATTAGTCGTTGTGACACGTCGTTTCTGTGTGTATATAATAAATAGTTTTTTACACTTTAAAATATATTATATAAGAGTAAAATATATAAAACAATATATTAAAATTTTAAAAAAAAAGAAAAAGAAAAGAAATTAATTTATCAGTTAAAATAAAATTAAATAACTTAAATAAGTTAGTTATATTATTAGTTCAACTGTCATTTTTTTACATAGTTTAGATATAGATATAGAAGATATAAATATAGATAGATAGAGTAGATAATAAAAAGACTAATTTTGGCATTTCAAAAAAATGGTACAGTGATGTCACGTAACTTCCATTTATGAGTGTATAAGGGGTTTCTTTTTTATATTAGTATATATATATATATATATATATATATATATATATAAATTACATGACAGGTTGACATACACGACTTGTATGTGTGATTTTGAGGCCAATTTTCAAAATTTTGGCAAATTGTGTCCTTAAATTGCTAAACTTATAAAATTAAACAATGGACCAAATTACAAGTTCTATATCTTAAAGGACTAAAATGCTAAATACCTATAGTTAAAGGATCAGAATTTAAATAAAACCTAAATTTAGTGTAAAACTATAAACGTGTTGCTAGTCATTAGACATATTGTCCAACCGATGGAGCAATGTGCAAATATGATTGTAAGTAGTTTATTTTACAATGTTATTCTACACATGAATTCAACAATTTGTATAATTTGGAGCCTGCTCATAAATTTATGGAAATTCTAGATATATATATATTTAACATTTATTTTTATTTAATGTGTTTCTTAAATGATACTTTGGAAAAGCATTAATGATTATTTCTAGGAGACAATCAAATTTTTTCTTAAGAAATAGGGAATAGTATTAGAAGAACCACCTTATAATAAATTTTAATATCTTAAAAAACGATAAAAATATGTTTTAATTCAAGAAATTCATTCCATCGACTTTTCTGTTTAAAACGATAAACTATTGAATTTTACTTTATTTGTTTACAAAATTACTCTAAAATTTTTGGTATGATTTTTTTTTTAATTTATTGATATTCAATTGTAGATCTTTTAGCTGTATTGATTTATAAGCAATATAATTTTTACAAAACTAATTTTCGAATATTGAGTGCTCAAATATTTTTATTTAGTTCATTCGATTTAATATCTAAAGTTGTCTTGGCTATATTTTGTCTCTCTAGAATATTCAGAGAAATATTTTTCTCCAAGAATTTAATTTTATTAAATTAAAACATAATTGATAAAAATCTCAAATGAATTTCAAAATACTTTAAGAAAATTTTGGAGGTCTAAAATATTTCTTCAAAATGATTTTAGTTTGAATTGAATTAAAAAAAATTCTTAATGTTTAATAATTTAATTCCATAAAAATTATTGGAAATAAGTGAATATTCAAAGAAAACAGAGTGTAGTTGAAAACTAAAAAGTTGATGAAAAAGAGTTTTTTTTTTTTGGCATTAGCAATTATATTAATGGCTTTTTACATATAAAAATTTCAAGACCGTTCTAGTAATGCTTCCGATAAATAAAAATAAAATAAAATATATGAATTCTAAAGTTATAGTTATTGAAGCAAGTATTTGTAATGAGGATGACAATGAGGCCTAACTTAGTTGGCCAAGCTGAGATCCCATAATATTAAAGGTTATGGTTTCGAACCCCGGCCAGGTGCTTGGGATATTGTCTGTTGTATAATAGGGGTTGGTCTACTGCATAATAGGTAATATAGTAAGTGCTATTAAGATGTTATTGAACAAGATAATGATAAAAAAAGAAAAGAAAAGGTATTTGTAATGAGATAAAGAATTGTCACTTATATTTGGCTAGACCTCAAGAGTTGTCGATTTAAGTTTTAGCCCTGAAGGGGTTTGTCGTGAATTACAATTATTAATTTTAGAGTTTATTTATAACTTTGCGGAGTGCAGAAGACATTTATATAAACACACTTAACCTTAATGAGTGTTAGTGTAATTTAGAGTAATTATTGATATTTTTATTACGCCCATTCCATCATCTTATACCTCTTCCCCACAAAATCTTAAACCTACATATGACCACCCTAGCTCGAACACATTCATTTTTCACAATTAGTATAGGTTGGAGAAATTACACTTTTAGTTCTATAGGATAGGGGTTTCAACGCTTTTAGTTCTATGTTTTACGAATTTTCAAAATGGTTCCAAAATTTAAAAAATTGAACATATTTAGTCTCATAAATCCTTTAGAACAAAAGACCAAATTAATTGATTTTTTCAATTTCAAAACTAAAAGTGTAATTTTGCCAATATAGGCTATATTATTCTGCAATTTAATTCATCAAAATTGACCTACGTACTCTTTGTAAATAGTTGTAAATAGAGGCAGTAATTTGTCATATTCTAACATTTTCGTCTCTAAATTAAATAGTTGTACATATTCTAACATTTTGGTCTCTAATCCGAGGCAGCATTTGAAAGATGAGACTGCTGAATTGCGTAAGAAGATTGAGCTCCTTGAAGATTCTAAAAGGTTATATCATAGAGAGTAATTTGCACGTTTACATTATCATGGCGGGTAAATTGCATTTTTCCCCACTAAAATATGATGACGTGACAAGTGAATCAGCTGATGTCAAAGAAAAAAGAAGGCAATGTTACATAAGTTGCCATATGATATATACATGCATGCTATGTCTTAGAAAATTTAAGGCAATAAGATGTGTTTTCTCGAATTTTAACTCGCACATGCCTTGAAACTCAATCGACCCGTTCATATTAAAATTTTAACAAATTGTGGGACATAAAGTGTCAGATAACTATAATTACAGGACTAGAAATGCAATTAGTCCGTTCATATTATATACATGCACTCCTAGGAAACATATTGAAAACTGTGATATCTGAAACTAACTATTTAGTGCATATGTATTTCAGAAGGCTCTTGGAGAGAGTTTGGAATCTTGCTCCATCAAGGAGTTAGATCAGGTCGAACAGCTGTTGGAACGAAGTTTAAACAGTATCAGGGCTAGGAAGGTATGCGTATATATGTGTGTGTATTTATATAAAATACACACACAGACATGTGTGTGTGTGTGCTGCAATCAATGTATTTCACAATATATTATACTAATCTGACTTGACTCTTATTAATTTTTCCAAGAATACATTATTCAATGAGCAGATTGATCAGCTGAAAGAACAGGTGATAATCAATCTCGTACTTGTGAATATCAAGAATTATAAGTACAAGGTTGTTTGGATTCTGAGTTGCTTTGTTATTTGATGATGTAGGAGAAGAAATTGATGAAAGAAAACACAAGATTAAGGAAAAAGGTGAGCATAGAATATGCAAATATATATATATATATATATATATCCATTTTATTGATTTTATTTACCAAAGTTGCACATATATAAAGTTATTATTATTACATGGTTTCATGGTATTCTCTTGTTTATGAGAAGTTTATGTTATTTCTTTTTGTATTTTTTTTTGTCAAATAATTACACACACGAATACTTAATTAGAACCTTATGTACGGAAAATTGCAATATTAGTTTGGTATGAATCTATTTTAGTAATTATGTTATGTAATTTTCAAAATTTTGCACATTGAAAACAAAAATGGCCGGAAAAATGGTGAATTAGGTGTATTTTTCCGGTTAATTTTTTTCGTCGATGTGCGAAATTTTTAAAATTACAAGACAAGATTGACAAATGAATTTGTGCAAGACTAAAATTGCCGTCCCTCCATACTTATAAGATAAAATTACAATTTCCTCTTTTATGTACAAAGATTTTTGGTGGGAATTCAACTATCACTATACTCAGCATGAGCCAAATACAATTTTCAGGACAAACTTCTTTTTCATTGCATTATAATGTTTTTTTTTATGTATATTGCGGATATTTTGTTTTATTGGGATTATTGTTAGTGATTGTCTCTTCTTTTATTTAGGGTAAATTGTAATTTACCTACCTGTATTATGGAAAATAGGCAAACAACGTCCTGATGAAAAATACAATAACAATTCACTCATTCTGTATTTTTTAAAATGTAGCAATCTACCTCCCTATATTTTTAAAATTGAAACAATTTATCTCTTCAGGGAGGGAGGTAAATTGCTTCGGGAAAAATTGCTATTTTTTTTGTAGGGGGTAATTTACCTGTTTCCAGTATCAGAGAGGGGTAAATTGCTATTCACCCCTTTTATTTACGTTGAGATTGATGTGTAGATTCAATATGTGAAGGATCACGATCATTCCGTCGCTAAATCCGTCTCCATTCACATATAATCACAGATGAATATTCTTTCATTTCTAGGTTTTTGTATCCAATGCCCTGTTCTTTTGTAGTGATCCCTCTTCATTTACATGATGCAATTAACATGGGACAAGTTAACATGTTAGAAATTATTACAAAACTGTGTTATATAAACGGACACATATTTTCATATTTGGTGTCGTTGCTAATAAGGCCTTGCCAAATGTTACAAAATAAAGAGCGAAGGTGATCTTTGGTTCGAGTCTTTACTGTGTGAGTAATGTACACTTTGATTTAGAGCTATATCTGATATAAAATAAATTTTTTTTTATAGTTATAACAAATGATTGATGTAATTAAGTAACATTGTTTATTAAAAAAAAATGAAATATTTGCTCACTAATAATTGCTAAATTTGTTGTGTTATTTGGTTTGTTTGTCCAGTTTGAGATGCTACCTCTGCAGCTGTCTATTAATCTTCCAACAGTTCGGCCTCCGGCGCAAGCTATGGAGGTGGAAACGGCACTGTTCATAGGACCCCCAACGACGACGACGAACGGCCGTATTTAGATTTTCGAAGAAAATAGGTTATTTTTTTTTTTTAGCAAAATAATTATGTATATGTTCTTCAAAATATCTAATTTTTCTTTGTTTTTGATGTTTCAAGGAGGGTAATGAAAGAAATCATGCTTAACTTGAGGAGTGTGTATAGTGTAGGAGGAGATGTTGCATTGGTTTTTCATAATGATTAATTCCATGAATAAAGTTTTCATTATGGGAAATAATATCTTTTCGTTCCGTAAGTTGGTCAATTTTGATCATATTAATTACGGAATTATCATTTTTGGTCCAATAATTTCAAAAAATAAGACTTTGGCTTTAAAAAGGTAAATTACAACTATATCCATAAACTTTTATATAATTATGAATATTTTTTATTGCGTGAAAAATTATAAATATATTTTTTAAATGGAAAATTAATATGTAATCTTTGAATGGTGAAGTAAAATTATCAATTTACCTTTATTATTCTTTTTTGGAAAAGAAAGTCCAGAAAAATATAAAAAATCTATTGAGGCTGTGTGAAGTAAAGAACCAATATAACATATTAGTCTGTAGAAATATTTTTGAAAATTATAAAAAAAATATAAAATTATAATTTATAAATTTAAATGATATTTTACGTATTTTCTCATAAAAATTAGATAAAAAATTTAATGAAGGCTAATAGAACATACTCGTTATTAAATGAACACTAAAATTAAAAAAATATTTATAATTTTTAAATAATAAAAAATATTTATAATTATGCGTGGCGCTTATTACCGGTGAGAATACACCAAAATGTGACGTGTGATTTGAACAGGGGGCATCCATTGCTCAGTGCTGTGACCCATTGCGCCATTTCAGCAACAACATCGCGCCTAGTCGGAAAAAAATACAATTTATCCTCTTTGTGATATTATAAATATGTAAATTATTTTCTTATGATTTTTCTTTTTAGCAATTTTTCCCCTTGTAATTTTTAAAATACAGCAATTTTAAAAATCAAAAGGGGTAAATTGCTATTTTTTTTCATAGGAGGATAATTTGTTCATTTGTAATATCATAGGGAGATAAATTGTATTAAACCCCACCTCATCTCTTTTTAGGTGTCCAATCACTCGTAAGATAATTGTCTATTACTCAATTGCTTTGGATCGAGAGTATTCAAATTTTTTTTTGAGAGGAGAGTATTCAAATTACGGATAATTATATTGATATCTTCTGAAATTTTGAATAATTATACATAAATTTATTGTGGTTTGTAAATTTATATTTAATACTTCTGGTGTTTGTTTTCATTATTCAATAAATAATTCATCATACGATAACTTTCACGGAATTTGTTGATATCAACTACAAAGTTGAATAAAGACCTATATTTATCCTCGATTAATTTATATTATAATTCAAAAAAATATTTTATGAAATTATAACCCTTTTGGTTTTAGTTTAATTACAAGTACATTATCAAATTTTGATTCGACTTTGTATACAGTAGTTCCTTTTAATTTAATTTAATCACAAGTACATTTCCACATATATTAGCATGTGAAGATTGTATAAAGATAGTTTGGTCAGGAAAAATTTATTTCTCCTGCAATAGAATTTATAATAAGTCAATCAAGGTAAATATGAGTTTTCATTCGACTTTTTTTTTCCATAAATTTAGTAAACTTTAGTAACGGGTCCATTGACCAATTTTGTTGTCTGAAATAAATATAAGAGATACTAAATGTAATTTCACAAATAATAAAAGATTATGTATAATTATAAAACTCAGTAGAGAATCCATTTTGCAAGTTTGTTATTACGAGTAGTTCCTAGAGCCGTGTAAGATGAAAGTCTCATGCACGATTTTGGAGGGGAAGGTGGATTGTTAGTGTTTCAGCCTGTGCTTTATAAATTGCTTCTTATCTAGTGATTCGGGGCGTAATCCTAGACGTGAAGAATAAATCTAAAAGGTAGACACGCTGCTCTTAGGAAGCAGTGCTAGGTATTTTAGATGCGAGGATTCTGAATCAATCAATGTTCTTACTTGGACAATTCAAAAGTTGGAGAAGGTTTAATCTTAAAAATAGGAAACATATGATACTTGCTGAAAATCGAAATTCTTGATCAATGGAGAAGGGTTTGTTGTTGAGAACTCTAAAACTTGTAATTATCCCATAGAAAGAAGTGGTCGGTGAAAATGGAATAACATAATCCCTCTGACGATAATTTAAAAAAATTCATGAATGAAGTTATGTGTGGACTAGTAACTTACCCTCAGATCAAAAATTTAATCAATTAATTTTTTCTCTCTTTCTTAATCAAGATTGTGGATTCGAATTCTATCGATGTGAAATTATACTCTTTTTTTTTATTAAATTGATATTTACCATCGATTGACTTATTACTGATTTATTGCAGGTTAAATAATTTTTTCTAACTAAAATTCTTACAACGTTGAAGATACACCTACTAACATGCATTAACGCATGAAGTTGTATGAGGGTAATTTGATCACAAAAATATTTATTTGACCTACAACAAATCAATATTAAGTCAGTTGGAGGTAAACATAATTTTTTTTTTCAATTCTTTTTGTTAATATCAGTAAAATCGGTTAATTTTGACTAACGAAGTAACTTATTTACCAGACGAAAGCAAATTTCAGGAGTGCTATATATAATTTTCTAAACCACAGTGGGTTTATATATAACTACACCAAATTTTAGGAGAAGGGAGTGTAGTTATCCCTTAATTCAATTATACTATTTAATTTTGGGGCAAAAAAAAAAAAGCGCACATGAAAAAATAGCTCACACTTCACACGGACAGATGCTCTCGTACCGGCCAAAGCATACAAAGACATGTCGTAATATTTGTCGTTTATTTCCAATTTTGGCACGCAAAAATTGCCGACAGAAAAACATAATCACTGATCTGCAACTCATTTTAAACGTCGAAGCCAAAAGCTGTAAAGCAAAGTAGCAATTAGAAGCAGCTGAAAACTATCTCTCTATCAGTGTCTGATGAGCAATTTGAGAAGTGGTTTAGTTCCATTGAAGCTGATGAAAACAGCAGCCCCTGAAGAGAATCACTCTTTGTTTCTTCAGTGGCAGCAGGGGAAGAACAAACAACAATGTCTCCATACTCCCTCTCAGTTACTCATAGTTTTTCTTCTCTCGTCACTTCTTTCCTTTTCCTTCTTTAAATGCATTTTTTTCTGACGCAGTAACTCAGGTTATTTAGTGTTTTCGTTTTCGTTTTGCTAAGATAGCATTTTGGTTCTACAACTTTTTAATTTTTGTGATTTTAGTGCTTTTACTGTTGGAGTTTATATTTCTCGTTAGAAAAATACGCGTGCCTTTTACGTGATATTTTAAAATTGGGGCATTTGTTCCTACTGGCCTATTTCTACCAACATTTTTTTGTACTTTAATTTTTTAGGGTAGCATTTTGGTCTTATATATTTTTTTTATTATTTTGTGATTTCAGTCCGTTTTTCGTCATCGACAATGGAGTTACATTCTGGAGAACAAAAGGACTTAAATTACGAAAAAATAAAAGGATGCAAAACCAAAACAATATCCTAAAAAGTTAAAAGAATGGCTAAATGATCTAAACTACAGAACAAGAAATGCATTTTGTTGAGGAAAATGAATAGTTGGAGAGGTTTTGAAGCGTGATTTCACTGTCCTTAAAGTGAAATTTACCCCCACTATTTGGTTGCTGCCGGGTTAAGCAAATTCACTTCTAGGATACGACAAAACCAACCAAGGCTTGCCGAACAGCAATTTCGGAAGCCTTCTTTCAGGAACAACTCGAAAGTCAGAGTATTAAGTTGAAGAAATGATATATCTGAAAGTATTTTTCTGGCACTTGATTTCATCTATTTATAGATATTCGAATACATTTGCAGAAAACATGCAACCATTCTTTTACATCTCCTCAATTCAAAAGTTACAATGTTTTAATAAAGACATCTTTTCTTGATTAGATGTTTCTGGAAAAGTTGCAGCCTTAAGTTGTATATTTCCAGAAAAGTCATCTTATTTCAGTAAAAAATGTATTTATTAAAAAACGTGCCACGTGTCCAAGTGCCATGTGAATTTATTATATTTACATAATAAATATAAATTCCCTCTGTTTTTCATTTTTAAATCTTTAATTGGATAACTCTTTATTAAGTATTAAAAACTTAATTAATTATTCCATGTGGGACATGGAAACTATATGAACAAGCTATCCAACACATTTAATCCTAAATATTAAGTGATTTTTTTTAATAAATTAAAGTTTTAGATGAAACAGTCCTTAAACGTGAATTAGGGTCAATTCAAAGAAAGTGTATTTAGACCTAGATAGATCTATTTATGGAAGGCTTGAAAAGTACTTAGTTGGAGATCCAATTGCATGTCCTACAAAGAAAGAACACATGAGAATAACATCGTAAGAGAAGGAAATATAAAAATACTTAAAATAGTAAAAATTGTACCTTGAAGTATGAGGGGCTACTATTTATAAACATTCATGAGCTGAGTTTGGATCGGATCATAAGACCCAACTAAAATAGGTTTGGATCTTGTGGCTAATTTTAAAATTATTCAGAAGCTTCGGAACATTTATGTAATTTCGAGGAATCATTATGTAACCCTCACATCACACTCATTTTCATGAGCAAAAAAGAACCACGTGCGAGATCTTAGAATAAATTATATTATGTCATTCGAACTATACTCATGTTTTACTTTGTCATCTCAACTTTCACACGAGATGATGGTTCAACACTAAATTTTTTCTCTTTTTCTTGTTGGGTGATCAAGTAGCAAAGATTGTTTGGACCAGCAACGTTTGAGGCATCAAAGCTGAGAGTTGTGTTCTTAGGAATTGATGAAGAAAGTGTACTTCCAAGAACCTACACTCTCACACACTGTGATTTCACCTCAATTAAACCTCACTCTCTCCATCTCTCAGACAACAAAACACTTCTCAGGTAATTGATCTTTCTTCAGTTTCTTGTCTGATTTTGGATTTTGGGAAAAAGCTAACAGTATTGTTAAGAGGTTGCAGGTACGAGGATGGTACAGAGATTACAGAGAGATGAAGTGGTGGAGAAATGGAAGGAAACCAAAGGAAAAATGTGCCTTCACTTCCTCTTGGACCTTTTTGCTAACCTCAGATACTATATCTTTTGCAAAGAACTCCCTGTGGTAAAATTGAGGCGAAGTGATTTATTTTTCAATGATTCTGGTTGCCATCCATAGAAATTACCATATCATCTACGAATGAATTGATTCGAGTTGAGATGTTTGATCATGACCTGACTTGTTGAGTCGAACATCTGTCATCTAAGATGAGTCTCCCTTATCTCAACCTGAATAGTGAATTTACCTGAATTATAAGTTGTTAGGCCTGTTGAAAATTGCCAATTTTGTCTTTATTGTATTTTTTTTAAGAAAAAATAAAAATTTATATAAAAAAATCGGATAGGATGGATGAAAAAAATTTAAAAATTATAAAAAAATTATCCACTTAGTCCTTAAAAATAAAAAAAAAAATAAAATTATAATTCTAAGTCCACAAGGAAATTTTGGTCAGTTTACTGATATAGGAAGATATCTAACTGTTAATTTTAAAATATTTGCTGATATATGCTAGTAATATGGAACGTTGACCTCTTCCAATCAAGATCCAACGGGTTATGAAAAAGAGGACATCACGAGTCTCTCTCTCTCTCTCTCTCTTTTTTTGCATAAAATCACGATACAAGTTGCTTTATATGTGAGTGAGGCGCGTAGGGAGGCTTAAGGCATATTTTTAAGAAAAAAATGCAGGGGTTGCTTGAATTTTTTTTCCTTTCAGTTTTGTGGGGTTTTTTTACTTATTTTTTATTTTATAGGAGGTAAATTGTATTAATCCCTAATTATTACTAGTAACAATATTTATAAAATAATTATTACTATAAATTATAAATTCAATATTGTAATAAAATACTTTTTTTTTTTTCCACTTAAGACGTTATAACTAGAAAACTTAAAAGTATCACTTGATCATTTTATCACTAATTTTCTCCATTTTTTTTTTTAGTGGGTGTCCAACTTCCATATGGGACTGGATACTGCCCTACAATTACAAGGGTGGTTGGATTGAGTGAGGCTTTGAGCTCTGTGTGGCATTGGGCTTTCTGGGGGCATTTCATACCCATTGACAAAGTGTAGTACACTTCTTCCTCTCATTCAATTCAATTACAAGTACCGGAAAATCAAATTCGGATCGAATTTGATCAAAATTTTAAATTAATTATATGATAAATATAATAAAATCATTGTAATTGGTGTACGATTAAAAAAAATGATCAATCACAAAAAGAAAATATATCACACTTGTCATATAACTATTTTGATTCGACGAAATACAATTTAGAGTAGAAAAGTACGCTTAAGATCATCATAATATTTTTTTAAAATGAGCTTTTCTTTTCATTATAAATGCATATGGCTAAAAACTCATGGTAATTGATTGCGATATGTTGCAATCAAACAAAAACAAGATAAATTTTTAAATTCTGACAAAAGTTAATTATATTTAACATGAATTTCAGCCGTAACTAATTTTGACTTGTAGAAACAATGATGAAAAACTGTCGTATAATCTTAGTTAATTAGCATTTACCACGATCATTTTTCTTGTGACCATAATAAATAGGGATAATTATATTTTTACCCACTGATTTATGGTCTGTTTATATAACTCACTTCTACATTTTGAATGATTATATATACACTTTTCAGCAGTATTCTCAGACCAAGATCGGACCGATTAGTTCGATCGAAAATCAACTGTGCATCTGATTCGATCCAAGTCACACGTATAAAATCTGTTCCAATGGACCCGATGCGGATTAGTTAAAACCAATCCGATCTGTTGACATAATTTTTTTCTTTAAAGAAAAGGGCTGAAAATCAGCCCAAAGGGGAAAAGACGGTAATGTCTTTCTCTCTCTTTTTTTTTTTTCTTTTCAATTAAATATATCCAGATTGAATTGATTATGATTTTATAAAATTATAGTATATTTGATTATTTTATTTAATTGTTTGCTTATTTAATCAAGATTTATGTTGAGCATATGCACTTATCATGTTGTATTGGGTGTATATTTATTTTAAATTTGCTTTTATTTTTCTTGTTTTTTTGCTTAATTAATTGACATATTATGTATTGCTATATTATGGATATATATTATATAATATATATGTATATATAAATGTGCATATATAAATAGAGTCTGGGTTAACCAGCTTTTTTAATTCAGTCGGAACAATGATCAAGTAATTTGACCGATTCGGTCTCCGATCCAATTCTGAACATTGCCCACCAGAAAGACCAATATTATTTACATAAACCACCCTTACTTTTTAGAAAATTACACATACACCCTCCAAAAATTCAATATTATTACACAAACTACCCTTTTTAAAAAAAATTACATATACACCCTCCAAAAAGTCAATATTATTACACAAACTACTCCTATTCTTTTTCCTGTTAAAGATAATTTTTATAATTATAAAAAATAATATAATTATTCCTAACAATCATATTTCTTATAAGGAGTTGCGATAGCTGCAAAATTGAACACCCCTAAACAAGGTAATATATATATATATATATATATATATATATATATAAGAAATTCTGTCAACAAATAAAATTCATATAGAGACAACTTTAGGTCTTGGCATGTACAGAAAGCAAAGTTCTTTTCTAGAGAATTCAGGACATCATAAACACATCAAGATTACAAAATAAATTAACTGACAAAAAAGAAGTTAGCTAACATCTTATTTTCAGAATACTACAATTAACAATTAAAAATGAGTCAGATCAGAACTGATGAAGAAATTGTCAGCATTTTCACTTTCCTAACTCCTATGTATGCTTTAACCATGGACATATATCAATTTTTGCAACCTTTGAAACCTCATACCTACACCTCAAATAATTAAATCACAATTCATACAACAAGAATTGACACGAAAAAGAAGACAAGAATCTATGAACTCTACCATCAATTAGCAGGAGGATGAGGAGGATGTCTGTACTCATAATGCTCAATTATAGGCGACGTTCTTGTCCCTGAAGCAGTAACAGCCCTCACATGTCCAACCATGGACACCTGCAAAGCCTCCTCCTCATAAGCCCTTCTCTCCAACTCCTCCATTCTTGCTTTCTTCTTCGCGTTAACCAACATTGCGATCATCAGCAAACTCAGAAGAAAAGCCCCTAATGCTGCTCCGATCGAGCTCCCGATTGCGATCTTCCACTTACTAACCTTCCGCCTCAACGGCATCAATGGCGACTCCACCACCAGCCCGAAGTGCCCGTCCCTCGTTGCAACGCAAACTCTAGGCCGTGCTTGGTTCGATAACGTAACTTTCCCGTCCTGATCGAAGCTCGCACATAAAGGGATGATCCCTGAATTCGTGTTTAGCAATGTTGTGCTGCTAAAATCTATGGTGATCGGCTTTTTCCCGGCCTGGATTCCAAGCTCGGATGGAACGGTAGTGTTACCTGTGCGGCCGACGTTGTAAGCTAGCAGGCCTAAGACGGGCGAAATGAGCTGATAGCCTGATAACTCATAGTTATCGTAGTACAACGATGACCAGTTGGATCCAAGATTTTGTCGAACGAGCATGACTCTTTTCGAGCAAGGATGGACGTACGTCCCGATATCCAAGTGGAATTCTTTGATTTTTGCTCCATATCTATGGAGACTGCCACAACGGAACCTTATTGTGTCGACGAGTATGCCTGACAGGTTTGCTGGTAGATTGATCTTATGTAACTTGCCTGTCCTGAAATTCTTGTTGTATGATCTGAATGTGTAGTCCCTGATGACAAGATCAAGAAGCCGGGCCGATTTGATTACTTGGGATTCGACGTTTAAGGCCTGTAAGGATGCTAGTGATAGGAAAATCATCAGAGAGATGGAAGAGGGGAATCCCATTTACAGATTCGGACTGGATTAATGTTGGAGGTAGCTGGTGATGTACTGTGGTTTCTTATGTTGTTCGTGGGATCAAACATGAAAATAGGATGTCGATTTCTTTGTAATTAAGGCAGCTGAGGTTTGAGGAAGCTGCCTGAAATTTTTGTTCAGAGAGTAGTAGTGGCTGTTGGTGTGGAGGAGAATGAGGAAAAGCTAAAAGTAGAGAAGCTTTTCCAAGTGTTTTATTACACATAAAAAATAGTTCAAGAATTAGTTGGGAGAAGATGTTAGATTTAAGACTAGTAGTTGCTTAAAGCTTTAGCACTAGACATTTGATTATGTCCGAATAATTAAGTGGTGCCATTATGCTTAAATTGTACATCATCACAACCATCAATCTCTAATCTAAAGATTCTCTCATCAATGTGTACCGTTTAGACAAATAATTTTAGCAAATATTCAAGAAATGGAATGCACACAAGAGTTTCAATTTTCTTTCCCCAATTAACATGCATCTTCTATTTAATTTAATAAATTCAAGCTATGTGTAAAATTTTTACGACGAAATTATAATTTTAGTTCTATAAGTAGATCGTAATTTGAATCATTTACGAATCAACCTTTGGTAATTTTATCCTGTAATTGTAGAAATTTTGCACATTACGAACATGATTGATCGAAGAAGTTCATCAAATTAACAATATTTTCCAGCTATTTTAGCAAATTTTGGTCATTTTTATCCACAACGTACGGAATTATAGGACAAATTTGTCAAAATAAATTCGTGCGAAGCTTACATTTCGATCCCCATACTTACAGGACTAAAATTATAATTTCTCAAAATCTTTTTTTAAGCAAAATAAATGATGCCATTGCTTTATACATAGTATGTATGTATTAAATGACATAGAAAATCGTAATTTGAAAAATTACGTGTAATACTACCATAGTCAAATAAATCTTTTTTTATGAAGACAAAGATATATATACCTCCTCACACGTATTAGTGCGTGAAAATGTATAAGAATAGTTTGATCAGAAAAAATTTTTGTGACCTATAATAATTCAGTAATAAGTCAGTCGAGGTTAAATATAGATTTTCATTAATCTTTTTTGCTAATAATATCTGCATGTTATATAGAAACAAACGTAAAATTACACCAAATCTCAAACAACAGTGGCCTGATTATCTAAAAGAATAATAATAATTAAAAAAAATCCACTAGTACCTGTATGGTTTTCTTTCTTAACTGAATGCTTGCCTTAAAATGCAATGAAGGTAGGAGTTTGAGAAACTAAGGATGAGAAGAAAGGGTTGGGGGGAATGATTTGTGGAGCGTGGGCTACTGATGATAATTGAAGTCAAAAGATAAAAAGGTGATGATGGGCGTTGAGGGATGAATGTAATTAAAGTAGTCATCTCTCCTATGTTTGGACATCAAATATACTCTAATTAATAATATATATTTACACTTGTGTTTGATTACATGTCTCCCACTCCAACCACTTTGTGGGCTAGCATGCATCAAATTGCTTGCTCTAAGGGGGACCATTCTTGTCCAATTATTTTACTTGCATAATTAATTCACATCCCTCTAGACCTTTTCTATTAGTTAGTTGTTTTATTTCATGATTTATTTATAGATATATATATATATCTATATATATATATATATATATTTCTCATGATAGATTATTTTGATTTATTTTCATTATACCCCAAGAATTTGAAATTGGAATTTAAAGATTAATGTTTCAATATTTTTATACTTATAAATTGGAGGATATATCAGATTATATTATTTTATAATTTAAATTTTAATAACGCGTTTGATATTATCCTGAGTGTAGCATTCAATTTCTTCGGAGGTTCGAAGAACAAATTAAATATTTTCATAATAATTTAAAACAAAGCAATTTAAAGTTTTATTCAAAATGAAAGGATTGTGATTAACTTCTTTGGAGGTAATTACTACAACTAGGAGAATATATTATTACCATTAACTATATATAAAAAAAAGCCTTATTACACTTCGATTCTCATGATTCTCAAAATGACATGTAAAATTGTCACTTCTTTCCATCATTGAGACATCCCATATACATAAGACCATTGCCAAAGAAACCCCCTTACCACCCCCCACCCAACCCCAAAAAAGATATTAAAAAACAAAAAAGAAAAACCCTTATGGCTTAGCTTACCATGCCCAAAAAGCATGAAGAAAAGGGAGATAATAACTAATCCAGTATTGGAATATGATGATCAATGGAAGTTGACATTGGAGCCATAAGTCATGCCCACCTGCCAATTAGCCGGGGCGACATTGTAGGCAATGACAGTTTCATGGGAGGTGTACGAGGTTATCTTGAAAGACAGGGACTGTCCGCCGAGAGTTGCAAAGGCCTGGTAAGAAGCCCCCCAGTTGTGGCTCATGCTTATCCACCCGGTCCTGCTCCCCTTCACCCACATGCTGGCTATGTCGCCGCCGCCTCCGACGTTCATCACGTACACCAGCAGCCAGTACCCGTTCCCCTGGAAGCTGAACCGGAGTCCGCCCTGTCGCACGCACGGTACTCTGGATTGTAATAATCAAGAAAATGTTAGCAATTTTGATGACGGATAGATTTTCAGGATATAAATAGATTGATCTTCTTTTTTCTTTGTATAAGTAAATTACGTATTCATAGAGGGAGTGTAATGTAATTTCTAATACGTCTGGCGTTTTAGATTTTACACTTAAATGCATTTTTGATTTCATAATTTAGACATTTGTAATTTCGTCCTTTAACTTTTTAAGGTAGCATTTTAATCCTATATTATTTTAAATTTCGGGATTCTAGTCACTATTTTTGCAAGAATTCATCCTTCTAACCGGAAAAATGGACGTGTAGGACCTTTTAAAATCGGGGTTGTTCTTACTATTGGCTCGTTTTTATCAGTATTTTATTTTTTACTCTATAGGATAGTGTTTTGGTCCTACATCTTTTAAATTTTGTGATTTCAATTAATTTTTTCGTTGGAATTCACCTTTCTCACTAGCAAAGGCGTTCCAATGGAAAAATGACTAAAATTATAAAAAATAAAAAGAATACATGATCAAAATATTATTGTAGAATTAAGTACGTACCTGCGGTACATGACGGGCACGATGCCGCCTTTCCACTGAGCAATCCTCATGAAAGCGGGCTTGGCCATGTCGAAATGGGAGCGCGGCGGGTTGCACCAGCCGCCGTTGTTGGAGTCCTCCGACCAGTTAGGAGGGCAGAGATTGGTGGCGGTGATGGTGGTGGTGGGCGACCCCTTATAGCACCACTGGGAATTCACGCACCGGAGCTGGAAGCACTGCCCGCAACTGTACCCGTTGTTGAACAGCACTGTGCTCAGCGCCGCCGTGGCCGTGCCGTAGCCGTTGGTGAACAAGTTTCCATATCCACAAGCTCCACCTGCCATTGGAAAACTCGAGTTCAGTGGAATTCAAATTTATTCAGAAAAATAAATAAATTTATTAGTTGAAATGTTAATCATTTTGTCCAACAATACTTAAATCAAATAATTTAGTTTTATTTTTTAATTTTATCTTGTGTCATATATTACACTATATAATATAAAACCAATGCTTTAATTTATTTATTTAAAAACTACCTTATATGTACACTAATAAAAGTGTACATTTATTTTATTTTAATGAAATTTACCAATGATAAAAAAAAAAAGTACTTTATATGTATGACTTTTGTATATACAGTGCATAATAAACGTACAATCAATGAAAAAATAAATACAAATTTATATAAAAAAATTGTTCAAGTCTAAAATAATAAACGCACCCATAGTAGCAGAAGCAGTCTCATCGCCATAAAACGTGGCATACGCTAATTTCCAAGCAGTAGGATGAAACACCGGCGTATAATATCCCACGGCCGTTGCCCTACCGACAGCCGCCAACACCACGATGAGGCTGAGACACCACGAATCAAGCGACGAAGCCATGCTTGTTCTTTTTTTTCTTGGCCTAGGTTTTGCTACTTACTTCTTAGCTCGTAATGTACGAAATTGCAATGCCAAATTGACTTGGAAATGCGATGTATATATATGCAGTTGTAAGGGTGTAGGATGAGTACCGTACCTCTACGTGAGTTCACGACATGTCGCATTTTTCAAGTCAAACGTTTGATAAAGTTTTATTAAAAGAGGTTGGTTTGGAGGGATAATTAGTTTATGTTGAGATTTGTTCCACGTAGTTTGACATAACATTTGTCTGTATGTCCTAATTTGTATGAAAACGTGCAGGCAGGTCTTGAACTTATGTTTTCGGCTACACTAAGTAGAATGTTCAATGGATGGAATCTATAATTAAAACATCAATTGTTGCGGCCTAATGATTAGGGTCGAACTTGAGTTTGTAAATTTGTTAAAGTATTTAGTGGAGTTAAACTTACGTCATGACATGTGTGTTGATTTTCTAACATGGTTAGGCCTTGATTATTTGTAATAGTAGATCAACTATAAGAATCCTAACCAATATAAATGGCGCCAAGCGCAGTGCTTCTTTATGGGTCTCTGGGGTGCTGATTTTTCATTTGTCTACCAAAAAACACAAAGAATCTATAACTAAAACTGTTGCGGTGGGTTGGTATTCGTTGGCTCGATTTTTTTTTTATTTTTTTAGGTAAGTGTGTTGAAACTATTATTAATTGAAATAAATCTATTATAAGTACAATTCTTCCTGTTGACATCAATATCTAACAAAGACTATTACAATAATCATATCCTGCTCAATAACACCTACTATTACACAACTCCTATTATGCAGTAGATGTATAGCACACAACATCCCACGCACTTGGCGGGGTTCTAACCCATCACCTCTAAGATCATGGGGCCTCAGCTTCGCTAACTGAGTTAGGCCCCATTGGTTGTTGGCTCGATTCATAAGAACGAAACACTCTCAATAATATAGTTGTAAGTGCTTTGTTAATGTGACTGGCCCGCATAAATGGTGCAGGTGCAATCTTTCTTTGCGGGTTTGTAGAGTATCGCTCTTACTTTTCTATTTGTCTAGCACCAATAGTAAATAAATAAACCAATTAAAGAGATAATTACACTCTCCTCCCTTGAAATTTGGTATATTAATTATATCAAACCACAGAAGAAAAGTGTAATAATCCCTAAATTCAAACTTTTGAGATAAACTAATTGTTTGTTCAATTGATAAGAACAAAATATTTTTAATAATATAGATATGGGTTCAATGTGCTTTGCTAATGTAAAAACTGTGCTGCTAGATAATCTATAGATATTCTTATAAATAATTCCAAAAGCATGTCGTAATCTGCAGCCATCCAAATTTTATATAACCCATAGGAAAAAATAAAATAAAAAAAAATATATATATATATATAGGTAAAGAAAATTAGCCAAATTTTTACTAATGATAAGTTTAATTTAATATTTATTAAATTTTATTGGATTAATTGTGGATTATATATTGATGGGAATAATTATCCTGTCGGCTCTCAGTTGGACCCAATTAAATTTATATATATATAATGAAATTCAAGCTCTAATATTATAGGAACCAATTCATGCATTCACCACCTGATCAATGCAATATTGGCACTTTCTATTAGAGTTGAAAATGAAAAAAATAATTATTATTGAGTTTATTAAAAATAAAATTAGGATCAAAGTCAAGCTCGAATTATTTTATATATGAACTCAGGCTCAATATAACTATAGTATTTGATTATTTTTTCAATGGTTCTAAGAATAAATTTTAGTATTTTCATAGTTATATTATCATATAAAATTAAGATATAAGTTTAATCTTTTAATAGTATAGAATAATAAGGATAATTTAATATATTAATGAGGACGGTGGTTATTCGTAAGGAGATTAATATTGTCATTATCCTTAATATTATTATTAATTGCATTAAGCATGATATAATTTTAAAAAAAATACAAAAAGAAGTGAAAAAACAAAAATAAAACCTCACAAAGTCCTCAAATTGACTCATTAGGCTCATAGTACACTAAATTCATTTTATTAATGTTAGAAATTTTAAAACCTACTTTTTTTTGTGGATGTTAAAATCATTATCTGATTCGTTTAATTAAACTCATTAAGTCAAAAGTTATAAACTTTTTCGCTCGATAAATTATAAATATTTCTCCAACTTCACCTTTTCTTTTTTTTCTTTTTTTGTGTGTTTCACTTATATTTTTTATTTTCAAACACTCTCAATTTCTGCTACGGCTAAACTTACAGCCTTTCCGACTATTTATTCTCATCACAAAAACAAAAACTATTGCACATGCCTTTTTTGGGTCTCCAAAAGATTTCAGTTTCTCCTATCAAAAAAAAAAAAAAAATCTCAGTTTCTTATGATGTGAAACTCCCGTCTATCTACTATACATGAATGATTGTGAATGTCTAAACGTCCGCATCCAAAAATCTTCCGAGATATCCTGCAAGAGTTATTCTTTTGTTTGCAGAAGAATCAAAATCGTGCCCATATTGCACGGAGAAATATACAACGGTATGCAATAAACAGACCAGCATGAGAGCAAGTGTAAAATTTACAGAAAATTTTCCATTCAAACTAGTAAAGCATCTCTCTTCAGTGCCCCAACATGAATAAGTATACATATGGAACACAAACACACGACGTAGAACCATTTGTGCAGAGTACAGAGCTGTCTGCACAGAAGAACTATCCTCTACATCCTCACATTTACACTAGTTATACGTTCTCTCCATCTTCACATCGACAACAGCGATCGTCAATATTTGTATAAAGATTCTGCAGCAATATTTAGCAAATAACTCAGATTAAGATACATAACTCCACACGCATCGAAAGTAGCTGCAGCTTAACGTTATTCACTGACTGATAACAGTGCAGATGTGTTTACGGTGATTTCATTCACTTCACTGATGCCCTTCTGGAAAAGGGGTAACATTATGGTACAGGTTGAGTTCACTCCAGCACCAGAATAAAGATTACTAAAACAGAAGTTTATTTCTTGTCGGCGAAAAAGACAAGGGCATATTAAGGGCGCAAACATAAGTACAAAGGATGTTTTACTTGCTTAGTGTTAGAGGAATGAAGTTAGAGAGGGCGAAAGGCGCCAAGTCGCAAGAAGTGGTTTGGGATTCTTGAACATCTAGGTAGTGGGCTTTCAGACAAAGAAAGGAACTTACAAACCACTACTTATATACAAAGGGCAGTGTCACTACAAAATATGAAGTGATTATGCTAAAGTTGTTACTAAAGACATCAAGTGACAACAATTTGATTTTGTTTCAATACAATTATTAATGACAAAAATTGCACATAAAGTAGTAGATAATTAGTAATACATATATAGTGATAATTATATTTGTAGCCACTAGCGACAACTTTTACGCAATAATTGTCACTATTAAGATCTAGTAACAAAATAAAATTTTAGTGAATTATGCCTTCATAATTCTAATTCACACAACTAAGAGCATAGGTACCTGAACTCATCATGCCTCACTTCCTTCAGGTAGCGTAATCAGTCGTGTCTGGGAATCATAAACCATGTCCGTCCCACAACTGTCAATAATGCCACGACAGTCAAAATCATGGAAGAAAACAAAAGAAACCAAATTAAATGCCAAACAGAGAAGCAACGACTTCGCGGAGAATGCCTTATACTTTCGAACTTACTTTGAACATTTCACGTTGTTGACAGAACCTCCACTTGATATTGACAATATGGTACCGAAGAATGAAGTATTTTCTGTGCCACAGTTTGGACAGGGTCCCTGAAACATTAATCACATTCGTCAATTTGAAGGCTGTGCAATAGAACACTCTATTTCACATATGATTCACGCATTCAGGATGCTTGATCTTACCACCAAGATCAAGAAATCTTTCACAATGAAGTTTGTAATCGTGAAAGATAACCATAGTATGAAGGGCAAAGCTGCAAACCACGTGAAAAGGAAACTGAACGGCTCCGGAAGCTGCAGAGAGAACACTTTCGAGTTAATATTCTAAGATAATATTAAAACAAAATGAGGATGATCAGTAAGAAATGAACGTTCACTTTGATTGCATATCGATTAACAGTTTCATGGTGGAATTTTGCTGAGATCTTGTCACCGCTGATAGGAACACTATTATGATTGCCGCACCCGCACGCATATAACATGGTTTGCATAAATTTTAGCAGGACATGGAATTAAAACCCATGAAAGTAACATTTCATCACCTCTAAAAGATAGGTGATTTCGAATCCAGTCAAGTCATCAAGGAAGAAGAACCTGGAAAAGAGAACAAAGAGTAAGATTTCTTAGGCCTGGTGTTTTGTGCTCTTGTCAATGAGGCTTATCCAACAAATAAAACAATGTCCAAATACAGTCCAATGGTTTGCTCTCATAACTTGTAGAACATCATGCTTATATTTAAACTGGGTGTCACTTACAATCCTAATGCAACAACTGCAGCCGGTACATTGAGAAGAAACATCTTGAGGTAGTCGACCGAGAGGTCGCTATAGACCTGCGAGTTAGAAAGAAGAATGAGATTTGGATAGAGATGCACATACGATAAATTAATGGAACACCATGGATCATGTAACCAATAGAAGTAATTCCCCAAGAAGCATATGAAATCCATCTATGATATCAAATTTCCTCTGACGCATCTTAAAGGAAAATCCCTTCCCTATACTTGGAAACACTGAACAATAAGGTATCTCTGCCAGGAAACCAACCAAATTCACTCTACAATGTAGTTATGTGCAAAACAGAGTTAGCCTTAGACTTTGTTTAGTTTGAGTTGGTACTTGTATTCAATGCCAATTTTTGTACGAAGATATTTAGAGGGCATTTGGCAAAACTTATTTAAAAGATCTTGTAATATGTTTTTAGAGCTTATAACATCTTAGAAACTCTCAAACATCTTCAAACATCTTTTAAGAGCTCATGAACTCACCCAAACACACAATTAATTATTGTTAGTATCATTATTCGGATATTACTTTACTGAAAATATTATCATGCAGGTGTGGGAATTCAAATTGGTGCCTGAGTCAGTAGTACAAAACAAAATAAACACCTTTAATATGTTTGCTAAGGGTGGTTGTCTTCACAGCCTTAATCAAGTTTTAAACTTTTAAGTGCCTAAAACACATGCAATCCCCACAGTTGAGAAGTGACCAAGAAACATTAATTTTTAAACATGAATATATTACTACTAGAGTGAAAATATAAACTAAGGAAGAAAACTCACAAACCTTTCTACTGCGGAGACTACATCGAGGACCCTCAACGACAATTTCACTTCCATCCATCTACAATATACTAGTAAAAATTAACAAATGGAGGATGGGGAAGGAAGCAAGAAAATGAAGACAAAGAATAAGGCAACAGAATCAAATAATAAACCACCAGACACTGTAAAATTAGCATTCAGATCCTCAAAAATAGATGAAAAGCAGACATACAATACAGCGAACGCCAACATGACTGATCACTCGATGATGATTGATTTATATTTCTTCTGTGATATTTTAAAACAACATTTTTACTTCTCGAAGAACTATTGTTTTTCAAAAAAAAATCATGGAAATATTAGATATACTCTCATCATTCATGTACGTCTTTCTAAGTTATCTCACTTATACTATCCTCACCTACCTTAAGTTTCTGTTTAAGTTTATCAAACTCGTCATCAGTCATAATTGGAGTTCCAGATACATAAGCCATTGAAGCTTCCAAAAATCTCTGTTCATCAGCACCTGAATTGAAAAGATCAAGTTACAGGAAAAGCAAATTCATCTCTAAAATCTAAAGCCTTAAAAAGTAAGCAACATTAAAAGCACAGGGATGAAGCTGTGCGTTGAAACATTCTTACTTAGCATAACAACGCTGCTTCCCTCCCACATTAGTTCTTCCTTGAGGTTATCAAATTCCTCGTTAGACATGATAGCCTTCCTTCGTAGTAGAAAGCCTGTAATAAAATAGCAGCTGAGAACATTAAATATTGTACAAAAGGTAATAGCCTATTTTCCATCTAACTACAAAATGAAGATAACTATCAAGTGTCAATAATTGTCAGAGACAAATGTTATAATTCAGATCATAGATGTGTGTATTGTAGAGAAAATTACCTAGCAGAGAGGAAATAGAGGACTCTCTATTATTACCTGAAGTGCCTGAAGAAATTCTTGTTCCATCTCCCCAAGAGACTTTTTTTGTTTCTTATCTATGCTGCAATAGGGCAAGACATTGCTATCAACAACTTCATCTCCTTGGACCTGACCTGAATAGACATGGGCTGAATGTCAGTGGGACGTAAAGTGATTGCTGACTTAATTCATTTTTAAGTATGCCATAGAACAAAACTTTCGCTGGACAGCAAATGACAGCAGATTTGGTAGTGTTACCAAGGCTGGCACCTCAAGAGTCTTTCATCCTCAAAGGCAAAATATGCATACATGTGGTTGATGCAAGACTTTCAGTGTAATATGTGCTTCTTCAAAATTAAACAATTTGTTGATCAAATCAATTGTCAAAGTTTGACTTGAAGGTTGTTACAAGCCTCAACTCATGAAACTTTGAGAATAGGATGTTACAAGTTCTGTCGTCACTGACCATGTTCACTAACACTCCAAAAACACTTATCTTTCATGCTTCCCTAAGTTCCGTAGTACTCTTTTTAATTCTCTTACATTTGAAGGGTATTTGCAATAAATTAATTTAAGTGCTTATCAGTTTTTTTAGTATTTTTATTTACAGTATACTTTTGAACTACTTGAATGAAGCTTATTTAAGCCAAAAGTTTAAGTTTCTCCCCACCAACTTTTGTAGCTTATCAGGGAAACTATACATACTATTAAGCTTTTCTCACCCGCATAACTCCAACTTCAACTTTTTTCGATTTTCACTTGTATTTTCAAGCACTCCCAACTCTCACTGCAGCTAAAACTTAAAGTTCCTCAATAATTTACTCCAGCCACAAAAATTTTCCAGTTTTTCAGTTTTTCTTCTCTTAATATCTCATGATCTTAGGCCCCTACCAACCTAGACACGCATAAAACCATTTGTAAAATCCATATGATCCTATTCTCATTAGGTGATAGGCGCATGGAACAGAGAAACTTTCCCACAAAAACAATTTGAAGAACAAAAGGAAAAATCACCAATATTCAACTCTAGCATAAATTTACTATAATCAAGAACTACATATTACTATCAGAAAAGCCATCCAATTCTACTAAAAAAGTTCCTAAGTTATCAAAAGAAGAATCCTAAAGATTATGATACTTAGAAACTACTTCGGCTTGATCAACATCAATTTCAGCAGCAGAAACAGTACCTGGCTGATCAGTGGTGGCCTTGGGAGAAAGAACCAACAGTCTGCGCCTAAAAGACAATTTCTTGGCACCAAACTGAACTCCAGGAGCAGAAGACGGCAACAACGAGACAGAAAAGAACGGGTTTCTAAACTGGGCAGTGAAGAATCTCGGTTTTGTCACAGTGAAACCAAGTCTGGATGCCATTTGCGGCGGCGTCGCCGGCGGTGGCAGTGGAAGGAGGAGAATGGAGGTCGGGGTTTTGTAAATGGGTGCATTTGAGGATCTGGGCACACGGGAAATTTGATGGGTTTTGGTGGGAAGAGGGGACAGCTCAAAGATAAGGTAAGTGGAAATGTGTGGAGGGGAAATTGGGAGAAGCTCTTTGATGCTTGTCGTTGTCTCAAAACAAAATCTGTTTCTTACAAGGATGTTGTAATCTTGCCAGGTCAGCGTTCTTGGATTCGTGAAACATCTGAGGTGCTCACACGTGGACGACATTCTTCTGCACGTGCTCCTCACGTGAGTTGGGAGTTACACATTTTTAGGGAAAATATATGTTTGGATAAATTACAACGAATTCTTTTAAAATTTGACATAATTACGAAGATCTCTTATTATTTGAAAAATTACTAATATATATTGATTTTAATGATTGTCTAACAATTAGTCTATTCAATTAGTTTCCATTAAATTTCCATCAATTTTTCGGGAAATTTATTCCTATATAGACCATGTTTAGTAGGGGGTATGGGATATAATGTTAAATAGTCATTTGGGATTTTTTTATGGATTGCCACATATGTGACTGATTTGTCATTTGTTTACTTTGTTCAATCTTCTTTTGATTATTTGTAATAATAATCCTAGACGATGTTTACTAGTATATGACAATTATGTTGATACTTTGTTTAATTACCTCAATACCCACAAGTAAGACAAACTTTTTTTTTCTTGTCAATGCACCCCCTTTATAGGAATATGTACACACAATTCCTACATTTCTTTCCCTTGCTTCAATTTTTTGCTTCAACTTCACTTACCTGGTATTGGCAAAATATAGGACTCGATGCAACAACAAATAGGTCACCGGAGGACGATGCCGGAGTTGCGAAAAAACAACAAATGGGATTAAAATCTGAACATTGGCGGAGAAACCACTGCAAAAAACAAAAAAAAAAAAAGAAGGAAAATTTAAATACGCGCACACACAGATTTGTCGACGTTCAACCTCAATTTGTTATAGAAAAGGAGTTTTTGTTAACTTACCAGTTCTGGAGAAGAAGGAACATTGAACTCCAACGCAGCAAAATAACACTCTCCAAATTATAAAGAAAGTTGGTGTGTGTATTGATTTAAGTGACAGGTGCATTAATTGCACCTGGCACCAATATATGTAATTTTGGTAGGCTATGGGGGTAAGTGGGTATTTAGTTGATAAAAGTTGAAGTTATTGTTGATAAGAAATAACAACTCCAAATGCGCTCTCAATTTTTTAGCCCAATCCTGAAGAATTTTGAGTGATTGAAATCTCACAAATAGTAAAAACTAGTAACGGACCACACAATTTTACAACGGGTTCACCATTTTGCTAGTAATCAGAACATTAATTAAGATTGACCATGATTTCATATTTAATATCTCCTATTAAACATGGTCTTAGTATAATTTAAAAATAGTATCAGTATCGTTCCTTATCCTTATTCCATGTTCTGGCAAACATTTCAATACAGGTGAACCAAGTTAGTGCATGTTTAACAAATGACATTTCTACATTTTATGATATGGTAGTAGACTCATCACTCATCACTTAAATCATAACGCATATTTACTAATTTTTACATCTTGATACGGTGGTGAGATGGGCTCGTCGTTTGAGTAATAGCTACACCTCAAATTTAGCATTTTACGGCAGTATGATTTTTTATGATTATACTTAAAGAGAATTGTTCTGCTGATCGTTACTCATTCAAAAAAAAGAAAGCAAATAACTCAATCCAGTTGCCCATAAGCAGAAAGAGTAAATCACACGAGGAAACATTTTATATATGTGATATGGGAAATAAGGAAGGTTTAAGAGTCATCATATCCAACAATATTAAAGAAGCACCATCAAAGGAGTAATAGAGAATGATGAAGATATGGAGGCTATAATTTAGGAATTGAGGCACTTCACAAGGGATTGACATATTGATGGCAAAGTTGTGCAAGGACAAATCTATCCTCAACCCACCTCAATTTGTGACCTCAATTCAGGAGATAAAGAGCAAAGGAGTAAACCTCCAATACTTGCAAATGTACATGAAGAGTATAAATAGAACTAGCATCTCTTGTAAGAGGGGATGGGGAAGTGAATCCTTGATTTCTAGAACTTATTGTTACATGTTGTGATTGAAACCCCAAAGTAATGATTATAATAAAATAACTTCATTTGATTTTTGGTATGTTTATTGTAATTCAATTGCTGAGCAATATCAACATGCAACACTTCATTTTAACTTGGAACACATTTTCAGTGGGAGAAAAGAGACAACAGATAGGACCCAACAGCACTGTTCATCAATTGATGAACTCAAAGTATGTACATTTATTTCATATGGAATGGACAACATTACATCAATCATGGTCCATATCTCCCTCACAGGTTTATTCTAAACAAAACCTTCCAAGTTTTTCCTCTGTTGCATAGAGAATTTATTGATAGTAAATAAAGTGGGGTATGGACTAATGCACATCATCTAAACAGGGCAATCCCCCAAGTGCAGATATCATGTATTTTATGTATGATATGCATATACCATCTTATCAATCGAGCTCAACTTCTGCCCGTAGAGGTTGATTCGAGAAGAAAGCTTCCAAGTTGCTAAAGATCAGCTCCTCAAGCGCTGCAAATGAATCCAGAGTTAGAACAGCCTTGTGTGGAGACAAGACGACGTTGTCCAGTCTAAATAGTGGTTCGGGAACTTGAGGTTCATTCTCAAAGACATCAAGACCAGCACCACCAATCTCACCCCTCACCAACAACTCAACCAATTCCTTCTCATCAATTAACGGCCCACGTTCAATGTTAACAATCACACCCGTCTTTCCCAGTGCTGTCATCACATCCTTGTTTATTATACGGTGCGTCTCGTTTGTCAGTGCACAACAAACAATCAACACATCGACGTTTGATGCAAGGTCCTTGACGTTAGCATAGTAAGCATACGAGACGTGAGGCTTTTGCTTCCTTGAGTTGTAGGCAATGCTGCACCCGAACGCCTCAAACCTCTTGGCTACCCTAGAACCAATGCTCCCTAGTCCCACAATGCCGACTCGTTTTCCACTCACCTGAAATAATTTGATAACCACATCAAGAAAACAGTAAAATTTTCCTTTGATTTACCACTATATAGTTCCATATGGTGGTTTTCTCGACACCAAAAAGACTATACACAACGGAGTCAATTTATACCAAAAAAATTCAAAATCCATCAATACTAAACAAAACAAAGTTCAAATTAAGAGTCCAATGATTAGAAATCCTTTGTAATAGATTATATAAACAAATTCAAATGATTTATCATTAGAAATTTAAAATCCATAACTCCAAATTCATCAATCCAAACGCAATGTAATAGTTGCCAATTTAGAATAAGAAACCAGAATCAGAATACTTGGGTAGAATTTCCTACCAATTATTATCTAACTTATCGAAAACTAAACCTCAATTCAGCTCATTAGTGAACTTTTTAAATAGGCATCTCTGTGTGGTGGTTGATCATACAATTGAACTCCAGTTTATCTACTTTGGGACTATATATAAGGAGTGATCAAATAATCAACAGCAGAATAGAGAAGAATATGATAATCTAAATGCGGGTCGACCTTTGACCCCAGAGTGTACTCATTCTGGACAGGCCAAGACCCAGCCCGAACAAACCGATCAGCAGCCGATACGCGTCTCAGAACATCTATGGCGAGCCCGACGGCGTAATCCGCCACGTCGACAGAATAGACATCGCCGGCGCTGGTGACGCGTATGCCACGGCGGCGGCAGGCAGCGAGGTCAAAGTTGTTGATTCCGGCGCTGGTGCCAAGGATGTACTCTAGGGAAGGGTATCTATCGAGGTCCTCGGAGGTAACGGGTTTGGGTCCGAAGCAGAGCATGACGCGAGCGGACTTGAAGAGGGTGGGGAACGACGGGTCTGGTGGGTCGGCGAACGGGTCGAGGACGGTGTATTTGGTTCGGAGGACGGGCAGAAAGGAAAGGTTGAAGCTTGGAAAGCGGTGGAAGCAGTGGCAGCGGTTGTGGTCTTTGGTGCTGATTGGCGGCGGCCGCCATATGTGGCTGACGAGAGTTTTGGTTGCTGCTCAGTGACCGGAAATCCTGTGACCTGGGGAAGAGTAATCAAGTATACGACTCGGGTACGCTGCACGTTCCATTTTGTATCCACATGAATGATAAATGACAAGGAAATATTCACATTCTATGTTGGTGCAAATTCAATAATATTAATTAAAAATAAAACACTTAAAGATAATTATATATTTTTTAAATTTTGGAATAATTATGTGTAGATTTTCGATAGTTGGAAATATTATATCCAGCACTTTTGAAATTTATTTTTATTTAATAAATAAGTCTCTTTATTAGTTAAAATTTACTGAATTTGTTGATATTGATAAAAAGATCGGATAAAAACCTATATTTACTCTTGAATAATTTTATTATTAATTTATTATCGATCAAGTAAATATTTTTATAATCAAATTACTCCCGTATGTTTTTTCATGTTAATCATGTGAGGAGGTATGTCTTCATTGTTATAAAAATGGTCGAAAAAAAACTATTTAACCTACAATAAATCAACCGAGAGCAAGTATCATTTTTCTTTCAGTTGTTTTGCTAATATCAGCAAATTTAGTAAATTTTCACAAATGAAAGGAGCTATTTGCTAGATGAAAAGAGACCTCAGGGGTATGAGATGTAATTTTTCAAAACACATGAAGTTTACGTGTAATTAATAATTATGCCAAACCTCGTGAGATGAGAGCGTAACTATCCCAAATATTTACTATTTAATCAATTATATATAGGAAAATATTAATATTAAATTTATAAAAGATTATGTCAAAAAAGATGTGCCATGAGAAGTTAGAAGAGTAGGTGGATGGAATCATGGAAAGTTAATAAATAAATTTTATAAATTTAATTCTTAAATATTAAAATTGACATATTGAAATAATTGATATACCAATTCACCTCTTTTCAATTATATATAATATAGAGTATATCATAGGTGATATCATTATTATTATATTATTATTATTGAAAATGACTCCGTTGGAAATGAATTTAAAATCCATCCATATTTATAAAAAAAAAAATTAGTTCAAAATTAAAATAGAATGATTTGAAATCCTTTATATTTAAAATTGTCCAAACACATCAAAGGATATGTTACGAAGGATTTGAAACCATTGATTTCAAAATTTTCAATCCAAATGAAATCTTACGCAGCAATAATTCATCCCACAACTTATTCGGACGGGTCCAATAGAAAAAAATTCAAAAGATCCCAAAACTCAGAGGCATCTTTATTTTTTTCGATGGATCAATTGGTTGTTTACTTGCAATATCAAGAATTGACTGTCAAATCGGATGGCCCATTCGACCCTTACAACAATCTTCCCCAAATTGGTAAGATTGTAGTATGTGGATGATCCCTACAAATAATGTATTCATCTCTATTTCGCCCTCATTTACATCTGAAATTTGATTGGTGGAGTATTTAGTGTGTAATGTGAAAAACGGGTCAAGATATAAAGGCTATTCCAATCATTTATCTCCCCTCCATCGTTGTAGTGTTTAAAGCTCCTTGGGTGAGTCATCCTCTCATTCTTTGCCTTTTAAGTTAGACCACATTCCTCCCTCATCTAATCAATTTAGGGCAAAATCCTCTCCTTTTTTTTTTCTTGCGGTGTTTGCTTGCTGGGAAGCAGGTTAGCTATGTTTATTTCTAATGATTTTTACAAATTGCTTTGTGTGGTTTCATTGGTATTTTATTAGATACCGGCTAATATTTCTAAGTCTTCGTTTCTATATACAAGCGTTTGTAAGCATTCAATCTACTCCGTGCTCTAATAATTGTCTTAATATCTCATTGACATTGTTTCTTTTGATTAAAATTGATATTTTTTGGGCGGATGGATATACACATCTTTAAGGATCTACACACAGATAAAATGACGCCTATTTGTAATTATGTGATATTTAAATTAGGTAACTTAAATATTATGGCCTAATTATAGTTATATGTCGTCCTTAGTACACAGTATTTTAGTTTGTGAATTTCAATTAGGCGTCATTTTGTCTCTATGTTACGGAGCTTCACACTCTCATATTATACTGCTGAAATTTATTTAGCCACATCATTTTAAATATTTGGTGCACTCACCCATAAAATATAGAATATTTGATCAATCTATTAGTTCGAGACATGAACGGTCACGTCGGTACATGCTTAATTCTATGATTGTTGACCAAATAAAACATCTTTGTAGGTTATAAGTTGTGTGCAATTATCTGTCTTGTTTTAACAACCTACGTTTGGATTGCAACGCCTTTTATTGTTTGTGTTATCCACTAGATGTTTTGGGTGTGTTGTCCAGTACGAAGTTCATAACCCGCCTCTAAAATGATTTGGGGTTGTCAAGCACAATTTCATTAGGTCTGATCCTATAGTTAGCAAACATTCCATGCAGTCCTTACTGTTGTCATTAGGCTCCATCAGGTTTTCCTCATCTGACCAACACCAATTGCTACAAATTGCACTGGCTCCAAATGAAGATGGTTTAAGGTAAATTCTAGGGGTGTTCAACAAATTGTCGGACCGCCCCAACCCAACCAAAACCTCACCGCAATTAGCGGGCTAAATGTGGGTTGGGTTGGTCTTGGGCTAGTTAAAAAAAGACCGCATTTTAACAATCGGTTTGGTTTTATATTTACGTAGACCGCATAGACCGCGTTCGACCGCGATGATGATAATAGTAGTAGTAGTAATAATAAGAAGAAGAAAAAGAAGAAGAAGATAAAGGTGAGCACTAATAATATACTAGAATTCTTCATATGTTTATACAAAAGTTTTGATTATGCATAAACATTCAAGTTGGTATTGTATATAATATATGTATAAATATGTAGATGAGATCAATTAATTCATTAATTCTTGATTATTGACAATCTTCTATATTTTTATGCAGTTGATAAAGGCAAGAACTTGAAATAGATGATATCATGATTTGTTATAATTTGTTTCATTACCATCTTATTTTATTTTAAATAATTTTATTTAATATTTATATATATTATGATCAGTTTTTTATATAATTAATTCGAAATAATAAAATTTTCACAATCTTATTCATAAAAAAAATGGTAATTTTTTAATAATATTTTTATTCTTTTAAAATAAATATATAACTATGTATAAGTGTTTATTCTTTATTACAGATATATCATATTTCATAATTAGCTCTACAGAAAAATATATTTATTTTGACAAAATAATTGTAACAAAAGCATAAATTGTCCTGAAATACTAATATAATTGTATAGGTGATTGTCTATATACTAAAGACCGCAAAAACCGCCCCAACCCGCCCCAACCCAATTAGACCGCAAAGTGCGGTTTTGATAATCGTTGGTTGGGCTTGAGTAGAGCTTTCTAAAGACTACAATAATTGGATTGGGCCAAAAAATTACCTAAACTGCCCCAACCCGCACTGCGTACACTCCTAGTAAAAATTCATTGTTTTATCTAGATAGGTTGACTAGCGTAGGTGGGTTTAATAATTAAGGAGAAATAGTGATTAGTGGCAGGCTTGGCTATAAACTGGACTCCAACTTTCCAAGTAAACAATGGATAACGTTGTATTAGTTTGGGCTATTGATTCAAATTCCAAAAATAAACACCCCCTGAGAATTATATCTACTTTTAAAAATTGGGCCGCATGAACTATTTTACCAACTCAATCCAAACACATTTTCACCCCCTGAAGTTAGACTAAATTATAAAAATATTTTCTAGGTTTTATAACTATATTTTTTGAGAGGTGTTAGTGTAATGGTTTTCATGATGTTTGTATAAGTTTTTTGAAGAGAAAGATACTGATTCAATTTACTTAAAATTCATGTATTGTATTTTCAAATTACTCGTGGTTACGTAGCGTTAAGTAAAATATATTTTAATAGGAAATGTTCTACACATACTTCAAGAAATCATAAGAAATACTTATTCATTCAGGAAATTCAATTGAATTTTTTAAAATTAATTCAATTTTTTTTAAAACACTACATCAATTCATATAACTATAAACAAATTATAATAATTTATATAAAACGAGACAAATACTTACATAAAATAAGATAAAATATCCACACATGACATCAATGGAATTCGTATCCATGACATCAATCATTCAATCTTGTTCATGGAACCTCAACCTTCGTATGAATCATTAAACTAATACACCATTGGTGATTCAACAAAATTATACATTATGAAATTTGAGAACTTTCTTGATTTTTTGTTGGATAAAATAATTTTATTCTTTGAGTTTTTCCTTTTTCTTTTTTTTTTTTTTTTCAAATATAATGGAATTAGAGAAAGTAGTTTGCAGATGAATTGTGGTAAAATAGCTAGGGCAGATCTTATCAAAACTCTTCACTCACTACATTCGCTCGTTTCTCTGTCTAGATTTCTTACCCTCCTACCTCTCTCTCTCTACGCGAAGGTACGTCGCTACTTGTCTCCTTTTCCCCTTCCCCGTTTTTCAAATTCTTCCGCTCTCTCTCTCTCTGTCCCATAAATGTCGTAAGTCGAAGTTGTGATTACGCGCAGACGATGTAGGCGTTTATGTTTTGCAGTTGTGTGTATGTGATTCTATTTTATTTATTTCAGTTAGCCATTTCGGTTTTCCTGAGGGTGTATAGTGTCTGGGAGTAGTTTCTATTTACTGTCTTGTTGTGGGGTTTTCGAGTGGTAATTAATTGTTGTGTGAATGTTACTGAAAATGGGACTGCGTAAATATGGTAATTTTGAGTTTATTCAGTTTGATTATTTTTCTGCATGTTGAGATTTCTAAGTCGAGGTGGTGAATTGGATGGATGTCAATTAATTTGCTTTTGTTAGTGGGCGGTTACTTACTTTTTTTGGGAATGATATATTGACTGAGAGAGAATGTTAGCAATATTTTCGAAGAATGAAAAATAATTTTGGTAAAGGCGTGATACACATAGATGAGGCAGCATACGTATTTTCCAGAATGAGAAAATTTCAGAGTGAGAATGAAAGGAATGAAGTTTTGAGACTGTCGGAAAATTAAAAAAAATCCGAGGTTGTAAAAGGGTACAAGGAAAAAAGATGGTTTAAAGGAAGAGGAACAAGATAGGTTTATATTGTAAGGATATTTATCTATAAAATTAGTGGGGAGAAGATGAAAGTGAAGGTATATTTTGAGTTTCATGTGTATCAACTTTTAATAGATATTTTCGTGTGTACTTCAGAACTTTGAAATTCATGACTTTACATCCATAATTTATATATGTTTTAGTTAAATGAATGTGTAATTGCGTGAGAGTAAGATTCGGCTTACGTAAAAGCAAGTGAGAGGAAAAAAGAAATATACTTGTAAATAATAGATTTCTTTTCGTATAAGTGTTCACTAATTATCAGTCTAAGTCTCTAATGATAGTATCTTTAGTCTGTGTATTGAGTCCACATTCCACAAACAGTGTAGGTGCATAATGGCAAGGTTGTGTCTCATGAATACATCTCTGTTTTACAATTCTGCAGATATAAACCGCATGAGCATGTGAAACAGAGTTGCTATATTGATCTGTTATTTTTCTGACTTGTTTTCCTTGTAACTTGGACTTTCGGACTTATAATTATCACTTGGCTTGTATTATACATGTGAGAGTTGGAGTTAGATTCATATGTATGGCGCCATATTCAAATGTTAGGATTCGCGTTCATTCATGTTGGTGATCATTGTGGATGCTTGAAATCAATTTGGTTAAGAGGGTTGTAAGGCTGAAATACATATGTGCTAACACCATAGGACTTATAATTTAACGGAGAAGAAATGGGTCTTGGTAGCTTGTACTGAAACTATGAAAGATTTCAAATGCTTCTCAAGTTGACGTCTTGTTTTTCTTGTAACTCAACCTTACTCTATCTCCTGGGATTAGTGCTCGATTAGTAGAGTATTATACTGTTATCTACAAATTCTTCAGCTGAAATATAGTGATACCTTCTACTTTCTTTTCAGCTTGGAACATAGTTCCCAACTCTTATCTGATTTATGCTTTGTTGTCGGCTAAAATTCGATAGTTTCAACTGCATTTTTTTGCTTATGTTATTGATATTGAGATGCATTCTGATATTACTGCATTGAAGCCTGCTCGCATTATTTTCTATTCTTATTGTGCTCCCTACTTAGTTCCCCGGTAAGGGATTTTGTGGTAGAAAAGGTTACTGACACGTTTGCTTGTATGTTCAATTTGTGTTTTTTAGGTTTTATTCTTCAGTTTCTTTTCCTTGATTGGTTGGAGTTTGTTGTTCTGAGTAAAACTTTGTAGGTCTCATATGGTTTGCCTCTTTTTTGCCTCCCTAGAGTAAGGAGGCTATCAAGGCACGTGGTCTGATACCGCTAAAGAAATGGCATCTGTAGTTGATTCATCAGTAACTGAATGCAAAAAAAACACGATGAACTTGCATGATTCAGGTAAAAATGTTTCTTTTTCTTTCTCTTCATCAGCTTGTGGTCTCAATTACCGCATTCTAGATGTAATTTTTTTTCCTTGTCAGGAATTTATTTTTACACTTTCAAACTCGTGAATCATCAGTTTTCTGAATTTATAGTTATTTGGCAATAAACATAGACTTCCAGAGAAACAAGAAAAGCTTGATCTAGTAGCACGACCTCTTTTTCTTCCGGCTACAAATATTGTGTGCTTGACTTATTTGTACAAGTGTTATAGGCTGTTTGCTGCATAGTCCTTATGAGAGGGTCTAGCAGTTGTACCAACAGAGTGAAGTAGGCTAAAAATGAGAAAAAATAGATGCACGTAGCATTAAATTTATTAGTTGCTTCATGATCTTAGATCTTTTAAATATTTTCAATAGCAAAACAGGAGGCTAGTCGAATTGGAAGTTTGAATAATACACTTGAAGACATGATTCTGGTCTGCTGTTAAATTGGTGTGGAAAGTCATGTTAATTGCTTCAAGTTAGTTGTATATGGCCAACTTAAGCTGGTTGGAGCTCCATTTCGGACTTTCTTTGTTACTGTTAGAACTTTCTTATATGCTTTTGGGAGAAGTGAACTTTTTGGGAGAAGTGAACTTGATATCCAGCAGTTATCTTCTGACTGTTTAGCTGCTTTTATTCTCCACAATCTATGAACTACGTAGAAAGTACCAGTTCTTCAGTTCACATTGATCTACCTGCATGTCTGAACTGTTGATTTGTTATTTCGTTTCTCAAAACATCTGCATTTTCCAACTCTAATGCATTGCATTAAGAAGTCCAACAATTAATGTTGTTTCTGAGTTCTTGCTTGGAATGTGGTGCTCTATATGTAATTGTTCACTGGAATTTAAATTGAAGTCGTCCTTCACTGTTTAGTTTACAATGGGGTGAATAAATAATTCTTTTCTTTTCTTTTCTCTTTTGTGGGAGTTGCAAGCTGGAAGCTGATGTCTGATTAAGGATTTTCAAAGTCATATAATGAAACATTTTGAATGTGGATACGGTGATGAGACATGATTTTGTTGTGATTAACTTGTTCAATTTAGTTTTTATTCATAATTCATGAGTTATTAGATGGCCTTTCTAAATAAAATGTCTGGAATACTTTGTAGTGAGTCCAATGGACAGATCAAATGAGGAAACATGTCGATCAGGGGCAGACGAGCAAGTGCATTCTTGTGACCGGGTGGGAACGTCAAGTGAAATGAAGAAGGATAAATTGAATAACACAAGATATTTTATTATCAAGAGCTTGAATCACCAAAATATCCAATTGTCAATGAAAAAGGGAATTTGGGCAACTCAAGTAATGAATGAGCCCATTCTTGAAGAAGCCTTTCAAGTAACATTTCTTCTTTGTTTATTCATGTAATATGATTATTAGCGACTTCATGGACCTTTATGTATTGTTATGGGCATGGGCTAGATGACTATGCTACCGTCTAGACTCTAGAGTGCTAGAGTGATTTCCACATAATTGGCAATAAAATGAACACACAGATAACGCAACTTAAGTTATTATGCAGAATTCTGGCAAGGTAATTCTTATCTTTAGCGTCAACATGAGTGGATTCTTTCAAGGATATGCTCAAATGATGTCTTCCGTTAGTTGGAGAAGGGACAAAATTTGGAGTCAAGGAAGTGGGAAAAATAATCCTTGGGGACGCAGTTTTAAAGTGAAATGGCTGCGCCTGCATGACTTGCCTTTTCAGAGGACTCTTCATCTAAAAAATCCATGGAATGACTTCAAACCTGTCAAAATTAGTAGAGACTGTCAGGTATTTGCTATCCCATTGAAGAGCTTCTGATGTATGGTTATTAGTGCGTAAAAGTATGACCAGGTATTTATTTGTCAGGAATTGCCAGCGGATATTGGTGAGGCTCTTTGTGAGCTTCTTGATGAAGGGAATGATATGCACCTTAACTTGAAAATGTACTTTTCAATCATTTATCAATATGTAATGTATTCTTCTGCATACTTAATTAGTTACATTCTCCTTTCTTATTTTTATTGTACAAATTATTGGATGAAGGGATGAAATCTCTGGGGATGATTTTTCGGCAAGAAAACCTTATATAGAGCCATTCCATTCTGTACAAGATGAGGATTTTAATGTGCCTCCAATGCATATGACACCTGTGCTTTATCCATCTTTACTCTATCAACATCAAGCTGAAGCAAGTAGATTTCAGTTCCCTCATCAGAGAGCAGGCCTAATGTTTAATAATTCCTCAAATGTCCCTGGGGCATCAAAAGTAAAACAGTCGAGACATTGTCTAGTAGATGGAAGCTCAGCTAACAGGACTGATAATTCTTCTCGAACTAATAATTGGGGCATGTCAGCGGAGACTAGCCCCCTTATTGGCACTTTCACAGAAGATGACATACTGGAAATGGTATTGGTGTCTCATCTTAAGCTTTATAGTGAAATATCATTTTGATGCATGAGACATTGACACATTGTATTTTTCATTTGGGAATTACTTCAAAACTTAAGTTTTTTATATGGTGAAGTAAGTGCAAGTTAACAACTTAAATGATGCATTTGGGTTATTGTTTCCTTTGGGTCATGTGTTGATTGGTTTGCTGCAGATCTTGTTCTTAACCTGCAAAATGTTCTGTCCTTTTTTTATTCTGCCCCCCCGCCCCCTATGTTCTGTACCAGAATATGTTGGTCCTTGTTACATTCTCTACAGAACTACTTTCGCTACCACAGCATGCTCTCCTATTGTTTCGCCAGAAGGGCAATGGTTTTGAGTTGACACTAGACCATTTTGGGGTTTGGACCAAATTTATTGTTATACTTGCTGTGGTGAGTACACTTAAAATGCTTGTAGTATGCCTTTAATCACATTCATCCCTTGAAGCATATAGTAGATAACAAAAACTCTCTTGAAGGAAAGATGTGACATTGACCTAAACTGAAAATACACCCCCCTTGTATGCTATCACATTCACTCCCTTGCAAGCTAATCTGAGTGCTCTTTTTGAAGTTATATCTGAAAATAGATATCATTCTAAAAGTTGTGATTTTTGTAATTAATATAGAAATGTAGAGAAACTCCATAAGCTGACAACCTCAATCTTTTCAAATGATTGTTGAAAACTTCACATATCATTTGTTTTAAATTGTAATATGTCCAAAACTTTCTGTATAATTTTTCTAGAAAAATAGCTAGCTTAATTATAAATTATGAGCACTTATAGCATAAATATGTGTATATATATTTATATGTAAAGGCAATTGTGTATGATAGTGCCATAAGCATTATTTAATATATATTATACTTATACTATTTTGTGTATATTAATACTTAAAGTAATTATATTTATGCTGGTCATCTGGTTTTTAACCTTTATATATATATATATTATTTTTTTAGTAATTGTGCAGAACTATTTTGGACTTACATGTGGATAGGTGCCTGCAAACATATGGAAACCTGAATGTATATAATTATTCTATAAGAACATTCCATATTTTTGTGAATAACTTAAGTATGGTATATTTTAAATAAATATTCATGTAAAATAATATAATATGTAATTTTTGTACAACATAAAATTTTATTTGTAGTTATATACCATATATTACACATTATCTACTTTTTGTACATGAACAATTTACTCTGTAAAAATAGTTGCGTAGATTTTGTTTCCTTACATATTTTTATATTATATTATTCATAAAAGAACTATAAATTTAAGTGTTATTTTCAAAATAAAGAATAAAAGAAAATTCAAATTCATGATAGGTCGTTTTTAAAGGGTGTTTTCCATGGAACATACTTTGAGGCAGTAAAGAGGAGGGTGCTTTCGTCTTACAAATTTTGGTAAATCACAATGCATTTCTTCAGAGTCTTTTTTTTTTTACCTTTTAAACCTCATTGGAGTGAATAGGACTTTGATGTGTAACCTGTATTTAACCCTATTCTTGTCGTTCTATTTTCATTTTTATGTCCTTGAAACTGATGAGCTAGAGAGAAGACATCTTCCCTTGCTGGCCTCTAAATATTTAGGAAGTCAGCAAAATGCTGATAATGTAAAAGAGGGATTATGGTTCCCCCAGTAGTACTTGTTTGTTTTCTTCTTAACCCGATCATGTGGATGACCACTTTTGTAGGACATATTGTAATATTTATGTAGCTCTATGAAACTCTATCTATTATTGCATTTGATATTTAAGGAGAGATACATATGATATTGTATCATGTGCCCCCATGTGTCTAATGCATAGTAACATGAAGCTGAGTGATGCCTCCCTGTTTATCACCCCCAGTTCAGAAAATGACTTTATTTCAGTAAGATATTTGAGAACAGGAGATAATTCTCAGTACTCTGAGCTATGAAGAAGTCATGTATTGGTATGGTGTTGATGTTATGCTTTATTGTCTTCAGATATGGCTTGCAATAATTATAGTGTCTATGCATGGTTTTTCCAAATATATCTTTTCATGGATTATATAGAGAACAAAATGAATACTTTCAAGTAAAATGCAGATGTGTCTGGTTTTATAATTGTTTCAACTAGAATAGAGTTGAAAAGACTTAATCAACTTCATCAGGTCAAGCAATGTACTTTAGGATACTTGGCAAACAAGAGCTAATTGATGATGGTTATTACCGAGCATGCATATTGAATGGTCTTTTCAACCTTTTCAATTAAGGTGGAAATCTTTTTGATCAATAGTTGATATCACTTTTGTTATGTCATTGTGTGCCAGGTATTATTCTTTTCCTGATGAGTAACACTCTAGCTGTGTATGGCCTAATCGAGGACCCCATTTATGCTTCAATCAGCAATTATCACCATGTATATTAATTATTTGCGAGATGACATTTTCAATTATATTTTCTAGTATATTGAATATTGACTCAAGCGCTACCATTTAGTTAACATGCCAAAGTTTTGGATAAAGGGAGCAGTTGTTGGTTGTGAATATTTTGCTCAGTCAAAAGATAAGAATTCCAATCCTCAAGTTCCTTAACTGACTCTCTTAGAGAAATGAAGATGTTTGACCAAAGTGGTAACGGAAGCTAAGCACTTTTAAATAGGACTAATATTTTTGATGATCAATTGGGTAGTTATCATTCTTATGGATTCTTGTGTAATTTGATTGACACTCGAATTAAAGTTGTTTATTTGAACTTTCCCACTAATGTTGAACCTATACAGAAGCATCCAATGACGTGGGTTGCTGCATATGATGGTGCAAATAGGACACAATTCATTAATCTTTTTGCAGAACTGGCACGATGATTCTTTTGTATCCTCTGATCTATTTCTGAAGTTTGAGAATGTAGCAGTTCTTTGAAATTTTCATAAACCTGTTAATGAAACTTATGCTACCTGCTCCTAATTTGTGTGGTATCCTTATTTGGGAGATGTCTACTTTGATTTATTTATATATCTAAATTTTGTTCTTGAGTTGATTATTATACCCAGCATTAAGGATTTTGGATGGAAATTCTCCTGCTGATGATTGCATCTTCATTTCTCGATGTAGACATATGAAGAATACCTGGAAGCTCATACTCGAGGCAGCCGAAGATTACACCACTCTGTTAGTATTACTACTTAGTACTGTTACTATCATGTAAATTGTTGGTTTTGTGCACTAAACATGGAGCATATGCTACCACTTAAAAGTTTGGTATTGCATAGTCTTGAATTTATCCTTCAACCAGGATATTTTGTTTTCTCTAGCAGTCTAGCTTTTGATGACATATAAAGTTCCTTTATAGGAATCTGTGTCTGGAAGCGGGTTGGTTTTAGGATCTCTTTGCTTCTCTAGTTCATTGCACTTTGTTCGAATTATTTCTGGGATTTTGAGTACATAGCAGTATCTTGTTGCATGTCCACTAGCAAAGTGCCTGTACAGTTGATAATGTGGAATCAAAGGTTGGAAGCTAGCAATGTAGTGAAACAAAGATTGGAAGCTGGTAATTTAGGTTGTTTCTCACTGAACACTATGTGTTGAACATGCGATGACTTCAAGATCCGCATTTGAGCTTCTTTAAGTGCTTTCAGCATTGAAACTATCCTCTTATTTGGAATAGGAGCCATTCTTTTAGCTGGAGTTGGGTTGAGGGAGCAGAACTCTTAAGGTTCTTAAATGTCATTGCGATCCAAGGAAAGATTTGCAGAAAATGTTTTTTTGTCATTTTCAGACATATAATCTTGTTTCCATACATAATGTTAGAATGATTCTCTTACAAATTGTAGGATGAACCATGCTCAATAATCTGACAGTTGTCCTTAGTAGAGCTAAAGGTCATTAACCTTTAATTTAAAAATTATACGTGTACTTTTCCCATCTGCATACAGCATAAACAACAATAGATTCTGTAAGAAGTGGGGAACACATTAGTTCGTGGTTGTGTGAGAGTGCCACAAGTAGATAGATGGCTGATTGGCATGACTGTTGCAGTCTGATGGATGCCATAGCCTACAATTTCTTAACAAATTTAGGAATGTTTCTTCTTCAAGGGACGTAATGGCTTGGGTACAAAATGGTACTACTATCACTGAATCTTTCCAACTGACTTTCTGAAGGCCAATATTTAGTTAGTATGGATATATTGCATTAATACCATATTCAAAATCTTATTTGAGGAGATTTATGTTCGAGCTGAGCTAAGCTACTCGAGTTTGATGCTTCTCAGGCTGCAGGGCGGTCCACGAGCTTGCAGAAGTCTTCATCTAGTAAAGAACGTTCTGATGATTCGTAAGTAAAATCCCATTCCCTCTGTCACACATATATAATCTGATAAATGAAGGAGAAGGCGTATAACTTGATTATTGTATTCAACAGGCATTCAGCCAGCAGTTCAAAGAAAAGGACTTACCGCCAATCTCTTGAATGAATGAATGCTTCTCCATCCAAATGGAAGGGCTTTCATAAATTTGTCGATGAAGTTTGTATTGTAGCATGAGCTGGTGTTTGTTCATTTCTCCACCAAGCAGCAGCTTTGAACTTCTTAACTGTTAACTTTTGAGCCCTGAAACTTGGTGTTGATACTTAATTCTTGTTGTATCTGTAGTGTACTTCATGACATGTACCTATTAGTTTCCTCATTGTGGGTGGCTATGAACTTGTACATAAGGACATGTACATCTCCTTCTCTGCTTTAACATGCTCATCCACTTATTGTACAGGAAAAATATGTTGTTGGTTTCCAAGAAACCACTGTATTGGTTTTGTTTGTTGAAGTCCATGGCATTTATGTGATGAAATTCTGGTTCAGATTCCCAGTTAATCTCTGTAGAGTGCAGTCCTATTAGTCAAGCTTTGTAGGATAGTCTGAGTTGGTTCAGTGTTCGCATTTGGTTTATAAGTTAAGCACTTGGGACAACACTTAGGGTTAATTGGTAAGGACAAAGCCATTTGCAATAGATGGTTGTAGTTCCTGTTCCTTTTGTAGTTGTGACGGCTGTATTAGTGGGTAATCCAAGTGTCCTTGTACGCAAATTTATTTAAATATGTTCTATTTATATTTCAAATTGTTTTGATTAAAATTATGAATACATAATAATAAATTTTATAAGTACTTTATGATAAAATTTTTTGTTAATAAGATCAACATATTTTCTTAAATACGTTTTGGGGGCATTTTTGTTTTTTGTTTTTTTGTTATGTGAATAAGTTACATAATCTTATTATTAATTAGGGTTAATTACATTTAAACTACTTTCTCCTAAAAAGTTTTGAAATTATATTTACATTCTTAAAAAATTCATTATTTATACTTGACCTCTTTTCGTTAGGATTTGGTTGTAAAATATTTATATTAGGAAAAAAATTGTATAAAATTTCAATTATACTCCTTATTTAATGTTTTTATGTAATAATTTATATTTATAAAGAAAAAAATATAATAATATTAATTCACTCCATACATATGTATATTAAATTTATCTCTTTATAAGTATAAAAATATACATTAAAATGAAAATTTTAAATAAGGGACAAAATTATATTTTTTTTGTTTACGTAAATATTTTTCGTTCAGATTTCAGCGGAAGGATGTTTGGTGTAAAACGAGAATTTTCGGAGGTGGTGTAAGTGTACTTTTATTTTTTTTTGAAAAAAAATATAATTTAACATTTTTAGAGGAATTTAAGTGTAATTAACCCTATTAATTATTTGAAAAGTTCACATACTCGAAATATTTACTTTTATTTCGGTTTTCTTCAATATTAACGATTGCATCCGTTCTCCATTTTTCATGTTTGTGTTTGTGTCACTATATATTTCGTTTCATAGGCACAAACACGCTTATCTCATTTGCCAACTTCAAATTAGATAATTCACTTTAAGTCTATATATTTAACATTTTTCATATATCTTGCATGTATATGTAATGCTGTAAAAATATCAACTTTGTAATAAAAAATACAAACTCTTAGTCAGCTACCTCAGATAAAACTAAAAACTACATAGAGAGACCTGATCATTCAAGTTAAAAGATTGAATCTCATTATAACGATTATCACCAATACCCCAGAAAATTGGATATGTACTATCTAACGCAGAGATCTTAGGAACGTATCGTGTATATGTTAAATGTAATAAAAATATGCCGTAGAGTTTGAAATAGAAGTCTAATCCGCATTATAGGTGGAAAGCTCTGGGGACAAGTCTTCGAGACTATACATTTTTGTTTTTTATTTTAATTATTATTTATCTGTTATTGACGAGTAATCGTTTTGTACCGCACAATATTTTTTATTATGCATAACTTAAATAGTTTCGTTGATAACTTTTTTTTCGTACCATAGAAAAAGAATTCTTGTATTTTTATGTTGTTATTTTGTGTCTTACTTTTTGTACACATTTTACTTGTGTTTTGCAATTCCTACAACAATTGATCTCTTGATTTAACTTTTAGCATTTCCAACAGTTGCCCGTCTCCAATTCATTTCTTAATTTCCCCGAGGACAAGCAGACAAATACATCCACAAACCTTCATTTCAAGCTCCAACAAAGCAGGCCACTTTTGTCCAAATCTACTGTTTCAAGAAGATGTATTTCATGTCAGCTTCCAACTTCATGACCTGCAGAAGCATACTATAAATACTTTCCGGTTGATGTTTCTGCTGTATCACACATTGCTAGTTAAACATGGCTTGCTTCTTACTTATCTCAGTCACTTGCATTCTGAGTTTCTTTCCTTCCATTGATGCTGAAACATCCGACCAAAACAGCTTAGAAACATACATTGTACATGTGCATGTGCCTGAATCTTCTCAGGTCTTAGCAGAGTCGGGAGACATGGAGTCCTGGTACAATTCTTTTCTGCCAAAGCCCACCGCAAGCTCTGATGATTATTCGTTGCGAATGATTCACTCGTACCGTAATGTGATCATGGGATTTGCAGCAAGATTGTCTCCGTTAGAAGTGAGCCAAATGGAGAAGAAGGAAGGATTCGTCTCCGCAAGGCCTCAAAAGACATATACTTTGCACACTACTCATGCTCCCAGTTTCTTGGGCCTTCAAGAAAATGTCGGAGCTTGGCCGATCTCAAATTATGGGAAGGGTGTGATTATCGGAGTTATAGACACCGGTATCAGTCCAGGCCACTTGTCGTTCAGCGATGAAGGCATGCCCCCTCCGCCTGCTAAGTGGAAAGGGAAATGTGAGTTAAATGGGACGTCGTGCAATAATAAGCTCATTGGTGCGAGGAATTTTGTGAGCCATCTGTCTGGATTGCCTCCTATCGATCAAGAAGGGCACGGCACTCTCACTGCTAGCACGGCTGCTGGGAACTTTGTGTTTGGTGCCAACGTTCTTGGTAATGCTAATGGCACGGCTGCTGGAATGGCCCCACTCGCGCATTTAGCTGTTTATAAAGCCTGTTCTTTGGATGTTTGTGGTGAAAGTGACATATTGGCAGCAATGGATGCTGCAGTGGAAGATGGTGTGGATGTGATATCTGCTTCGCTCGGTAGAGGCCCTATAAATTTCTCGGAAGATAGTGTTGCTATAGCTGCGTTTAGTGCAATTCAGAAGGGGATTTTTGTGAGCTGCTCGGCAGATAATGGCGGTCCAAATAGCTCTACGCTGGCCAACGAGTTCCCGTGGGTGCTAACAGTTGGTGCTAGCACTATTGATAGAAGCATAAGGGCAATAGCTGTTTTGGGGAATGGTGATGAGTTTGATGGAGAATCTCTTTTCCAGCCTAAAGATTTCCAGCCAACATTGTTGCCTTTGGTTGATCCTTCTGCGCGAGGTAATGAAACAATGGCCTATTGTGTGCCTGGATCCTTGAACAACACAGATGTCAAGGGGAAGGTGGTGCTATGTGTTGGAGGCGGAGGCGTTTCACGCATTGCCAAAGGTCAAACGGTGAAGGATGCTGGTGGTGCCGCCATGATCGTATCCAATGATGCGGTGACAGCTTACGACATTAAACCCGATGCACACATCCTTCCAGCAGCACATGTGAGTTATGCTGCTGGACAAAAGATCAAAGCCTATATAAACTCAACATCTACACCAACAGCAACCATTATATTCAAAGGGACAGTTCTAGGCACAAAAAGTGCTCCAATGGTTGCATCTTTCTCCTCGAGAGGACCAAGTTTGTCGAGTCCCGGCATCTTAAAGCCTGACATCATCGGCCCTGGTGTGAGCATTCTTGCTGCACGTTACATGCCCATGGATAACACAACAAACGACAGCACAAATGCAAGTTTCAGTATGGCTTCCGGCACCTCTATTTCGTGCCCTCACCTTAGTGGCATTGCTGCCTTACTCAAAAGCGCACATCCTGATTGGTCCCCTGCCGCAATAAAGTCTGCGCTTATGACTTCTGCTACTCAAACCAACCTCAACGGCAGCTTCATTGCCGATGAGAGGCTCCTCCCAGCCGACGTTTTCACCGTTGGTGCAGGCCATGTCAATCCACCGAAGGCAATTGATCCAGGCCTCGTCTACGATATCGGCCCTGAAGATTACATCTCATATTTGTGCGGTCTAGGCTACAAGGAAAAGGAGATAACAATCATCACAAAGCGCATAATCAGCTGTCGTGGAAGGGGTATACCTGAGGCTCAACTAAACTACCCCTCCTTTTCCATCCAACTAGGAAGGAACGGTTCCACGTACACAAGGACAGCGACAAATGTCGGGGCAGCAGAGTCGACTTATTATCTCAACATAGAAAGCGTTCCAGGTGTTGATATAGTTGTCAAGCCTAGAGTGCTTAGTTTCACTGAAGTGAACCAGCAAAGGACATACGAGATTTTCTTGAGCAGATCAGCCACTCCTGTCAATGCTACTTATGTGCAGGGATCAATTGCATGGATTTCTCCGAAGCACATTGTTAGAAGCCCGATATCTGTTAAGTTCATATGAGGAAGAAGAAAGTGAACTTTCATTTAGCATGACATTTGCAATATGTACCCTCATCATATAAATGACCATTTCTTATGTTCTTTAACTCATTATTCTACAGTTGTTCACCTCTTTGGTTTAAGTATCTCTAATGGATTTTGGTGATGTCAAGGATAGAACATAAGCTTATTGTTGTGTGAGCTTTGTTGGTATATGAAATCTTTACATGTATACCTTGCTGGTAAAATTATAATTTTAGTCCTATAAGTTTAGGTCGTTAGTATTTTTAATAATGTAACTTACTCTATTTACACATTTAGTCATTTTTTTTTATGAATTTAGTCTTGAGCATCTCACATCTGATCTATTTTTGGGAAATTTTGTCCTGTATTAACAATTTTGTTTCTAACGACTCATAGTTACACGATAAAAAATGAGATTTATTATAGTATGAATGTGACTAAAATTGTCAACATAAGACCAAATATGTCAAAAAATGACCAAATGTGAGATGCTCACGACTAAATTTATTAAAAAAAGGACTAAATGTGTAAATGAAATAAATTACAGGACTTATTTTCATTACACGAGTTTTGTTAAAATAGAAAACATAATTTGTACACATATCATGTCCGTATAAACGGAACAAAAAAACAATATAATTTGTAATGAAAAATTGAATCCGCCTTTATTTTCCTTTTTTTTTAAAGATAGCATATAGGTCCTGTAAATTTTTTTAACATAGCAAATAGGCCCTGTAAAAATTGACCTTTTACTCCATTATCTTTTTAAGATAGCAAGTAGGTCTTATAAATTTTTTATTTTTCACGATGTCGGCTTTTCCTGGAGTTTTGAAAATGTTGTCGGAAAAAGTGGCCCCACTTTTTTAAAAATAAATTTGGGGCTTTTGTTCCCATTAGTCGATTTCTGCCAGCATGGTCCTGTATTTTTGGCATTTTGTCGTTTTATTCCTTTATTTTTTTAGGACAATAAATAAATCTTGTAACTTTTAATTTTATTTTGGTCCATTAATTGATCAATGAGAATAAAAACCCAAAACTAAAAAAGCACATGCACTGCACATGCTTTTCTTTGGCAACATTTGTAAACTCTGGCAATAGAAGGCAAAATCGAAAAATTACTAATACATAATTTTTCTTACATTGATCTCCTTTCATTCAAAATCCTAATATTGTAAAGAGTGTTTGTAAACATTGTATTCTTTGATGACTTATCTGTAATATTGATTGTTCAAGGGATCTAAAGAAAGTCTAAATAATTGAATATTTCTAAAGAAAGTCTAAGTAAACACTATTTGAGTAAGATTTGTCTGAATGTACAATCTTTCTTCAAATTCAATTTCCATGTGAAAAATAATGTCTGAATTATTTGACAAATTATTTACCACACGTACAGCAAAAAAACATGAAATCGAGATCTGAACAGAACAAGAATTATTTTAGTAAATCAGTAACAATGAACATCACTGGTTATATATTTATACTAATCACCATTAACAACATCAAAACAATTCATGAACAGTTTGTTAAACAGAAGGCATATTTTCGTAGAAAGATTCTTCCAGGTTCTTTAATCATCGCAGTAGAACGGCAATAGGACTCCTGACAGAGCGCCAGGAAGAATTCCACTTCAGATAACCTTGAACAAAACCACTGTTCGTGGTGGAGTTTAGCTGGCTGAACGTCACCTGATATTGCAGTTTCTGGTTAACCTCAAAGAAATCGAGCTTAGAGGGCTCAACAACTACATCAATTCCAGGTGGTGGGACGATCTCGACAACGTAAGATGAATTTGGCTCGCCGACATTTGTTACTGTCCTGGTATATGTCTGAACAGTGGGCTGAAACAATCCAAAAGTGAGAGCAAATGAAGGATAGTTGAGCTGAGTTTCCGGGATCTTTGATACGGCTGAGCAATTCACCTTGCGTTGCAAAATTGTGCCGACTTGTCGGTTCGTGTAGTTCAAACCGCACAGATAAGGAATGTAATCCTCGGGTTGGACGTCGTAAACGAATCCTGGATCATTTGCTCTTGACGGGTTCACATGGCCTGAGCCGGTGGCGAATATGTTGGCAGGAAGGAATCTTTCATCCTCGATCGGGTTGTGGGCCAGATTGACGACGTCAGCTGTGGTCATGATTGCTGATTTGATGGCAGCCGGAGACCAATCAGGGTGCGAGCTTTTGAGCAGCGCTGCAACTCCACTGAGATGTGGGCATGACATGGATGTACCGGAGATGATGTTGAATGTGGCATTTGTGTTTGTGTTGTTCTCAACTGAGACAGGCCATGCTGCAAGAATGTTCACTCCAGGGCCTAAAATGTCGGGTTTCAGGATGTTGCGGCTCACCCAATTGGGCCCTCTGGAGGAAAATGCAGCCACGACAGGCGCACGATCATCGCCAATGATAGTTCCTTTGAACACAATTGTGGCCGTAGGTGTGGATGTTGAGTTTATATAAGCCTTGATCTTTAATCCGTCGGCATAACTAACATGTGTGGCGGGAAGGACATGAGATTCCGAAAGAGTCATATTCGCGTACCTTGCAGGATTTACCAGAATCATGGCGGCACCACCAGCATCCTTCACTGCCTGCCCTTTTGAAATTCTTGTTGTAATACCTATTTCACAGACTACTATCTTCCCTCGTAAGTTGGTTCCGTTCAATGATTCTGCGGTGCAATATGGGATATCAGGGTCACTAGTATTGAGCATACCAGCATAAACAAGGGGCAACAATTTTGGTGGGAAATCCATTGGTTGAAAGGTAGACTCGCCATCGAATGTTTGGTTGTTTCCAAGAACGGCAGTCGCTCTTATTTTCCTGTCAGTAGTACTAGCACCAACTGTGAGGATCCAGGGCGCTTCGTTCGACAACGAGAAGTTAGATGGACCGGCGTTCCCTGCTGAGCAGCTCACCAGGATGCCCTGCTCCATTGCACTATATGCGCCTAGCGCAATGCTATCGTCATAGAAACTATTTGCAAATCCACCAAGTGATAGAGAAAGTATATCGACTCCATCATCAATAGCCGTGTCCATTGCAGCAATTATACTGCTTTCAGAACAGAAAAGGGAACATACTTTGTAAATAGCCAGATGAGCAAGCGGGGCGATGCCAACTGCCGTGCCATTAGCATTGCCAAACACATTTGCACCTCTCACAAAGTTCCCAGCAGCAGTGCTCGCCGTGTGAGTGCCATGGCCTTCGTCGTCTAGTGGGCTATCATCGAAAGAATTGAAGTATCTAGCTCCAATGATCTTGTTGTTACACTTTGTTGTGACATTGAAATCACACCTCCCCTTCCATTTAGCCGGTGGAGGAGGCATTCCTTCGTCACTAAACGAAGGGTGATCAGGAAAAATCCCTGTGTCCAAGACTCCAATAATCACACCTTTACCATAATTTGACTCATTCCAAAATCCCATGTTCTGGTTTAGCCCCAAGAAGTTAGGCGAATGGGTCGTATGCAACGACAATTTCCGCTCAGGACGTGCTGATACGAACCCGGGCAAGTCCTCCATGGCTTTCGCCTCATCTGCTGATAATCTTGCAGCAAAACCTTTGAACACATGACGATACGAGTAGATCATCCGGTTTCTCTCGCCTGAGGCTACCGTGATTGTTGACAAGAATGTGTTGTACCAGCTATCTAAATCATCTAGCTGATTCAGACCTCCATCAGGTCCATCAACATGCACTATATATGTTTCCAAAGTGCTTCCATCACTTGCAAATGTTTGGAAAAGATAGAAATTAAGCATGCAAATGAAGGTGAGAAAGGGCAAGAACCCCATTTTCAGCAAACCCCAAATCTCTTTTTTCTCTCAAAGTATAAATGTTTTAGTACTATTTAGGATTCTTCTGATGGATTAATGTTAATCAGTTCTGGTTTCTTGAACTGTTTATATAAATGCTTCCACCTTCTGTTGTAATAACTCGGTCACGACGATCAACTAGATGTCCAAAGACTTAATAAACGAAGTCGACTTGGTCGTAACACGACACGGGAAATTATACTAATTATTTTCCTATTAATTCATTCCTATAATTATTTTGATCACAAATTGTTAACAAAAACTCAGTCCATGATCCAAAAAAGAAAAAGGGAATATGCAATTGTTTGAACATTTATGTCGGCAAGTTAATTATGACCATCTGAAGGAAAAATTAAGGACATGGTCTCATTTCCAGTTGCAGAACTATTAAGACATGATAGAAAATGGAAATTACAACTAAAATCAACCGATGATTCTTGAGGAATCTGTCAATCACATTTTCTGAGTCAAATTTGAATTAATAGGTCGATCTTGCCCATGAAGAACTCGTTTTCGACATTATTATTATATGATTTTTCAACCACATTTTATGAGTCAAATTTGAATTAATAGGTTGATCTTGCCAGTGAAGAACTCAGTTTTCGACATTATTATATGATGAGTTCCAACATAAGTTTATTTGATTTAAACTGGGTTATAATTTTAAATACAGAAGTAAACGGCAAGAGGGTTAGGACAAGTGACATATGGTACACATACAATGTCCTACTCAACAACTCTTTGTTATTGGAATCTTGTTCTGGGTTCAGACACAATGTATATTGTGGTGTTTGCAAGAATTTTACTGTTTGGATTTGTATTTTGGGTATTTTTGGTTTGGTGTTTTGGAGATAAAGAGATACAAATAGAGATAAAATAAGTGCGTGTTGGAGATAGATTGTATGTTTGGATTTGTGTTTTGAGGTAATGTAAAATAGATTAAAATAAGTGGTGTATGTTTCATGTTGGGATTTGGGAGACAAAAATTACTGTTGATTGTCAAATCTTGTCCTTTTTATATATATTTATATATAAGTATGTATATATAAATATTGTAGGTCTAATGTTGTATTTTTTGTTGACAAAAAATACTGTTTATTATCAAATTATGTTTTTTTTAATTATATTTATATATATATATATAAGTGTGTATATATATTATATATAAAAAATTCAAAAACAAAAAATCACTTAGATAAGGTGTAAAAATAGAAAAAATAAACATTGATTATGTTTTGTTTTGTTTCAAAAAATGCCCAAAACAAAACAAAACAAAACAGAAACACAAACAAAGCCATATGAAAAACTGAAAAATCTTACAAAAGGTTATACACTTTCAATATGAAAAAGTTGTCATTTTAGTGCTGTAAGAAAAGAGCGATGCCAATTAGGCCTATTTTTTTTATAGGTATATTAAAATAAGTCCCTTGATTTGATATAATTACGAATACCCTCTTATTTATTGTTTGAAAAATTACAAATACTCTTTAATGTTTGGTGAAATTATGCAATCCTTGAATGGATGTTTGGAATTGTCAACTTTACTTTTGTTGTATTTTTTTTTCCTTTCTAAAAAATTGGATAAGGTGGATGAAAAAATTTAAAAGTTATAAAAAGATTATGCACCTAGTTTATAATATTTTGGAAAGTTTTAAAAATAAATAAAATTATAACTCATAGTTCACAAGAGCATTTTGATCAGTTCACAAAAATGAAATGGATAAATACCTAACCAAGATGAACGGATTGAACTAAATGTTACGCGACTGTTAAACTCAGGGTATTAATAACAATTCAAACAACTAGGGTATTTATAATCATGCCAAACCTCAAGAAAACTTGTTCTAACCCATTTTTTAAATTGAAATACCAAATTGCCAAAATTTATTTCAATAGGGCTAAAACTGTCCACATCTATACTTACAAAACTAAAATTATGATTTTTCTAAAATTTTTGGATGTCAACAATAGAATTATAAAAACTACAAATATACATTTTAACTTAAAAACAACCTTTGGTTTATTTATGAATTTACCTAGAAGTGGAAGTTAGAGAAAGCTATTTTCCTAATTTGAACTTATTTTGGCTTAATATTGAAAGAACAGGAACTGTTTACATAAGGAAAATTATAATTTTTCGTTACGGTTAATTATTATAGTTAAAAAAAATTATGGAAAGTACAAATCAATCATAGTTTCGCAACGGCCATTGGCCGTTATTTATGCAAGTGTAGCAAAAACATTAGCCATGGCCAAAACTATGATAAATGTTTTGAGTATGTCTAAAAACCATGCCGAATATTGATCAATCGTGATAAAAATTTAAATTTTTGCTTTGATTTTGTTTAATTGTAATTAATAGTATTTGATTTATCATAATTTTTAAGTCATAATTATTAATAACGTAGCGAAAAACTCAAATTTTTTTTTTAGAGATAATTACGGTGACCTCCCCTGTTGCTATGGGAATAATCAAATTCCCCCCTCTTACTATGAAAATTACATAAACCTACCTTATTGGTTTATTACCATTACAAATTGGCCCCTCCATTAGCCAAACTAACAGTCGATACTGATTTCAATCCAAATATTTATTTAATCTTCCTATTTTGTCCTTAGGTAGGATTTTTATAATTTTTGCTGACAAAAAAATCCTTGAGGGTGAATTTATTTGTGAGTTTTTAAAGTCTAAAAATCTATCACGATCACTAATGAAATTCTCACCGTGACTTTTATAGAAGAAAGAATAGTTCTTATGGTATGAAATGACTATGTCAGAAAACAGTTGACATGGTAATGTATGAGTTGTGATATTGGTACTTAATTTTTAGATGGCTCCAAATGAATTGAAGCAGTTTACAAATGTGTCTGATTTGATATTTTCAGACTTCTGGATAAGGCAAGAATCAGGTTGCTGCTTTGATAATTTTAAGGCTTAGTCTATACATATGTTGTTAAAATATTCAATTGACTTTCATGCCCCAGAACATAAATGAATATCATGAACTATGCTAGATCTAAATTAATTACATGATTTCTTTTTTTTTTTTAGTTGAAACGTGTCGATCAATCGAATGAAAAATATATTTACTATAAAGGCTTAAATGCAATTTTGGTTTTATTTGATGTTTTCGTCCTTTTAATATTTTTTGGTAGCATTTTTTATTTTTGCATCTTTTAATTTTTGTGATTTCAATCTTTTTTTTTCTTTTCCATTGGAGTTCGTTCTTTGTTCATAAAAAATGCATGCGCGTCTCAAATGATTTATAAAAATTGGGCCAATTGTCCCTATTGACTTAATTTTTGCTAGAATTTGTCTTACTATAAGACATGAATTTGACATAATTTGATCCAAACCAACTCTTGTTTTTTTTTTTTCCTCTCTTGAAGAATGAATTGTTTCTGATGCGACTTGCGACTCGATCAGTGCCCCGTTGCGCAAGGTATTGTTCGCTTTGGCTTCGTATGAGCTTCACAAATTTGTCCTGAAAATGTGCCTCGTTAGGGAGAGGAGATATTGAGTGGCTTATACGAAGTCAGAGCGAACAATACCTCGCGCAACGGAGCACCGATCGAGTTGCAAGCCACATTAGTTCCAAACTGCTTCGAATATTTTATTCAACTATAATACTTTAATTTAATTATTCAAACGAGTTTGAACTGAAATTAATTAAAAAAGAAAGCAAATTTCAAATATAACTTTCTATTAATTAACCTCAACCAAATACTTTCTATAAAAAAATAAACTATATTTTCTACTAATAGTTAATCTGCCTTTGATTAGTCAATTCAAACAAGAAAAATCACCATTAATTAGGTGATGATCATTCAACACTTTCTTTGCATTTTTTATTCCTCTAGATATTATATATTTATTTGTTTGTATCTATATAATTATGAATCATATTATTTATTGTAGAAAATATTTTATTCTGGAGTGATGGTATCTGATCTTTAGCTATAATTTTTTTTATTATGACTTAAGCGGAATTTTAATACGTGGGCTTGCTTGTCTGTTAAGTCAATGAAGTATAATATGATATAATAATAAGAGATAATTATACTCTTCTTTTTAAAATTTAGTGTAATTACACACGTAAACTCTTTGTGATTTGATAATTTACATCGATTATCTCTGACGTTTGTTTCCGTCTAACAAATAAGTTCTCTCATTAGTCAAAATTAATTGAATTTGCTGATATTAATAGAACAATTGAATGAAAATTAATATTTACCATCCATTGACTGATTACTGTGTTATTGTAGTTCAAATAATTATTTTGGGACTAAACTACCCTTATAACGGTGAAGATATACCTCATCATACGCATTAATATGTGAAGAAGTATAGGGTAATTTGGTCCTAAAAAGATTTATTTGACCTATAGTAATAAGTCATTTGAAGGTGAATATAGATTTTTTTTTCTAACTTTTTTGTTAATATCAGTAAATTCGATGAATTTTGACTAATGGAGTGATTAATTTGTTAGATATAATTTTTCAAACCACAGAGGATCTACGTGTAATTGTACCAAACCATAGAGGAGAGGTGTGTAATTATACCTAATAATAATAATAATAATAATAATAATAATAATAATAATAATAATAATAAAAACAGTATGACATGACCTCACAACTACTGATTCCAATGCTAGTTATAAAAGACATATAGAAAATCTTTTTTTATAATAGAAAGATATAATAATTACAACATGATTAGAGTATTTTATTTTATTTTTTAATCTTTGATGTATTTTTCAATGTTATGGATTTGTTCTAGTAAAGCTCTAGCACAATAACAGTATTTTAAATTTGTTCTTTAACATGCATAGTTTCACTTAAAAAAAAAAAAGAAATTTATTGTGATAGAATTTCTTTTATTTTTAGATTTACACAAATTAATCTTATAATAATATTATTCCAAAGGATAATTGTGTAAAAAAAATTCTTATGAACACTAATTACTTTTTTAATTTATTATTTACTCTCATCAATTATTTTTCACATTATTCATATTTACTAATGAATTATTTTTCACATTGTACTTATTTACTCATATTTAATATTTTTTATAGTTATTAATATAGTTTATTAAAATATATTTAGACTGAATATTCAAATGAATTAATAAAATTACAATATTTATAATTAATTAATATTTAATCATATAGATATTAATTTTGAAAAATGAATTTACTCTATTAATTTGGTATTATAAATTTTTAATTATAATTTAAAATTTCAATTGAAATTATAAAGTTAAAAATTTATATATTTTTTTAGAATTTTAATATTTAAGTAATGTCTAGTCAATATTAATGGCCATATATCATACGAGGCTTTACATGCATATAAATTGTAGGAAATTCAATCAATAACCTGCCACGTGGGCAATCAGCTAATTTTCAAAATATCACCGAAAAATTCATTACAAAACTCTAATTCGAGACTAAATTTCTTTAATTTTGAAAATTTTAAAAATACAGGCATAATTATTGAATTAAAATTAACATTAAATATACTTAGAAAATTAAAAAAATAATTTTCCCAAAATTAGTATTGTATGACAGTCGGAAAAAAAGTAATTTGACCTAGAGAAAATAATATATAGTTTTCACCACAAAGTTCCAAATTATAGCGTGACACATCTGCCCCATTGTCGTCCTACATAAAGAGAGATAGAGACAGAGAGGGGAACTCACAACATAATACAGGAAAATTCTGGTTCGGGTAACATTCAAACGAATTAAATTAATTATAAAATAAGTATGATATATTTATTATATGATTGATTATTTTTTTTAATAACCAAATTGGGGCTAGATTTTATGATAAATTTATATAACCAAAAATTTATCTTAGGTGTTTTTTGGTAGATTTAAAAAAAAAAACATTACAAGAGATTAATATGATTTTTTAAAAATAAACTTAGCATTTTTTTTTCATTTTCTTGTGAGACAAATATCCATTACAACTCATCAATACATCGATTCGATCAATTAACTCACGTTAAATGAAACACAAATATCCACACATCTGTTGAAAATCGAACTTATTCATGGGACCTCGATTTTAACCATTATGCTAAGAGATGATTCGCTATTTTTCTCGTTTTCTTATGTGTTAGGCTAATTTTGTTCGTTTTCGTGAAGGATTTTAATTGTTATTATTTGTGAAATCCAATTGTTTGAAGAATGTTCAGCCGGTCCATCTCTGTTTTGCTGCAAGAATGTGCATTTTTTGCTCATCTGAGTGCTATTCCTGAAAGAGACTGCATTTTTTGTCTTCATCAGGGATTGTATTTTCCTATATTTTTGCATCGACAGATTACGATATTTGTAAACAAATGTTTTGAAAATCTGAAGAGTACATTCACTGGCACCACACAAACAACTCTGGAACAAACCACTACACTTTATTCAATGGTGAAGATGCTTCCAGTATCTCTCACTGCAATATAACTGCAATGGGGCTCCTAACAGAGCGCCTGGAAGAATTCCAGGCAAGAAACCTTGAACAGCTGTGTTGTTGGCGGCAGATGCTGATCTGATGAACGTAACCTGATACTGCATTTTCTGGTTGTCTCTGTGAAGCTGAGTGTATCGGGCTTGACCAGAACATCAATGCCAGGTGGTGGGACGACATCGACAATGTAAGATGAGTTAGGATCGCCAACATTCGTTACTGTCCTGGTGTACGTCTGGGAAGTTGATTGAAACGAAAATGTGATGACGAATGCAGGATAGTTCAGTTGGGCTTCTGGTATACTAGACTCGACTGAGCAGTCTACCCTGCGTTGTAGAAAGAAGCCGACTTCTCTGTTTGTGTAGTTCAAACCACACAAATAAGGAATGTAATCTTTGGGTTGGATGTCGTACACGAGACCTGGATCATTTGCTCTTGATGGATTCACATGGCCTGCTCCAGTGGCAAAGATGCTGGCTGGAACGAACTGTTCGTCCTCAATTGGATGCCGTGCCAGGTTTACGACATCTGCAGTAGTCATGATTGCTGACTTGATTGCAGCAGGAGACCAGTCAGGATGTGCGCTTTTGAGGAGTGCTGCCACACCGCTGAGGTGTGGGCAGGACATTGAGGTGCCTGAAATAATGTTGAATGTGGATTTCGTGTTGGTTTTGTTTTCGACAGAAGTAGGCCATGCTGCAAGAATGTTGACACCAGGACCTAAAATGTCAGGCTTCAGGATGCCACGGCTTGCATAGTTTGGTCCCCTGGAAGAAAATGAGGCGACCACCGGTGCACGATCATCACCGATCACAGTACCTTCAAAGCGAATTGTAGCTGTGGGTGTCGATGTTGAGTTAATATAGGCTTTGATCTTTAATCCATCTGCATAACTGACATGTGTTGCTGGAAGGACATGAGCTTCTGCAGGCAAGGTGTTTGCAGACAGCTCGGTGTTTAACAGGATCATGGCGGCACCACCAGCACTTTTTACAGCTTCTCCCTTGCCCACTCTGGTCACTCCTCCACCTAGTTCACACACCACAATTTTCCCTCGGATGTCTGATTGATTCAACGACGGGCCGCAATATGGAGCAAAAGGATCACTAGCATTAAGCATCCCTGCATAAACCAGAGGCAACATTGTTGGACCAAAATCCTTTGGTTGAAAAGCAGACTCCCCATGGTATTGTTGATTGTTTCCAAGAACTGCAGTCGCCCTTATTTTTCTGTCTGTAGTGCTTGCACCAACTGTGAGAATCCAAGGGGCCTCGTTAGCCGTGGAGAAGTTAAATGGGCCGAAGTTTCCTGCTGAGCAGCTAACCAGGACGCCCTTCTCCATCGCGCTAAACGCACCCAACGCAATGAAATCTTGGAAGAAATTGTTGGTAAGTGAGCCAAGAGAAAGAGAGAGCACATCCACTCCATCCTCTACAGCAGCGTCCATTCCAGCAAGTATAGTGCTTTCAGAACAGAGAAAGCCACACACTTTGTAAATGGCCAGGTGAGCAAGCGGCGCAATCCCAACCGCAGTGCCATTAGCATTGCCAAAAACATTAGCACCTCTCACAAAGTTTCCAGCAGCAGTGCTCGCGGTGTGGGTACCGTGGCCATCATCGTCAAGTGGGCTTTGGTCGATGGCATCAAAGTACCTAGCTCCAATGATTTTGTTATTGCAAGTAGTGTTATTGAACTCACACTTCCCCTTCCATTTAGCCGGTGGAGGCGGCATGCCTTCATCGCTAAACGAAGGGTGTTCAGGGAACACTCCAGTGTCCATGACTCCAATGATCACACCTTTCCCATAGTTGGAGTCTCTCCACAAGCCCATATTCTGATTCAACCCCAAAAAGTTAGGGGTATGAGTTGTGTGCAACGACAAAACTTTCTCAGGCCGCGCCGAGACAAATCCATCCTTCTTTTCCATGTTTTTCACATCATCAGCAGTTAACTTAGCAGCAAACCCCTTAAACACATTGCGATACGAGTGAACGATGCGTGCTTCTCCATCGTTCGTGCCTGCAGTGGTTGCTGGCAGAAATGACTGGTACCAGCTCTCTATATCCTCCGACTGAGTGGTAACTCCTCCATCAGGCCCCTCCAGAAGAACTATGTAGGTCTGTAATGTACTTCTTTCAGGCCCATCAGCAGCAAATGCAGGCCATGGACTGACACAAAACATGCAAACAAGAATGATGAAAGACATGACAGCCATGTTTATGTCTATAGGTTACAGAAACAAAACTGGGAATGCGTTTGCTCTGTGTTCAGACTTCAGAGTGGATTTCCTGAACTATTTATTGTATTATCGAATGGCTAGCGTCGTGAATTGCTTATCCTGACCTGATCTTCGACTCAACAACCAAATTTGAAATTTCCACTCATACTTTTCTGTATGTCTTCACTTGCCAATAATTATTATAATCCATGAATTGAAAATTCATGCTGAAAAGTATAAGGAAATTGACAGGTTTTGGCATTTTCGTGGAGAGGATGGAACTGGACCCTTTGTTCCCCGGAATGTGAATTATTCCAAAGACCAATAAGCGTGGAGCTAAAGGAATTTCTTGTCTAGAAGAAGATGGAATCTCTTATCATGGATTCATGTTTCATCCGAAGCTCAGAAGCTCGAGTTGATCATTCTAAGTGCGAATTCAGGGAGTAAAATTATAAGCTTTTTAAAATATTTTGCAGGGTAAATTACAATTACGTTCTTTTTCTATGAGATTTAGCATAATTAAGAATATTTCTCGTTATTTGAAAAATTACATATATTCTTGATTTAATAAAATTATATAATTATTGGATGGATGTATGAAATTGTCAATTATGTCTTTACTATATTTTTTCTTTTTTAAAAAAAGATAAAAATTTGTAAAAATCGGACAGAGTGGATAAAAAAATTGAAAAATTATAAAAACAAATATCCACTTAGGTGAATAAAAAAAATTAAAAAAATAAATATAATTATAATTTTTACTGAAGTTCCAGGAGAAATAATATTTTTTGTCTTGTAGCTTAAGTTCTTTGTTTTTTTTTTTTTTTTATTAGTTAGAGTATTTTTACTTTTAATCCTGTAATTTTTAAAAATTTTCACTTTTGGGTCTAATGGTACATTTTGGTTGTATATTTAATGGTCATCTGGCCGTTAAACGTATGTGATAAAAATACTATTTTTTAAAAGTTATGGAATTCTAATGAGACCAAAAGTGTAAAGACTCTAAACACGTGATGTGGTTGTGATTTCAATTTAGAGATTGAATGGAAAAATTATCTTTGACACAACAATACGCCCAGGCTCAAATTACCCCCTGAAATTTGTAATTTTTAACCAGAGGCCTGAAATTGTTTTTATCCTTGATTTTTTTGTTTTAAATTATTGAAAAAACAGCCAAGGGAAAATTACATTATTGCCCATATGTGTAAAAAACATAAGAAACCTCTCCCCGCGTCCTTTGCGAAATCTCTTCAAAACCCATTTTTCCAGGCATCATCGTGATCAGGTTCTTGTATTTCTAAAGATAAGAAGATATCTGAAGGCCGAAGAAGTGAATTTCAATGAGTTTCACCGAAGAAAAATGCGTGCATGCTTCCCTCCCCCGTGCTCTGATTGTCAATATTTTGTGATTTTGTAGTGATTTTTAGCTCATTCAAATAGAATTTCTATATTTTTACAATAAAAATCACATCTTTTGTGTTTTGAGACTGAACCCGACGTCTCGTTACGAGGATCTTTTAAGCTTTTTATTTTTTTTTAAAATAAATTTACGTGGGCTTATTAATATATTATGGATGTGAGATGTCAAATGTAATAGCTTGTTTAACTCTATATATGAACAGGGACATCCATTTATCTGTCCAACATTTTGTCTTTTTATTTTAATTATTTTTGTTTGAAATTTGGGGTTTTGTGGAAGAGAAGACATACTTGGTTCATTTGCTTTGTGCTTACACTGAATGATATTTTCAGAAAAATACTTTTGTTGTTATGTGAATGTCTGGTGGGGAACCTTTCTTTTCCTCGTCCTCTCTTAGAACTAATAATGGCTTATTTACGTATCTATAATTTCAAATATACAGTAATTACAATAAGGTAGGGATTTCAAAAATTAAATAAAAAAGAATTCAGTTTGTACAGATGTATTTTGGTCAGTTCACTCATAAAATAGATGAAGATGGTTATAAACCTCAAGAGGGATATTTGTAATTTTCAAAAAAAATAAAAAAATATTCATAATTATGACAGATCTAAAAAAAGTCGATCAAATTTTTTTTTGAGGAGAAAACGATCGGATCTTTTATTACTATACAAAATCAGTAGAAGTTCAACTTTTATCTATGCTTTATTATTAAGGGAAATCACCTCTTTGGTGTCTCTCCCTTTTATGGTCTGTTTTTTTATACTTTTAATTTTTATTATTTATTTATCTTATAACTCCCCACTCCTCGCTACCTTTTATATTTACTTTTTCTTTCTTTTTTTCATGCATCTCTTCTAATACTATTTTATTATAAAGTTAATATTAATTTATTAATGTGTATATATTTTATTAAACAATTATTATCTTAAAAATACTTTATTTTAAATAGTATTATAAATTTACACACACATCATGTGTGCCACAAATATTAATTTTATAATTAAAAGTTGTAGACAGTTTTTCCACATAATTTGTTATTCTCTCCCTTTTTCCAGGAATGTATTATACTATTTTTTTTCTTTTTTGAAAGAGGAATGTATTATACTATTAAATTAAGTGCTTTTTTTTTTTTTTAGAGTATTATTAAAATAAGTGTTATAGTCAACAAATTGCGAGTAGAAAATGAAATTTGATAATTGCTAGTTGACTTGAGTTGACTTGGTCTTTGTCCACTTCTAGAGAATAATTAAGTTGAATTAGTCAATTTTTGGGACCAATTTAGCATATGAGTTAATAAAATGTCTACAGAGTAGGACATTGATCATTAGTATTTTCTAAGTATTAATAGAAAATTAATCCACGCGCAAACGTATAATAAAATAACATTAAATAAAAGATAAGGGTATATTATGACGAGCTCTGATGAGATTTGATATGATTACAGATTTTGATTTTAATGGTCGTCAAACATCTAGTCTGATTCGTTAGTTTTCGATAAATTTTCATTCATTTTTTTGTGAATTGACCAAAATGCCCTTGTGGGCTGTAAATTATGATTTTATTACGTTTTAGAATTTTTAGAAAACTTTATATGAACAAATTGGACAAATGGTTTTTTTATATTTTTTTAAAATTTTTATTCAAGTTATCCGATTTATTTTACAAATTTTTAATATTTAAAAAAATAAGAAAAATGCAGCGAAAAAAGTTGATAATTTCAAGTTTTCATATGAGGATTACACAATTCCATCAAACACTAGAAATTATTGGTATTTTTTCAAACAACGAGAGAGTTTTGTAATTATATTAAATTTTGGAAGAGCTTGTTGTAATTTATTCTATTTTTTTAATAAAATGTATTAATCAATCGAACTCAATTTTCGATTTTGATATAATTAATTATTATATTGAATTTATTACATTTGGAATTTTGTGCCCCACCATAAAAAAGAGTAGCATATATATATATATATATATATATATATATAATAATTTAAATTAATTTTTTCCTCTTCCTAAAGGTCCTTTATGGGAAAAGTCATTAAATAATTTAATTTCTCAAAATAGATCTCCCTTGATCTTCTTGCATATCTGCTAAAATGTTTATTTAATTAATTAGCTGGATACAGTAATCAGAGACCGGCATCTCCCGACGAAAATTCTTGGTCCTTAATGCCGGAAATTAAACAAATTTTAGGGATAATTACAACTCCCCCATTGAGATTTAGTGTAATTACATGTAGACTCTTTGTGATTTGAAATATTACATCTAGTATCCTTGAGGTTTGCCTACATCTAACAAATAAGTCCATCCGTTAGTTAAAATTCATCGAATTGATTGATATTAACAAAACAATAGAAAACAAATCTATATTAACCCTTGATTGACTTATGTGTGTTAAATAAATTTTTTCGGACTAAATAAATCTTATAACGATGAAGATATACATCCTTAGAAACATTAACACGTGAAGACATATAAAGGTAATTTGGTTATAAAAAGATTTATTTGACCTTCAATAAATCAGTAATAAGTTAATTAAGGTTAATATAGATTTTTTTTTTTATATTTTTTTATTAATATCAATTAATTTAATAAATTTTGACTAACGGATGAACTTATTTGTTAGATAAAAGCAAACTTCATGGGTGCTAGATATAATTTGGCAAACTATAGAAAATTTACGTATAATTACACCCAATTTTGAGAGAGAAGAGTGTAATTATCCCTAAATTTTATGTCAAGTCCTCTAATTATGATGAATGTTGATGTATATTAATTTGATCTTAGTCCAACATTTGAAGATATCAATCCCAATACTTAATGCGATTGAAAGAATCGTGTTTCTCGAATCATGTCGTATGAATGACTTGGAAACAGCAAGAAAAACACAACACATATTCCTAGTCCCATGAGGGAATAATTTATGTTTTCGGCAAAATCAGTTTGTACTAGGTACTATGCCCAAGAAATTGGTAAGATTCAGATCTTACAATCAATTAAAAGATTGCAAGAGTCCTACGAATGTACGTGTATGTCTATTTTTAAATAATTTATTAATTTTTTTTGGGGGATTAAATGTAAATTTACTCCTTATATTATGCGAAGTGAGCAAATATTCCATGTGGAATTTCTTTTTAGCAAATTACTCTATGTTTCAAAAAATGAAGCAAATTACACCTTATCAATGATTTAGATAGAGAATAATTTGTTTCTTTTCCAAAACATAGGGAATAGTTTGCTATTTTATTTTTTAAAGAGTTTTTTTTTTTTTTTTTTTGCTCATTTCTCATATCATATAAAATAAATTGTATTTTTTTTTTCCCGCCAGATATGCAAGATTCACAAGCCTAATGTTGGCTTTTCTTGAAGATATTTCTTAAAGACAAAATAATAACACTAACTAAAGCAGACAACATCAAACGCTAGGACATCCCGTCTAGATGGCCTGATGCATGCCCCATCATTTAGCATCATTTAGGGCTGCACTTGCATTTCTAGTTTATCATATTTGGCAGGAACATAGTCTACGGATCTTTCAGAATATTGCACGGGGCCGGGAGTTATAGTTGAGTTGGTTATTGAGCAAGTGCGATAGAATTGATGCATTATACTCTTGGTTTTTGTTTCCGTATTTGAAAGATTGCTCGGTAGAATTGTTGGTTTTAGTTGTGATATCTTAGATGATGGACCGTTTATATTTATGAAATTTACCTTCAAACAAAAAAAAAAGAAAAGGGATGTAGTCTTCTTTCTAGATGTAGAACAATTAAGTCCAACCTTCAATGAACTTCTCCAATATGTTTTCTACAAGACTTTTGGTATTCTGGAATCTGGATTACATTTTCTGACAAAATTATCGTGTTGATCTAGCAAAAATTAAGAAAAAATCAAACAACGGAGTCATTCTCGATCGTCAAGTATTGGATTTCTTATTACAATTTTTAGCTCATGCAAATTTTTATTCCATTTAACATACGTATCACGAGTATAAATTTTTTTTTTTTTAGATAAAATTGATGACATAACTTCTAAGCATTAGCTGAGAAAGATAAAAACAGGCCCAACTTGAATTGGATTCACAGCACTAAGTAAAACAACATGAAGCTTAACAATAGAACAAAAATCTTGTTTGTATGAATTTTTAGTATACACAAGCTCAGTGTTTTTAGTGGGTTTTTTTTTTTTTTTTTTTCAGTACTAGCCATTGTGGCACGCCGTCCTTGTGTGTATATAATAAATAAATTTTTACACTTTAAAATACATTATATAAGAGTAAAATATATAACTCAATATATTAAATTTAAAAAAAGAAAGAAAAAAAAACTAATTTATCAGTTAAAATAAAATTTAGTAACTTGAAGAAGTTAGTTATATTATCAGTTCAATGACATTTTTTTTCTCTATATAGTTTAGATATAAATATAGAAGATATAAATACAGATAGATAAAGTAGATAATAAAAAGGCTAATTTTGGATTTCAAAAAAATGGTGCGGCGGTGTCACGACAACTTCCATTTGTGAGTGTATAAGGAGTTTCTTTTTTATATTAGTATAGATTAAGCATAAATTAACACTACAAAAAAGTATAATAATTATTTGAGGAAAATTTGCAAAGGGTAACTAGTAAATTTCATCGCATCTCGAATACTATGATGGAATTTTCGACGATTAAAAGGACATATAAAAAAACATATGTAACATGGTTTTGGATTAAAATCAATTAACATGAAATTATTTTGGGGAAATTTATTTTTTTAGTCCTTTAAGTTTAGCTAATATTGAATTTAGTCCTGTAAGTATGCCCTTTATAAATTTAGTCTTTTAATTTACAAAATTGATGAAATTTAGTCCTTTAGCCACCGAAAATTCATTTTTTGGCCGGGATGTGTGACATGGCAACTGGTTCGGCATTTTTTGGGTTATTTTTTTAATAAATACAAACATATTTAAAAGCACATTTGTTTAAAGCAGTCAATATAATTCATTAACGCATGCAATTGCAATCTTGAGAGAAAGCCAGTGGCTTGAATTCTTTGTCATCATGCTTCACAAAGAATACAACAAGAACACATCAATCTCCTCTGTTTTTTTTTCCCGACAAATCACATTTTGCCTTTGGTCTGCATATGCAGCTCAGATGAGTTTCACTGATATGACACTCCTGACAGCGTGTTTTGAGGAAACCCACAGCAAATACCCTTGAGAAAATGTATTGGTAATGTTACTGCTGCGCCTGAATGTCACTGAATACGTTGCTTTCTCCCCCACACTTGTGAAAGACAGCTTCTGAGGCTCGACACTGATGCGTACTCCTTGCGGTTCAACAATCTTTACTGTATAGTATGAAACTGCCTCACCAACATTAGTTACTGTCCTGGTGAAAGTTTGAGATGATCCAAGTGTAGCTGAAAACGAGGGGTAGTTTAGCTGTCCTTCGGGGATTTTTGATGTGCAATGGACTGATTTATGTGCTATTATCCCGACTTGTTCGTCTGTGTATCCCAGGCCACACAGGTATGGGATGTAGTCGTCTGCTGCAATGTCGTAAACTAGTCCAGGATCATTAGCCTTTGACGGGTTGACATGGCCGGCCCCTGTTGCAAAGATGTCTGCTGGAGTTAGTCTTTCGTCAACGATTGATGTGCCTTTAATGTTAACGATATCAGCTGTAGTCATAATAGCTGATTTTATGGCTGCCGGGGACCAGTAGGGGTGGGCGCTCTTGAGCAAAGCTGCCACGCCGCTAAGGTGAGGGCAAGACATGGATGTGCCAGACTCGACGTTAAATGTCAGTTTCGAGTTTGTGGATCCGTCCAGGGGAAAGGGCCATGCGGCTATGATGTTCACACCCGGACCGATGATGTCTGGTTTAAGAATACCTGGAGTCGCCAAGCTTGGACCTCTTGAGGATAATGAAGCAACGATGGGGGCTAATGGATCTCCAATTACTGTCCCCTTGAACAAGATTGCTGCCATTGGGGACGACGTTGAGTTTATATAGGCTTTGATCTTTAGTCCAGAAGAATAGGCCACATGAGTGGCAGGAAGAACGTGAGCATCAGCGGACGTGCTGAAGCCATCCGACTGTTGGTTAGCCAGTATCATGGCTGCACCACCAGCATTTTTCACTTCTCGGCCTTTATCCAATCTTGCTATTCCTCCTCCCCTGTCGCACAATACCACCTTTCCTTTGACATCAACGCTGGACAAGGATCCATTAGCGCAGAATGCAGAATCTTGTTTCCCGTTAGAACCAGCGTAAACAAGAGGCAATAGCGTTGGAGGGAAGTCCTTGGGCTGGAACACAGATTCACCATCAAATTCTTGGCCATCTCCTAGTTTTGCCGTGGCTCTGATGCTTCTGTCAATAGTGCTCGCCCCAACAGTGAGAATCCAACGGGCCTCATTGGTTATTGTCTGCTCAGAAGGGCCAGAGTTTCCTCCTGCACAACTTACAAATATTCCTTTCTGAACAGCTGCAAACGATCCCACGGCTAAATTGTCGTTGTAAAATGGAGTTGAATCCTCGCCAAGGGATATAGAGAGCACGTCCACACCGTCCTCAACAGCAGCATCAAGGCCAGCTAGTATGTCACTTTCAGGGCAATCCGGTCCAAAGCAGACTTTGTATATTGCCAAGTGAGCTTGAGGTGCAATCCCAACTGCTGTGCCATATGCATTTCCAAGAACACTAGCATTGTGGACAAATCCACCAGCAGCTGTGCTAGCCGTGTGCGTTCCATGTCCATCATCATCAAGTGGCGTCTCCACCTCTAAACTTGAGGCATTTGCTGCTAAATTAAACGATCTTGCACCAATAAGTTTGTTGTTACACTCCGTTGCCTTAAATTTACACTTCCCCTTCCATTTAGCCGGTGGAGGCGGCATATCTTCACCACTAAATGAAGGATGGCTGGGGAAAATCCCAGTGTCAAGCACTCCAACAATAACTCCCTTACCAAAATTGGATTTCTTCCAAAATCCCATTTCTTGGTGCAATCCAAGAAAATCGGGAGAATGGGTTGTCAATGGATGGTACATCCTCTCTGGACGCGCCGAAATAAAGCCATCCTTCTCCTTCATGGCCTCAACTTCGTCAGCAGTCAGCCTTGCTGAGAAGCCACTGATCACATTTCGGTATGAATATAGTAATGGCTGGCGATCAGCAGACGAATCTGCAGTTCTAACAGGCAGGAAAGACTGGTGGTAGCTTTTCATGTCATCAAGTTGAACGTCCAAACGGCCGTCCGGCTTCTTCACGTGCACAATGTATGTTTCCAAGTTGCCTTTTTCGACAGTGGGACGAAGTTCATCAGCAAGGGCTATCGTAGAAAGGAGAGAAAAAACGGCAATAAGAGCGTAGAATAATGTAGGCAGAGCCATGACAATAACTAGCTAAGATCCTGGCTTGCGTGCTTGTTTAACTTGTTAAGTTCAAATATTTATAGCCTGGTGGGGAGAAGAAACGGCCGGCCGAATGTCTTTCAAACATGCTTGTTTATAGAAATATGACTTCTTATTATGGCTAACTATTACGATTAAATATGTAAAACAAGTTACATACTAATTACTCACGGCCACGTAGCAGCTATTAGTCGTTATTTCTCCATTCAAAGCCAAATCAATAGTTACAGCTCAAACTTCCCGCAAATGTTTTCACATAGTCAAAATCGTGACAAATGTTGATCAACAATTATCGATTTTAAGTTTCCGCATTGATTCTGTTCGACTGTAGTATAAAATATTAATTTTCTATGATTTTTAAACCATAATTATTCATAATATTGGGAATAATTTATTATTTATAAGTAGCAGAATTGTAAAAATGATGGTATATGCTCCTGAGGCGGCAAGGGAATAAAGCTAATGGATGTGAAGGAAAGTGATGAGTATATGCTAACAAAGAAAGGGAAGAGGTGTTGATTTTCAAATTCTGATGCTTGTAAAGTATAATATGTTGGTATCTGCCAACAGTCCTCCATCAGTATAATCAGTCTCCAACACCATATATATATACTGAAAATAGTTTCTATAATTAATAAAAATATCACAATTTGTCCACAATAATATAACAAGTTTGAAGCTGATTAATTTCAGCACGAGCTTAAATGAAATAGTGCCTGTCTTTATTGCAAAATGCTGTTGCATCTTGTATAATTCAATCTATCTAGATTATGTTATAAAATTCTTATCGATGTTGGCACATATTCCATATCGGTTGTAAATGAGAAATTTTAGCAAGAAATCTTAACAATAATTAAAAATTATGGAATATTGATTAGCTGTTGTCTGACCATTGTATAAAGTATTGATTTATTATAATTTTGAAGCCTTACTCATTTATAATATAAGGAATAATTCATTTTTTTTTGGCAGTGAGATGAAACCGTGAGCCCTATACGAAGCCTTATAATGGGGCAGCAATCACGTTGCACACTGAATCATTCACGCTGTCTGTATAAATAAGGTCATTAATTTGTCAGTCTTGAGTCTGGTTAAGAATTTTCCGTCACGCATCCATGTCACACAATGATGTTACGCCTACTCGTGTGTTGTAGTCCTATTTTTATATTATAATTTGAAAAAAAAAAAAAAAAAAAAGGCGTATCAAATATGCCACTAATATGTGATAGAAAAATATAATAGAAGTTTTACACTGCCCAAATCCATCATTTGGATCATTAAAGAAATGGCAAAGGATCATTTGAAAGGTTCCACATTCGAGTGATGACAATTGGAAGTTATTTCACAAAATATGAAAAGTATCCATATGGGTTGAAAAAGGTGTTTATCATCAAAGGATATTTATATGCTAATAATAGACAGGGCCCAACGCCCTGATTCACTCTCACACCTATACTTCTTTTGTTTTTTCGGCTCTAAACTATATATTATAATTACCATTTGCAGAGGGGACAAAACAAACCTATAGGGATGTATCTTGAAATTTGATATAATTACGGTTACTCTTTTATTATTTTAAAAATTATAAATATAGCCTCTAAAATAAAATATAATTATGTAGTCTCTGAATGGTGAGGTGAAAATTACTACTTTACTCTTGCAGATATATTTTTTTTAAAATAGTTGAGAAAAAGTTAAAAAAAAAAAGAGGTCTAAGAGTGAGTAAAGTTTATAATCCATGGGGTAGATACAATTTACTCCCCTGTGATATGATAAATGAGCAAAAAATTCCTTATAAAAAAAAAGGGGCTTATATTTTAGAAAATGAAACAATTTAATCCTATAACTTGATTCATTTTTTTAAAACATTAGGGGTAATTGCTATTTCTTTTGGTTTCCTAGGATTTTTCGCTCGTTATTTCATTTTTTTCCCCTATAATTCATATGGCATGACACTCCATCAATATTTAAAAGATTCTAAAAACATATAAATTATAATAATAATCCAAAATTATATTTGATCAATTCACTACCACTACAAGAAAATTGTTTAATAGCAACCAAAAAAGTTAACATCGAGATAATTAGCAAGTAAGCTCTCATTGCTAATCTATATTATCTAATACAATAAATTTAGTTATCAATGAATTACGCAAGGGAAATTAGCTTGCTACGAATTTAACAACAATCTGTTTAAAAAAATATTAAGTAATGAGAGTTTTACTTGTTAATTAGCTCGATACTGATTTTAACATCACATCTTTTTGTAGCTATTGATCATTTTTCTTGTAGTGCACATAATTAAATAAAAATTTAATAGAGGCTAATGGAATATGTTTGTTATTAGACGGACGTTAAAATAAAGGGCATTTATAATTTTTCAAACAACGACAAGATATTTATAATTATACCAATTTTTTTAAAAAATAAATGTAATATATAAAAAAATAATAATAATAATTATATCAGATTTGGCAAGTCTACTAGTTTTTCTCATGGTTTTGTTCCACATAGGTATACATTCAAAATATAAATTTAAGATCTGTAAAGTCCAAAACAGTTGATGAATTATCCCCCGAGACACGGTTGAACATTATGGACTTGAGAGCTATAAATACTTATCTTCTTGATACTTTCAATCTGATGATAACAAGTTGATTTTTGTTTTATCAGCATTTGTTGTCCTAAAAAATGCAACTGAAGATATGTACGACACATCGATGACATCGGTTCACCACCGCCTAATTAATTATAATTTGCATATGACATATTCAGATGTGCATGCATAATTAATTTTTAATTTTAAAAATACATTAATAGATTAAATATGAAAGTATTTAAAAAAATAGAAAAAATTACGAAAAATTATTGGACAAAAAGTGAGAGAAGAAGAAAAGATATGAAAGTTGGGAAGAGAGACTAATTATGAAAAGTTGAAGAGACTGATGATAATTAAAATTTATAAAATAATTTTAAAAAATAACAAACTAAAGAAAACATTAATAGAGTGTTCTTCAGTTATATAAAAATATGTTTCGAACAACCGAAAAAATATTTAATATGTGAAGAATTATATATTTTTATTCGAGTTGGATCAACTTAACAATTCAATTGTCATGAATTGTTGGAGAAAACAACACAATTATGAAGTGACCCTTTATCTCCTCGTAGAAATGTTCAATCAAACACGAAAATCATGCAATCAATCAGCTTAATTCAAACCGCCATAATAAGCAAAACGAGTTGATGGCTCAGGTATTATATTTCACATTTAATTATGGTTTAATTTATTCACCTATTTATTCCTTACATGAAAGTAAAGCAGACCTGAAAAAAGAATTTGAATTGGGTCTCGATTCGATCTGATTGGGTCGGATCATTTTTATAATTTTTCGATTACCTGAACACAAAAACAAATACATTGGATTGGGCTAGCTAGTAGAGGAAATTCCCAATCGAATTAATTCGATACCCGATTATATTTAGAAATAATAAAAATATAAGAGAGTTATTTATTGTCACTAGTAAAGTAGTAAGGTGAATGATCGATGTATGAGTTGGTTGATTTATTTATCAACTTATTGATACTATGATTTGGATTATTTTATCTAATATTTTTAATTAATTGTGATGTTATACTATTTTTGAACTGTTGATATCATAATTTGACACTAAGTTTTTGTATAATATCGGGTAAAATACATATTGCCTTCCTGTGATACCCAAAATGTTCAAATAAGTCCCGGTAATAAAAAAAAAATTCATATAACCCCTGTAAAATTTTAAAAAACGAATATTGACCCCTAACCCGCGCCCCCCATTTTCTATCGCTTTTTTTCTCCGATATCCGACGACCTCTCGACATGTGCTTCCCAACGTTGGAAAGCCCGCCCAACAACGATCATTTTGACACCCCACCCACCGCCAATCTCTCGTCCGTAGGTGAGTTTTCTTTATTTTTTCGTTTTATATTTTTAAGTTTCTTTATATATATACATATAACTAAATTATATTTTCTTACATTATATTTTTAAAATATGTATATTTTAAATACAGGGGTGGTTTGATAATTTAGGAGCAAAATATACATATTTGGTTGCAATTTTGAGAACATTAAAATTTACAGGGAGGTAATATGCATCTTTTTAAATTTTCCAGGGAGTTATATGGTATTTTTTTATCCCATGGACTTATTTGAACATTTGGGGTGCACAAGAGGGAAATATGGATTTACCCATATAATATCTATACTATTATATATAAAAAAAAACTATCGTATCAAATTTTGAATATCCAAATTTACCCTTCATTTTATTTTTTCTCTTTAATTTTTTTGGTCAAATTTGTATTTTCAATATTTTTAATAATATCCCAATTATATATATATATATATATTTTTTTTCTTAACTACCTACTGTCCCATATTTGTCTCTCACTTTACTTCTCCACATTTTTTATGATTTATAATTTATTTTTTTCACAAGTTTTTTTCATCTCATATTCTTTTTAGATGCTTGCGGAAACCGCGTGAAACGATAACTAAGTATTTAAAAAATAAAGTCACATCATGTTACAAATTATAATATATAAGAATAAAGTTATAAGAAAAAAATTACTTTGAAATATGTTTTTGCCCCTACTTTCCTTCAATTTAAATTACAAAAAATAGAGTAAAAATATTTGAGTATCTAATTTTGGATGCCTAACTTTAACGGGTACCCAATTTTATCAACTAACGAGTAACATAATATATACTACTCAATATGCTTTCATATTTAACTTCATTTAGTTTCACTAGTTCTTAATTAAATTTTGTTATCATTTTGAATTTATCTCAATTTTGTAATTAACTTATATTGGTCCACCATTTGAACAAAATCAAGAACGTATTTTGGTTTCAATGATGGGAAATTTGCATAATCATGTTTACGATACCTCAAAGGAAACATCACATACACTAATAAATACATAATTTATATTTTTAATAGTATGAAGTAAATTTTCTACAGATCAATCAACAATCTTGTCATCATAATTTTAATCACAACTTAGTACATCTCATTTTAATCACATCACCCAAAGTAAAGGTGACCTAAGAACAATAACAATAAATTACAATAACTATCGATTCAACCAGTACATCTATATGACTCTAAACAATTATAATAATTCACGTAAAATGAGACAAATATCCATACATCGTGTAAAACTCGAAACCATGACAACAAATTTAGTGACGAGACCTCAACGTATGTATAGGGACAGTGTTTGATCTGTTAAAATTTAGGCTAGCTGGTCTGAGTACACTCAGGTTCTCTCCTTGCTTTCCAGATCAAAACAATTCTGATCTAATCCTACACTATCAGTTAAAGATTATGGCAAGAATGAGCATATGGCAAGGAAACAAATAATCAGATCACTCTTTATTTTCTTCATTCATCAAGGCATAGATGAATTCAACAAACACTATAAATCATGAAATCATGCTATCGAAAAATCAGGTAATTAACATTTGTGATTGTCATTCTACCTCTTCTCTTCTAACCACTCATCAAACTAGTTTCACAGAAATCGGACTTCTAACGGCGCGCAGCCAGCGCGGGCCAAGCGCCAGACTACAGCTCCTTCAATAAAGTGGCATTGACAGGGGTAGCAGACTTGCTAAAGCTTATCTCATATGTTAGCTTTTGGTTCACCTCACTGAAAGAAAGTGTAGTAGGTGTCACAGCTACATCAACACCCTGAGCCGAGTCGAGCTCAATCGCCACCGTATATGTTGAGTTTGCCTCGCCTACGTTTGTCACTGTCCTAGTATACGTTTTCTTGTTGGCCCCAAGTTCGACAGAAAATGAAGGGTAATTGAGTTGTGCCTCGGGTATGCTTGTCACATTCGCGCATGTAACGGGATGTTGCACGATGATTGCAATTTCGTTGTCGTTGTAGCCTAAACCGCACAAATAAGGGATGTAGTCTTCGGGCTGTAGGTCGTAAATAAGCCCTGGATTGTTTGCACTTGGTGGGTTCACATGGCCGGCTCCTAAGGCAAATATATCAGCAGGCAAGTATCTTTCATCGATAATGGCGCCACCGTGGAGGTTCCACTGAGGGCGTGGTCATGATGGCAGACTTGATAGCGGCAGGGGACCAATCAGGGTGTGCACTTTTGAGCAGTGCCGCAATGCCACTGAGGTGAGGGCATGACATTGAAGTCCCGGAAACCACGTTAAAGGTTGCATTTTCGTTTGTGTAGTTGTCCACGGATACTGGCCATGCGGCTAAAATGCTCACGCCGGGGCCTATGATATCAGGTTTCAGGATGCCTGGACTGGCCAAACTTGGTCCTCTTGAGGAGAATGATGTAACCATTGGAGCCAATGGATTGCCTATAACAGTGCCTCGGAATATGATGGTTGCCGTCGGGGATGAGGTCGAGTTTATATATGCTCTGATACTCTCCCCTGCAGCATAACTCACATGAGTTGCTGGAAGCACATGAGCATCAGCAATGGTGCTATATCCGTCTGGCTGGGCGTTCATCAGAATCATGCCAGCACCACCGGCATCCGTCACCGTTTGACCTTTGGCAATTCGTGCTATCCCACCTCCTCTCTGGCAAAGCACAATTTTCCCTTTGACATCGATGTTGTCCAACGAGCCAGGTCCACACAATGCTGCGGTTTCATTACCGCCGGCACCAGCATCAACCAAAGGAAAGTATTTGTCAGATGGAAAGTCACTGGGCTGGAAAAGCGACTCGCCATCATATTCATCCGTGTTTCCTAAAGCACCTGTAGCTACTATGTTTCTGTCAATAGTGCTAGCGCCGACAGTCAGAATCCAGGGGGCTTCATTGGACAATGAAGCACTAAACGGCCCGGAATTACCGGCTGAACAGCTCACAAAAATGCCCTTCTGGATAGCTGCGAATGCACCTATAGCGATACCGTCTAGAAAGAATTCAGCCGAACCTCCACCTAGAGAAAGGGAAAGCACATCGACCCCATCGTCGACAGCAGCATCCATTGCTGCCAATATGTCGGCATCGGCACAGCCATCAGCAGAACAAACCTTGTAAATGGCCAAATGAGCACGAGGAGCCATGCCAACGGCTGTGCCATTAGCCATGCCAAACACGTTGGCGCCATCAACAAAGTTTCCAGCGGCTGTGCTGGCAGTGTGAGTACCGTGGCCTTCATCATCGACAGGTGGTCCTGGTAAATCACTGACGAAATTCCTGGCGCCTATTAGCTTATTGTTACACATTGTGCCGGTGACAAACTCGCATTTCCCCTTCCACTTCGCAGGTGGAGGCGGCATATCTTCATCGGCGAAAGATGGATGGCCTGGAGTAATGCCGGTGTCCAGGACTCCGACAATGACACCTTCGCCATAATTTGAGCCCGGCCAAAATCCCAAATTTTGATACAACCCCAAGAAATTAGGACTATGAGTTGTATGCAAAGGTAGCTTTCTCTGTGGCCTTGCAGTAATGAATCCATCAATCTTCTCCATTTCTTCAACTTCTTCCTTTGACAGCTTCGCCGCAAAACCAGAAACCACATTGCGGTAGGAGTGGACTAATCGGCTGGAGCCCTCCTCGTCTGTCGTGGTTCTTGGCAGGAAGGAACGGTACCAGCTCTCCAGCTCACCGGAATCGGCCAAAACTCGGCCCTCCGGCAAATTTACATGGACGATGTAAGTATCTAAGCTGCTTTTTGGTGCATTTTCAATTGTGATATCCTCTGCCATTGCAGGATAGGAGATCATCATGTAAATGAGAGAGAACATGCACATGATTAGAGCCATGTTCGAGAATGATCTGAACATGTTGCTCGCCATGATAATGATAGAACAATTGGCGCATTGCATGAACATATATATAGTAAGAGGTATCAAGGAGTTGCTGGCCGGCACTGATCAAGGGCTTGTGATTTCAGAGATCGAGTTGGTGGTTCCGCTGGACGACCACAACAAGAATAAGAAAACATTCATCGATCATCCTTATGTTAATTTATGCCTGTTCTTACATGTTTTCACATTTTTTAATATAACCTCGGAGAAAATAATAAATGATGTTTCCAAATGAAGAGAAAAAGTTTAGTGGATTTGATTGGCTCATGTCTGAAAAACGAAGATAAATTCTAAGGGAAAAATTATATTTTTACGTTTCATAAGTTTGTTCTTTTGGTTTCATTGTTTTTGCATTCACTATACTGCATCTCATGACTCCAAAAGATATAATTTAAGTCCTGACACTGGAAAAAAACTATATATTGGCTACGAAAAAGTACTATTGACTATAATATTAATGACTATGACTAAAAATCATGGTAAATAACTATTACTAACCATGATAAATAAAATCAATGCAAAAAATTAATTTTTCCACTATGAAAAAATTATTTGTCACAGTTAAGAATCATGGAAAACATTAAATCATGGCAAATGTTTTAGCTACGGTCGCAAAAACTACGGCCACGCAATTGGTCAATAATTATTTGTTACGACTATTTATTATTAACTATGACAATTATTCATGGTTAAATGTAATATTTTTATAGTATAAGCCTCAATCCTATTAAATTTCTGACAAAAACAACACATGCATGGCATGACCTCTGTAATTTTAATATAATGTATTAATTTATATATTTTACTCTTAGCTGTAATATATTTTAAAAGTGTAAAAAATTATTATTATATATATGCAAAAACGACGTACCACAATTACTAATATCTAAACTAGATCTAATTGAAAAGGGGTGCATTGATATCTCAATTATTTTGGTATGTTAATTTTAATATTTAATATAAATTAATCAACATGTGTAACAAGTCCTTTTTTTTTTTTTTTTTATTTGTGACTAATGTATCCATATGTGTAGAGTGGGAGAAAAAGCAACGTGTAACCACCTTAAATTGTTCAAATATTAAGAGCTGAAATTTGATAAAAGAAGCAAACGTTAGACCTGTTGATCAGAGGTCCCAATTTAGAGTACTTTTTATGTTCAAATTAATTCAGGGAAAATTTCAAGCAACTCCCTGTGATATTATAAATGGTTAAATTATCCTTTATAAAAAAATAAATAGTAATTTATCTTTTTATATTATTCAAAATATAGCAATTTACCTTCCTTTTTTTTTTTTTATAAAAAAAATGAAGCAATTTACTTCCTCAGACAAGGAGGTAAATTGCTTCATTTTAAAAAGTATAGAGGGTAAATTGCTATATTTTTTTTCATAGAAGGATAATTTGCACATTTTCAATATCACATGAGGATAAGTTGCTATTACCCAATTAATTCGGGTGTGATATCGAGATGAAATTCAAAGAATATTCTGTAAAAAAAATGTGTTGGCTCCCAAACAATTTGGGAGTATTTATAGGGCCAAAATTTTATATTTGTACTATGGATTCACGTTACTAGAAAAAATATGATTTTTATTAAGGCTAATTACTATAGTCGAAAGAAGAAAATCGTAGTAAATACAAATCAATCATGGCTTTACAATGACTATTAACCATTGTATTTGCAGGTGTGGACAAAATATTAGCCATGGTGAAAATCATGGCAAATGTTTTGGCTACGGCTAAAAATCATGGCGCAAATTGATTAATTGTGGTAAAAATTTAATTTTTTGCATGGGTTTTATTGAACTGTGGTTAATAGGATTTATTTACCACGGTTTTTAAGCCGTGGTAATTTATAATGTAGCGAAAATTCAATTATTTTGTAGTGCGTCCAGAATCTCCAGCTTTTAAATATTGAAGGATCGAAATGGAAACACTACAAAAAATGCAATATTTAACTATCGCTAATTGTCCTGGTTAAAAATAAAATAGCTGTAGCAAATAGTCATTGACTACAACTATGCAACAGTTGTTGGTCGTAGTATCTGCGAGGATGGCTAGAACATTTGCTATGGCTAAAAGCCATGACAAATATTTTTACTATGGCTATTAATCATGGTAAATAACTTTTTTTTTTGTGGAAAATTTATAATTTTGCATCGATTTTATATAACCATGGTTAATAAAAACTATTATCATAATTTTTAATGCATAGCTATTAAAAATATACCTAATAGTTATTTTTTCCCTAGTGGCACAAAGATACTAGATGTAAACTTTCTGTACTAATATGATTTAATTTTATTACTTAAAGAGGTAATTTTTGTTTAATCCGTAGAACATTACAAGAATTATAAAAAATTATTTCACTTTCACAAACAGTTCATATCACAAAAAATTATACAACAGATATGCACGATTTATTTTATTGATGAAGGGAAATACGAGGCATAGATTCCCAGTAGTATACAAAATTGTGTACTGAACATTAGGATTAATTAACATTGTTTAATCGACCAACAATCGGGCTTCTGACAGAGTATTTGTCCGAAGTCCACGTTAGAAATCCTTGACTAAAGTTGGAGTTTCCAGACGATGGAATTCTGCTAAATGTTACTTCATATGTCGCCTTCTGTTTTTGCTCCACGAATTCAAGCTTCTCAGGTTTAACAGCAACATGGACCCCTGGAGGGGGAGAAATCTCGACAACGTAAGACGAATTCGCCTCGCCAACATTAGTCACTGTCCTTGTGTATGTCTGAACTCGTGATCCAAATAATATTGAGAATGATGGATAATTAAGTTGTGATTCAGGCATCCAGGATATCTTAGAACAGTTCACTTTCTGCTGTGTAATAATACCAACTTCTCTGTCAGTATACTCCAGTCCGCATAAATACGGAATATAATCATTGGGTTGAATGTCGTAAACAAGTCCCGGATCATTAGCCCTGGAAGGATTCACATGACCTGCACCTGTGGCGAAAACGTCGGCTGGCTGAAGATTCTGATCCTCAATGGGATTATGGGCAAGATTGACAACATCAGCCGTGGTCATGATCGCGGACTTGATTGCAGCCGGTGACCAATCAGGATGTGCACTTTTGAGCAGTGCTGCTACCCCACTGAGATGAGGGCATGACACTGAGGTACCAGAACCAATGATGAATCCAAGTTTAGTATTTTTGCTGTCTTCAACCGAGACCGCCCGGGCTGCAAGAATGTTCACTCCAGGGCCGATGATGTCCGGTTTCAGAATTCCAGGGCTCTGCAAGCTTGGCCCTCTCGAGGAAAAGGAAGCCACTATTGGGGCATGATCGTCTCCAATTACAGTCCCTTTAAATGATAATGTGGCCATAGGTTCTGATGTCGAATTTATGTATGTTTTGATCCGCAAACTGTCAGCGAAACTGACTTGCGCTGTTGGCAGAAGGATAGGCACCAGATTTTTAGTGTCTCCTGAGGACTCTTGATTCATGAGAATTATAGCAGAGCCACCGGCTTCCTCAACTTCTTTGACTGTCTCTGAAAGTGATATCGCCACGTCTCGTTCACACAGAACTACTTTTCCTGCAACATTGATGCTGGTTAATGACCCTGAAGTGCAAAACCGGGCATTAGGATTGGCAGTACTTTTTCCAGGGAACACAAGAGGTAGCGGTGTTTGCGAAAAATTATTTGGATGGACGATTGCCTCGCCTTCTATTTCCTCCTTGTTCCCAAGAATCGCAGTTGCTTTTAATTTTCTGTCGATGGTGCTTGCACCTACCGTGAGAATCCATGGGGCCTCATTCGACAATGTCCCATATTCCGGTCCACGGTTCGTGGCTGAGCAGCTCACAAAAATACCCTTTTGCACGGCGCTATAAGCACCAAGAGCAATGGAATCAAACGTAAATTGAGTCGATGGCCAACCTAGAGAAAGCGAAAGCACATCAACACCATCTTCAATTGCAACATCCATCGCCGCTAGTATATCACTTTCCGAACAACGTCTGGATCCAGAACAAACTTTATAAACAGCCAAATGAGCAAGAGGGGCTACACCAACAGCAGTTCCATTGGCTTGCCCGAAGAAACTGGCACCAGGCACGAAATTCCCAGCAGCTGTGCTTGCAGTGTAAGTTCCATGTCCATCTTCATCGAGTGGAGTCCCATTTCCGAATGTGAAGTATCTTGCTCCAATCAGCTTATTGTTACAGGCAGTAAAATTGAACTCACACTTTCCCTTCCACTTAGCCGGTGGAGGCGGCATGCCTTCATCGCTGAACGACGGGTGGCTAGGGAAAACCCCAGTGTCTATCACACCAATAACCACACCTTTCCCATAGTTCGAGTCTTTCCAGAATCCAAAATTCTGATGCAGGCCGAGGAAGCCCGGCGAATGAGTCATGTGTAGGGGAAGCTTTCTCTGAGGCCTTGCGTGGACAAATCCCTCGTATTCTTGGATGATTTCCACTTCATCAGGTGATAGTCTTGCAGCAAAACCTCTGATGACATTCTTGTATGTGTACACCATTCTTGGCGATCTGTCTGAGCTTGATATGCTAGTAATTAGAAAGGAATGGTACCAGCTCTCGAGTTCTTCCGAATTTTCAAAAAATTTTCCATCTGACGGCTCCACATGCACGATATAAGTTTCTAAATCACTCTCTTCATTTGCAAATGTAGGTGATGAATGCAAACTGAGCAGTAAGGCCAAGAAAGCCAGAGTGGAGGAGAATAAGCCCATAATAATTGGGATTTCTTAAATTCTGGAAAGGAAATTGCAATTTTGTGTCTGAAGTTTGAAGTTAATCGTGGCCTGATATATATATATATATATAGTAATATTCTCATAATAATCTTCAAGTACACTCACATTCTTGTATTGCAGGGAGAAAATTGCAATTTTAGTTCTATAATTACGGAGACGATAGTAATTGTAATTTCGTATGAATTTATTTTGATAATTTATCCTGTAATTTTAAAAAAAATTCATTACGAAAAAAAATATATTTGAATTTGTATCCAATTAAGCTGATCACGCGCATGTTTTTTTCCGGTCATTTTCACAAATTCCGATGATTTTTTCCTCTTTGTGAGAAATTTTTAAAATTTCGGAACAAAATTGATAAAATAGATTCGTACAAGATTAAAGTTGTCGCTCTCCATGCTTACAAGACTTGAAGTTGTCACCCCTACAATTTTTTCCATTTTGAATTATCAAAGACAAAAGTCATGAAAGGAACTTTCTAGAGCAGTTATCTATTGCTCACAATATAATATTTGAATTTCGTCTGTTGAAATGGTAAAACTTCATCAGGGAAAAATCATGTCATAGAGTTCAATTAATATAATTATGCACGGCTGAAAGTCGCAATATGAACTATATAATATTCAAAGGTGTTAGTTTCATATTGCACGCTATGGGTTCATTTACTTTTTGATATTAACTTAGATATCTCATTTAATTTTTTTTTATATTTTATTTATTTTCAAATGTTAAAGCCCGTCACTAATACATGCGGCCCACTACTAATTAGGATTATGTCAGGATTGTGATCCAATTTTTGAGAATGTTATTAAATAATTATAATTATAATCACAACCTAATCAATTCCTACGTAATCAACTCCTAAAAAGTAAATAAACCCTATATGTCGAGATATTATTGAGCCATACGAGATCAAGAAACATGTTATAAAATGCTCAAAAAATTTAAGAAAATCAAAGATATCAAGAAAAAAAATACATAAAGGCCTCATTTACTTGGAGTGATAGGATTTAAATGGTATAGATAATTATAGGAAGTATTGGATTAAGTTAAAAGTTATTATATTAAGTGTCACAATTTTATGTTTACTTATATTGATTAAGTAATGGATATAAATAATATATTGTTTACTTTTGACTATAATTTGATATTGAATTGCGGACTAATTTTATTTTTCCAAAATACCCCCAATTTTTTTCTTTCAATTTTAATATTTTTCTTGTGTTAAGATGTAATATATTTATATGCATAAATAAAAGTTAATATTATATGTTATATAAAAGTTAGGATATATAATATTTTATAACAAAAGTTAAATGATATTATATAAAAATTAAATATATGATATTCTATAATCCAAATTAATTTAATATATAAAATAAATAATATATAAAAGTAATTAATATATAAAATAATATATAAATAAATTAATAAATATATATATATATATATATATATTATATATATATATATATATCACACAATACATAAACTTCCTCTCAAAAATTGTAATTTGGTGGATTTCACCCAAATTAGGGACAACATTGTAATTGGCATGAAAAAAATTAGGGATAAAATGGACACTCAAAAAATAATAAGACCTCAATATGTTGGGCATGATTACAAACCCACCTCTTGTGGTGGGTTTGTAATCACCTTCTAATCACCCTCTATACCGGGCCTTGTGTCATTATAACGGGTTGAACAAATTTCAAGTAAACAAGAAATTATGCATGATTAGTTAGGATATCAAACTTAATAATTCGAAGTAAATGAACCCAAATAGTATTATTACTACCATTTAATTTTCTGCAAGATCGATCCAATTATACACATCGGGAAAAGTGTATCAATATTGTTGTGAAACATGTTGAATAACAAATATATATATAAAGTGACAATAATTTTTATTTTATTATTATATATGATTATTAATAATAAGAATTGTATATAAAGTTGTTACTAAATATAATGTCGTTACTATACATGTATCACTAATTATATTTAGGAACAACTTTGTGCATGTATTTTTGTCACTAATTCATGCTAATAACAATTTTTACTAAATAGTATTAATTATTAAAATTATAAAATCCATTATTGTGACAAAATCAACATTCTTATCACTATATATATATACATGTATATAATTATTGACAGTATTAAAATTGTCGCTTGATTTTTTTTTGTTCACTAATGTTCCATATTTTTGTAGTGATTGCAGATATAGGATTTTGGTATATTTGTGTAGGTATTCAAAAAAAAAATTTATCGTGGATCGCTCCGACCCAAATCGTAACTTAATTATCAGGGTAAAGAATTTAGTTGGGTTGGTTTCGGACTAACAAATAAAATAAAATAAAATAAAATAATTATAAATTGAGTTTGATTTTATGTTTATGTAGATTGCCGCATTTCTAATAATAATAATAATAATAATAATAATAATAATAATATAATAATAATAAGGGTAAATTATATTGATATTTGTTGAGATTAGACCAAAATACACAAATAATGATTTTTACAAAATTACAGCTACACCTCTTAAAGGTAATTAGTGAAGATATTTGTGTAAGCTTTTCCTTTAATATGAGGTGTAGTTGTAATTATAACTATAACCTCAAAAGGGTGTATTATAATTTAAGACATGGGTGTTTTATATATTTTGACATAACCTCATGGGGTATTAATGTAATTTACATAATAATAAGAACAACTACAATAATCTGTATTATATAAGAGAGAGCATCTCTCTGGTGGCTCCCTTCCTTCACGTCTTTTTTTTTTTTCTACCCACTAACTTCCACATCTCCCCCACTTCCCACAAGTAGTAAAATTATTTTTTAAAATAGTTATTTATTTTTAGTTAATTTTTTTTCTTTCTCCTACTTCAAGTATTTATTTTCGAAATTATTTAATTTTTATTTGGGACTTATTTGTTAGACGGAAGTAAATTTCAAGGGTGCTAAATGTAATTTTTTAGACTACAAGAATATACGTATAATTATACCAAATATCAGGAGGGAAGTGTAATTATCACTAATTAATATTCAAGACAATGATAACAATTTTGATACATATAATTTGTATGTAGACATATATAAATGAGATGAGACATTTGATATCTTAAATAAATAGAAAACAAACTCCTTAAGCCATTCAATCCTTTCTTGAACAGCAAAGGATATTTTGACAACTCTTGTGCCCCTCGTCACAATTAATTTGATTGTACGAGTAGACTTGGATTGGACTACATTTTCCAAAAATTATAAATATTAAATTAAGCCAAAAAAATTATCTAAATTGGTCCTATTTACACAGCGCACACCCAATATTCTTGAATTAATCAATTAGTTCCAACGTTGACTACACAAACCTTATCTCTATATATTGTCTACATGATCAGTTGGTGACTTGGTATTCCTTAGTGCCGTGTAATGAAATAATGGGCCAATAACATTGTCAAAGCATACATTCCTCATTTCCAACCCCTTTCACTCTTCTAGAAAAAAAAATGTAATTTTAGTTCTATATTTCAGAGATAGCATATTTGACCTTATTATATTAATTTTTGTAATTTGGTTATATAATTTTAAAATATTGATAATTTTATTTTTTCCTAGCCAACTTAATTATAATTATTATATGTGACCTGCATATAATCTAAATAAAATACAATTTTAGTCTTGTAAATCGAGTCATGTCGGATTAAAAATGTCGCTCTATAAGTTGTAAGACAAAAAATATAATAATTTTATTACTCCTGACGTTTGTTTCTGTCTAACAAATATATCCCTTTATTGGTTAAATTCATCGAATTTGTTGATATTAGCAAAAAAGTTTAGTGATAATTCATATTTACCTTTAATGACTTATTGTTGATTTATTGCAAATCAGAAAAATTATATCTAGTAACTTTAAGGTCTATTTCTATATAATAAATAAGTAATTTTGTTAGCCAATATTCTTTCACTAAATTTGTTGATATTAACAAAAATAATTAAATAAAAATTAAAAAATATGATCGATTAACTTATTACTGACTTATTACAGGTCCAATAATTTTTTTTCTAACTAAACTATATATCCTTATAACGACGAAGATATGTCTTCTCATATCCATTAATGCGTAAATATGTATAGGGGTAATCCAATCATAAAAGTATTTATTTGACATCTAATAAATCAGTAATAAGTCAATTGGGGATAATTATGAATTGGAAAAATTAAAATTTTAGTCCTTTAACTTAGGAAGAGTGGCATTTTTAGTCATGTACAAATAATTCTCGCAAGTTCTATAACTTTATAATTTTGACAATTTTAGCATTTTTCGGCCAATTTGACCGGAGATTGCAATTTATGAAGGACAAAAAATCCCAAATTATGGGACTAAAAATGCCAACGCCCCTTAATTACAAGACATGCAATTTTCTGGCCAATTAGATGAAAATTGCTATAGTTTTTTAAAGTTACAGAACTATATTACGAGAATCAATTCTTGCAGTACAAAAACTGCCTGCTCCATAAGTCACATGACTAAAATTGCACTTTTCCCTTATGGATTTTTATTCGATTTTGCAAATTCGATAAATTTAAACTAATGAGGGGACTTATTTGTTAAACGAATGCAAACCTAAAAAATATTAGGTTTAATTTTTCAAATCATAAAAGATTTATATGTAATTACATCAAATTTCAGGAGAAATAAGTATAATCATCAAACATAACGAGTATCAATTAAACCACTAAATACAAAATTACGTCATATTGATTGAAAATGCATTGAAATTCAATAACAAGATGGTATTTACTTTTTTAACTATATGTCATAAAATGCTTTTATTGCATTGATATATACATATAATATTACTAATTTTGCGTAATATTAACACTACAAAAATATAGCTTTAAAGCAATGGAATGTTTGGACGAAAAAATATCAATCGGAAATTGCGATGAATTTCCAACACGCATTGAACCGTAACCTAACACCATTGATAATTCCATTCAACATGTTGACGCAAAATTTTGTTCCCCAAAAAACTATCGAAAAATATGCAGCAAACTTTATTGCATCCGAATTTTCCAATGGGTCTAAAATTCTTCACGCATTTTCCAACGACTTAATTGTTTTCCCTACAGTTAGGCTTGACGCAGGACACCATGGTAATTTGTTGTAAAATCAGTGGGAAAAAATAATATTTTTGTTTTACAACTTTTGCTTTTTAACTATAGAAAATAAGTTGATTTAAGTCGAAAGGTATGAACAATTTCCTTCGAACTTCTGTAACTTATTCATAAAATTAAAAAATGAAGTTGTTTTTTTTAAACACTCTAGTTTTATTTTGGTTTTCGTTTTATATTTTGTTTTCAAGTGCTCGATCCCATCTCTTACTATTGGGCTTAAATACATTCTTTTTTTTTTCATAACTTAGGTTATTTGACATTTTCGTCCTTAAATGTTTTAAGATAGCATTTTAGGCATGGATTTATTTAATTTTCTCGATTTTCGTCCTTTTTGTAGGAGTTCACCATTCTTGCAGGAAAAATATACGTGCATCTCATGTAACCATTTAAAATTGGGGCTACTCTTCTTATTAGCTCATTTTTCCCTGAATTTTTATCCTACTTTAAAAAAATGTTGGACCAAAATACTATTATAAAAAGTTAAAGGATGAAAACACTGAGGCCTCCATTACTTGGCGTGATAGGATTTAAGTAGTATAGATAACTTTAGGGTTGCCATCCGGTCATAATCAACTGCAGTATTAGGCTTTAGCTACTAATACTAGACCAATTCAAAATAAAGTAAACAAAAATTAAAGGTGATTAAGTGAGATATCCCAACTAATAACTCAAAATAAAGATGGCCTAAATGACTTAAATTACAGACTAAAAATGCATTTAATTCTTTACTACTACTTCACTTATAATCCTTTTTTAACCTACTCCCACTACAAAAACAAAAGTTATTGCATCCATTCATTTAGTTATTATAGAGGTTGAGATAGTATAGATTTCGCTCAAATTCCTTATCCTCCCCTGTTATAAACGCTAAAAAACTTCTTTGATTTTATTTCCTTTTCGTTATTTTTTCATAACAAGACAGAGTTTTTAAAAGGGTTAAATTCATTTTGAACCCTTGTAATATTGGAATATATAAAAAAAGTCTCCTATAAAAATTTTAATATAAAAAATTACTCTTATGTTACGAATAATGACTCACACAATCCCAGGTCGACCTGATCTCAGAAGGTTTTTTGAATATTTTATCATATCAAAAGAATATAATTGATACTTTATTCTTTTAGGGAAATCTTTTGAACATTTTCAATATCACAAGAGAATTCTTGAATTTTTCCAGTTTTTAGAAACTCAAGTCGGGGAGTTTCATGTTGTCGCGGTATGTTCCGCTGATGGGTTATTTATTACATCTCCTATTATTTTTATGGATTAATGTTACATGAACATTCTTAAAATTCAAGATGATAAGAGTGTTGGGTAAGAGAGAGAAAATACACATGGGCAAGAAAGAGAAAATAGAGGGTTTTATCCGAACAAAACAAAAAATAATCCACGCAAGAAAGAGAGACAATAAACAATCTTATTTTCTATCCTTTTCTTTTTTCCTTTTCCTTAATTTAAAAGAAACTAAAATAGAAAATAACATTTTGTTGTAAGTCATCTTCTTCCAGGTCAAAAATATTGATGATAATTTATCCACTATATATAATATATATATATATATATATAGATATAATAATTTATTATTTATCTCTTTACACCCAAATGTGATACTTATTCAATTTTTAAAATAGATTCTTCCATAAATTTCATGTACTACATATGTATAAGTATAATTTATTTTATTAAATTTTTCTAGAACTTTTACATATATTATTGATAAAGCAATTTATTGGCCAACGAGGTTTAGTTCAGTTGGCGAAATTGAGGCATGTACCTTTGTATGTGTAGTGGGTATAATTTCTACAATAATAATTATAATCAAAATATTTTTTCTACCGCTCTTATTTTTTTTTAAAAAAAAAAAAAGGAAAGAAAAACAATTTATTGATAAAGCAATTTATTACATCCGATACACAAGTAGACTATATACGCCATTCATGGGGCCGATGTAGGCCATATTATTGATAAAGCGATTTATTGAAATGTTAAAAGTTGGCGACCACTTCTCTTAGTTCAAAATAATAGCCACAATCTGGCTTCTGACAGAGTACTTAGCCGAAGTCCAGACGAGATATCCCTGAGTGAAATTTAAGTTGTTGACAGCAGATGAAAGTAGGCTGAATGTAACTGCATACGTTGTCTTTTGGTTTTGCTCCATGAAATCCAGCTTACTAGGTTCGACAGTGACATGGACTCCTTCAGGTGGAAATATCTGGACAACATAAGATGAGTTTCCCCCGGCAACGTTCGTCAGTGTCCTTGTGTATGTCTGAACCCGTGGTCCAAATATAACAGAGAATGATGGATAATTGAGCTGTTGTTGATGTAACTGGATACTTCAGAACAGTTTACTTTCTGTTGTGTAATAATAGCCACCTCCCTGTCGGTGTAATGCAAGCCGCAGAGGTAAGGGATGTAATCTTGGGGCTGGATATCGTAAACGAGTCCCGGATCATTGGCCCTGGAAGGATTCACATGACCTGCACCGGTGGCGAAAACGTCGGCTGGCTGAAGTGTCTGATCCTCAATGAGATTGTGGGCAAGATTTACCACATCTGCAGTAGTCATTATTGCGGACTTGATTGCAGCTGGTGACCAGCCTGGGTGCACGCTCCTGAGCAATGCCGCAACACCACTGAGGTGCGGACATGACATTGAGGTACCGGAAATCATGTTGAATGTGAACTTAGTATTTTTATTGCCTTCTATGGAGGAAGGCCAAGCGGCAAGGATGTTGACTCCAGGTCCAATGATGTCGGGTTTCAGAATCCCCCGGCTCGCTATGCTAGGTCCTCTTGAGGAAAATGCGGCCACAACTGGAGCATGTTTGTCTCCAATTACAGTCCCTCTGAATAACAATTTGGCTGTGGGTGTCGTTGTTGCATTTATATAGGCTTTGATCTTCAAGCCAACGTCATAACTGATTTGTGTTGAGGGTAGAGGGACAGGTTCCATGACTGATATAATCAGTCCGGCAGGCTCAGAATTGATGAGGATAATGGCTGCACCACCAGCAACCATTACAGCCCTGGCTTGATCAACAGGTGATGTTCCACCTACAATGTCACATAGGACTATTTTCCCCCTAACATTAATGTTTTTCAAGGATCCTGGATCGCAAGACCCCGCACTGTTTCCTGGATAAACAAGTGGAAACTGCGTTGGGGGGAAATCCTTTGGCTGGAAGAACGCCTCGCCGTCTATCTCCTCACCATCTGCAAGCACAAGAGTTGCATTCAACTTTCTATCAATAGTACTTGCACCAACTGTGAGAATCCAGGGGGCCTCATTTGACAGAGTGCCGTAGGATGGGCCACTATTCGCAGCCGAGCAACTAACGAAGATGCCCTTCTGTATTGCGCTAAAAGCACCAAGAGCAATCCCATCAAAGGCAAATGGACCAGAAGGCCAACCAAGAGAGAGTGAGAGCACATCAACACCATCATCGATTGCAATATCCATAGCCGCCAGGGTGTCACTTTCTGAACAATCTTCAGTGCAGACTTTATAAATGGCCAAGTGAGCCCGAGGGGCTATACCGACTGCAGTCCCATTGGCTTGCCCAAAGAAATTGGCACCAGGCACGAAATTTCCAGCAGCAGTGCTTGCAGTATGAGTTCCATGCCCATCTTCATCGAGTGGAGTCCCATTTCCGATTGTGAAGTATCTTGCTCCAATAAGCTTCTTGTTACAAGCAGTAAAATTGAACTCGCACTTCCCCTTCCATTTAGCCGGTGGAGGCTGCATTCCTTCATCTCCAAACGACGGGTGGCCAGGGAAAATACCGGTATCTATTACACCGATGACCACACCTTCTCCATAGTTTGTATTAGAAGATTAATGTGTTTTATTACAAATAAATATCTTAGATATTTTCTAGAGAATTGTAGAAAAAATCCTAAATATTTTTTAGCAACATTCTAGAGTGCTCAAAGCTTCTTGAGCAAGCTTCTAATTGTAGCCACAAATACAATTTCAAGAAGCTTCTATGAGCTACTATAAATAGGCATATAGAATGAGGATTTGTAGTAGTGAGAAAGAAAGCATTGCAACTAACTACAAACTATCATTTTCCAAGTTCTAACTCTCTTGCTCTTCTTTTGTTGATTTAGCCAACTACTCTTATTCTAGCCTTGTTCTCCAAACCTCAAACCAACATTCCTTCAACCATCCTTCCTTTTTCCAAAAACTAAAATACTAACAGTGGTATCAGAGCCACGTTCGACCGTATACTGGGCGTGTATTCTTATCTTAAATACTTTCGTATCAAAACTAATTCTATTGTCCAACCACCATGTCCTCATTAGCCAAACAAATTTCAGTCCCCATTTTCTCCGGCCAAAATTATGATTACTGGGCCATTAAAATGAAAACTTACTTTCAATCTCAAAAACTATGGGAGTTAGTAGAAGAAGGGGTTACTCTGCCGGAAGATAGTTCCACTTCGTCGTCGGACGAGAAAGGTAAATTGGAGAACAAGAAGGCAAAGGATTCAGAGGCTTTATACTACATCCAAACAGCAGTGGCAGATCATATTTTTCCAAGAATTAGTGTTGCTACATCGGCAAAAGAAGCATGGAGCATTTTGCAGAAGGAATATCAAGGCAGTGCAAAGGTACGTATCATTAAACTCCAAACTCTTAGAAGAGATTTTGAGAATAAAAATGAAGGATTCTGAGACAATTGATGAATATTATACAAAAGTACGTGAATTGGTGAATCAACTAAAAGCCTATGGGGAAGATATACCAGAAAAAAGGGTCGTCGAAAAATTGCTTATAAGTGTCACTGAGAAGTATGACCCAATAGTAACAACTATTGAAGAAACAAAAGATATCACCACACTAACTGTCACTGAGTTAGTTGGGTCACTTGAAGCATATGAGAAAAGGCGAAGTAGGCGTGAAGAAAATTCTCTTGAAAATGCTTTTCAGTCTAAATTAAATATGAGATCTCAAAATTCTAATAGAAAAGAAGAAAATTTTAAAAGAACAATGGGAGACAAGAAGAAGCAGAACAAAGGAACATACGTACCATGTCGTATTTGTAAAAGAACAAACCATCTTGAGAAGGATTGTTATTTTCGGGGAAAACCACAATGTCGAAATTGCAAGAGATTTGGACATGTGGAAAAAGATTGTAGGCTTAAAGGAAATCATCAAGCTAACTGCATAGAAGAGAATAATAGTAGTGATCAACTATTCTATACATGCAACTCAGTAGCCGAAACAGGGGAAGCTACATGGTATATTGATAGTGCAGCTAGCAATCATATGACATACAACAAAGGAGCTTTTCAGACACTGGACGAGTCATTCAAGACCAACGTCAAACTTGGTGATAATCACATCGTGAAAGTTGAAGGAAAAGGATCAGTCGCTATAAACACAAGAAAAGGTACGCGCATCATTAATGATGTTATGTACATCCCTAACCTAAGAACAAATTTGTTCAGTGTTGGCCAAATGATGGAGAAAGGATATACTCTACACTTTGGAGGAGATTCATGCACCATCTATGACAACAAAGATAAAACTCTTAAAATTGCGGAAGTAAGAATGAAGGAGCATAGATGCTTTCCAATACATCTCCAATATATTGGCCGCACAGCTATGAAAGCACAAGAGGACCAGTCATGGCTATGGCACAGGAAGCTCGGTCACTTCAACTTCCAAGGCTTAAAAATACTACATCAAAAAAAATGATGACAGACTTACCACAAATTGAAGCTGTCGAGGGAGCTTGCGAAGCCTGTCTACAAGGAAAACAACACAAGAAGCCATTCCCTTCAGGAACCTCCTGGAGAGCTAAAGCAGTATTGGAACTCATTCATACTGACGTCTGCGGTCCAATGAGGACACCATCACATGAGCAAAACAGATATTTCATCCTATTCATCGATGACTACTCCAGAATGACTTGGGTATACTTCATGCGAGAAAAATCCGAAGTCTTTAAGGTTTTCAAGAAGTTCAAAAATCTGGTGGAGAAACAAAGTGGTCGAAGCATAAAAGTTCTTAGAAGCGATCGAGGAAAAGAATATAACAACTCAGAATTCGACAAGTTCTGTGAAGAAGAGGGTATCGAACATCAAACTACTGTCAGTTATAATCCTCAACAAAATGGAGTGTCAGAAAGAAAGAACAGAACAGTCATGGGAGATGGCAAGATCGATGCTGCAGGAGAAACACTTGCCAAAAGCTTTTTGGGGAAGCAGTCTACACTGCAGTCTATCTACTCAACAGGTGTCCCACCAAGGCGGTTCAAAACATGACTCCAATAGAAGCGTGGAGCGGCAAGAAACCTTCAGCTAAACATCTGAGAGTATTCGGCAGTATCTGCTATGTACATATTCCAACAGAGAAAAGGCATAAGCTGGAGGAGAAGACAGAGAAAGGGATCTTCCTCGGCTACAGCACACAGTCAAAAGGCTACAGAATCTACAACCTAAAGACCAAGAAACTAATTATCAGTAGAGATGTTGAGTTCGACGAAGATGCCGTGTGGAACTGGGATGAAGAAAAAGTAGAAAGACAAAGTGTAATGATTCCTAAAGAGACACCTCCGCAACAACAACAAGAAGAAGGAACAGACCAAGCAGAAATGGAAAGGAGGAGTCAACAAGCACCAGGATCACCCAGAAGGCCACCATCATCAAAAGAGATTGAGGAAGAAACCCCGCCAAGAAGGACAAAGCTTCTCAGTGATATATATGAAACATGCAACTTCATCATGTTGGAACCAGAGAATTTTGAAACCGCTGTAAAACATAAAGTATGGGCTTCCAAGAAACAAGCTACTGTAGCACAATCCTCAGCAGAAGCAGAATACATTGCAGCAGCTGCAACATCAAATCAAGCCATTTGGCTTAGAAGGATCTTAGAAGACATGGGAGAGAAACAAGAGGAGCCCACGACAATCTACTGCGATAACAAGTCAGCAATTGCCATAACTAAAAATCCGGTGCAGCATAGTAGAACTAAGCATATCGACATCAAGTATCACTCTCTGCGAGAAGCAACTACCAGAGGAGAGATTGAACTCAAGTACTGCAGCACTGAAGAGCAACTAGCAGATATATTTACTAAAGCACTACCACGAAACAAATTCGAAAGAACTACGCATGAAGATCGGAGTCTGCCATAAACACATTAAGGGGGAGTATTAGAAGATTAATGTGTTTATTACAAATAAATATCTTAGATATTTTCTAGAGAATTGTAGAAAAAAATCCTAAATATTTTTTAGCAACATTCTAGAGTGCTCAAAGCTTCTTGAGCAAGCTTCTAATTGTAGCCACAAATACAATTTCAAGAAGCTTCTATGAGCTACTATAAATAGGCATATAGAATGAGGATTTGTAGTAGTGAGAAAGAAAGCATTGCAACTAACTACAAACTATCATTTTCCAAGTTCTAGCTCTCTTGCTCTTCTTTTGTTGATTTAGCCAACTACTCTTATTCTAGCCTTGTTCCCCAAACCTCAAACCAACATTCCTTCAACCATCCTTCCTTTTTCCAAAAACTAAAATACTAACAGTGGTATCAGAGCCACGTCCGACCGTATACTGGGCGTGTATTCTTATCTTAAATACTTTCGTATCAAAACTAATTCTATTGTCCAACCACCATGTCCTCATTAGCCAAACAAATTTCAGTCCCCATTTTCTCCGGCCAAAATTATGATTACTGGGCCATTAAAATGAAAACTTACTTTCAATCTCAAAAACTATGGGAGTTAGTAGAAGAAGGGGTTACTCTGCCGGAAGATAGTTCCACTTCGTCGTCGGACGAGAAAGGTAAATTGGAGAACAAGAAGGCAAAGGATTCAGAGGCTTTATACTACATCCAAACAGCAGTGGCAGATCATATTTTTCCAAGAATTAGTGTTGCTACATCGGCAAAAGAAGCATGGAGCATTTTGCAGAAGGAATATCAAGGCAGTGCAAAGGTACGTATCATTAAACTCCAAACTCTTAGAAGAGATTTTGAGAATATGAAAATGAAGGATTCTGAGACAATTGATGAATATTATACAAAAGTACGTGAATTGGTGAATCAACTAAAAGCCTATGGGGAAGATATACCAGAAAAAAGGGTCGTCGAAAAATTGCTTATAAGTGTCACTGAGAAGTATGACCCAATAGTAACAACTATTGAAGAAACAAAAGATATCACCACACTAACTGTCACTGAGTTAGTTGGGTCACTTGAAGCATATGAGAAAAGGCGAAGTAGGCGTGAAGAAAATTCTCTTGAAAATGCTTTTCAGTCTAAATTAAATATGAGATCTCAAAATTCTAATAGAAAAGAAGAAAATTTTAAAAGAACAATGGGAGACAAGAAGAAAGAACAAAGGAACATACGTACCATGTCGTATTTGTAAAAGAACAAACCATCTTGAGAAGGATTGTTATTTTCGGGAAAACCACAATGTCGAAATTGCAAGAGATTTGGACATGTGGAAAAAGATTGTAGGCTTAAAGGAAATCATCAAGCTAACTGCATAGAAAAGAATAATAGCAGTGATCAACTATTCTATACATGCAACTCAGTAGCCGAAACAGGGGAAGCTACATGGTATATTGATAGTGCAGCTAGCAATCATATGACATACAACAAAGGAGCTTTTCAGACACTGGACGAGTCATTCAAGACCAACGTCAAACTTGGTGATAATCACATCGTGAAAGTTGAAGGAAAAGGATCAGTCGCTATAAACACAAGAAAAGGTACGCGCATCATTAATGATGTTATGTACATCCCTAACCTAAGAACAAATTTGTTCAGTGTTGGCCAAATGATGGAGAAAGGATATACTCTACACTTTGGAGGAGATTCATGCACCATCTATGACAACAAAGATAAAACTCTTAAAATTGCGGAAGTAAGAATGAAGGAGCATAGATGCTTTCCAATACATCTCCAATATATTGGCGCACAGCTATGAAAGCACAAGAGGACCAGTCATGGCTATGCACAGGAAGCTCGGTCACTTCAACTTCCAAGGCTTAAAAATACTACATCAAAAGAAAATGATGACAGACTTACCACAAATTGAAGCTGTCGAGGGAGCTTGCGAAGCCTGTCTACAAGGAAAACAACACAAGAAGCCATTCCCTTCAGGAACCTCCTGGAGAGCTAAAGCAGTATTGGAACTCATTCATACTGACGTCTGCGGTCCAATGAGGACACCATCACATGAGCAAAACAGATATTTCATCCTATTCATCGATGACTACTCCAGAATGACTTGGGTATACTTCATGCGAGAAAAATCCGAAGTCTTTAAGGTTTTCAAGAAGTTCAAAAATCTGGTGGAGAAACAAAGTGGTCGAAGCATAAAAGTTCTTAGAAGCGATCGAGGAAAAGAATATAACAACTCAGAATTCGACAAGTTCTGTGAAGAAGAGGGTATCGAACATCAAACTACTGTCAGTTATAATCCTCAACAAAATGGAGTGTCAGAAAGAAAGAACAGAACAGTCATGGAGATGGCAAGATCGATGCTGCAGGAGAAACACTTGCCAAAAGCTTTTTGGGCAGAAGCAGTCTACACTGCAGTCTATCTACTCAACAGGTGTCCCACCAAGGCGGTTCAAAACATGACTCCAATAGAAGCGTGGAGCGGCAAGAAACCTTCAGCTAAACATCTGAGAGTATTCGGCAGTATCTGCTATGTACATATTCCAACAGAGAAAAGGCATAAGCTGGAGGAGAAGACAGAGAAAGGGATCTTCCTCGGCTACAGCACACAGTCAAAAGGCTACAGAATCTACAACCTAAAGACCAAGAAACTAATTATCAGTAGAGATGTTGAGTTCGACGAAGATGCCGTGTGGAACTGGGATGAAGAAAAAGTAGAAAGACAAAGTGTAATGATTCCTAAAGAGACACCTCCGCAACAACAACAAGAAGAAGGAACAGACCAAGCAGAAATGGAAAGGAGGAGTCAACAAGCACCAGGATCACCCAGAAGGCCACCATCATCAAAAGAGATTGAGGAAGAAACCCCGCCAAGAAGGACAAAGCTTCTCAGTGATATATATGAAACATGCAACTTCATCATGTTGGAACCAGAGAATTTTGAAACCGCTGTAAAACATAAAGTATGGGCTTCCAAGAAACAAGCTACTGTAGCACAATCCTCAGCAGAAGCAGAATACATTGCAGCAGCTGCAACATCAAATCAAGCCATTTGGCTTAGAAGGATCTTAGAAGACATGGGAGAGAAATAAGAGGAGCCCACGACAATCTACTGCGATAACAAGTCAGCAATTGCCATAACTAAAAATCCGGTGCAGCATAGTAGAACTAAGCATATCGACATCAAGTATCACTCTCTGCGAGAAGCAACTACCAGAGGAGAGATTGAACTCAAGTACTGCAGCACTGAAGAGCAACTAGCAGATATATTTACTAAAGCACTACCACGAAACAAATTCGAAGAACTACGCATGAAGATCGGAGTCTGCCATAAACACATTAAGGGGGAGTATTAGAAGATTAATGTGTTTATTACAAATAAATATCTTAGATATTTTCTAGAGAATTGTAGAAAAAATCCTAGATATTTTTGAGCAACATTCTAGAGTGCTCAAAGCTTCTTGAGCAAGCTTCTAATTGTAGCCACAAATACAATTTCAAGAAGCTTCTATGAGCTACTATAAATAGGCATATAGAATGAGGATTTGTAGTAGTGAGAAAGAAAGCATTGCAACTAACTACAAACTATCATTTTCCAAGTTCTAGCTCTCTTGCTCTTCTTTTGTTGATTTAGCCAACTACTCTTATTCTAGCCTTGTTCTCCAAACCTCAAACCAACATTCCTTCAACCATCCTTCCTTTTTCCAAAAACTAAAATACTAACAGTTTGAGTCTTTCCAGAAGCCGAAATCCTGGTGCAGGCCAAGGAAGTCAGGCGAATGAGTCGTATGCAGCGCGAGCTTCCTCTGAGGCCGTGCATGGAAGAATCCATCGTATTCTTGTATGACTTTAACGTCGTCCACTGAGAGCCTGGCGGCAAAGCCTTTAAACACATTCTTGTAAGTATAAACAATTCGTGGATCCCCGACGGAGCCTGATTTGTTTCCAGACAGAAATGAATGGTACCAGCTCTCCAGTTCTTCATAACTAGCAGAAACTCCGTCAGGAGACTCTACGTGAACGATGTAGATTTCAGAATCACTCCCTTTGTTTGAAAATGAGAGTGTTGAGTGCAAAATCAGAAAGGAAATGCAAGCAATCAGAATAGAGGCAAAACCCATATTTTAGAAATTTATTGTTGTGGGGTGTGTCGTTTCCAGGCTGCATATATATATATATTTATACTGCTGTGAAGTCTCTTCGGGTGTTCGTAGAATCAAAGGTTGTCGGAATTAAGAAATCTTTATCAGAGTGCACTACTAATTTCCACTATCGAAATGGTACAAATTGCTTAGATAAAATCTCCCTCAGCACTTCAAGATCTAACAACCACCAATTGGCAAACTTGAACGATTTCTTTTCAGATAAGTTTTGAAGGAAAGCTAAAAGAAAGACTTTGGAAGGTTTTGAATTGATCAACAATAAGATTTTTCAGTGTGTTTTTGGGGGAGAATGGAAATGATTGTATGGGTTTTTTATTTTAGACTCTTGTTTATGAATATAACTGGGAAAGTATGACTTGTGATGCAGTTATATAAATATATAGATAATATATATATATATATATATATATATATTATTTATAATTAGCTAAAAAAATATTAAGTTCATAATAACTTTTATGTTTCCGTCATTCAAATATTAATATATACAACTATATTATCAAACAAATTAATAATATGAGTTTTAATTGAAAAGAAAACTATTCAATTCTATTATTTGAAATTCACTTTCTAAATTTAATTGGTACTATTCTATGTATTTTTTTTTAAAAAGTATTTCCCAAATTTTGTAGTTCTTATTCACTAACGATCATAATTCATTATCTTGTACTAAACTAATTAATATGAAAATAATAAAAAAAAAATAATGTTGAAAATAAAGTTAATTAGTGAAAGCTTCTTATTTTGAATTATTTTTTAGAGAATCTCTTTTATTTGTAGGTTTTATTATGCTTATTTGTTATTCTTTTTTTTGGCTTTTTATTATATGATTGTAGTGTTTTTGTATTTTTGTTACTACTATATCTTGAATGTCATTTGTTTTTAATTTGTTGACATCGAATGATTTTAAATTAATTATTTATTAACTATTGTTATAAAAACTATAATCTAATTCATTGGACATAGTATTAGTATGTATATTGCGAGGGTCCTATAAGGTATGCTAATTATATTCGATCAGTATCAACTTTAAATATGGCCAGAGTATTGGTACATATTTTATTAAAAAAATTTGAAAAAGTATGCAATAATATAGATATAGATCTATTCCAATATTATGCTAGTATCGGGTTAGTATTAAACAGAACGCCTCTATTAAAAAAAATGCATGATAAACATGCACGTCAAAAAATTAAAATTATGCGCTATATATATGTGGACGTCAAAATGATCAGATAATGCACTATATATACGCGCTATGCATGCACACGTTAAAATTTCAAACTATTTAAATGATTTTGACGATGTTTTAATTATTCAAAAGAAAATTTAAGCCTCTACTACTCCTTTTGACCATCACTCTAAATCTCCTCTGTTACAACAGACAATATCGAAAGGGTTTCAATTATCTTCTTGTTTGTCTTAATTATGAGACATTAATTGAATAAATTAGCATTAATCTTGTTTAAAGTGATTGGAAGAAGTAATTGTTATAACGACAATTTAGCCTTAAACATGGACAGGAAATCCCAGGTATCTTAATCATTACATATTGCTAACTTATTATTATCTCACATACATACGAGGTAGATTCTAAACATTTTTACTCGAAAACACGCCTAATAGAAAATATAAAGAATCAATATTTATCCCTCATAGACTGTTGCCATGCTAAGTATTTATATTTTATCATATAAGTAAATATTTTCATACATTAATTTTTCCAGATAAATTAGACAAATTATTTATTTTTTGGATAGCTACAATATATAATATTTAAGATTAATTATAAGCAAAAATGCCCAAAAATTAAAAGTTATTAAGAAAAAAAGAAGCAAATATTACATAATGTATTATATTTTAATATAATGTTGAGAAATATAAATTTTCAGAAACTTGCAGAAATTAATAAAAAATTAAATTATTAATTATATTTTTTGGCAAATATCTATTATTTCTCAAGTATAATTGATCTTTTTCATTTTTACAACGCATATGAGTTATTTTAACGAGCAAAAAACTAATTTTTTAAAAAGAATATCTATTCAATTCTTTGATTATTAGAAATGAAATAAAAAAACAAAGAGAAAAAATAAAAAAGGAGGAAGCAAAATAAAAACTTTTGAATAATTAGGAACTAATTTTCAAAATCCTTACTAAATAGAAATACATATTTTTTTTTTTGAAAATATAGAAAAATGTACAAATTAAAAAGTTTACAAAAAAAAAAAAGAAGTGAAATTTAAGGAATTACATAAATGTTTTTTCAGAATTTGAGAAATTAAAATTTTAGAAAACTGTAGAAATTATAAAATTATTAGAATTATTTCTTTTGATTAAAATAACCTATAATCACTTACACTTCACTTTAAAACTGAAATAATAATTCGCGCATATCTATTATTATAGAAACTTTGAAAATACAGCAAATTTGCACAAAGACGAAAGATTATAAATAGAGGAAGCAAAAAAATATTTTAATTCATACTTTTTTGAAATTAATGTTTTAGGAACTATTTTTTTTAAAAAATTACATAAATTTATATTTATGAAATCTATAGAAATACAGATTTTTTTTTTGGAAATACAGAAAAATGCACAAAAATTAAATAGATAAAAAGAGAAGCGAAATTTCAGGACAAATTTTTTTTCAGAATTTGGAAATATTTCAGAAAAAAGTAAGAAATATAAATATTGAAATTCAATATCAATTAATTAATTTCTGCCAATCGAGGTATTTAAAATGAAATAATTAAATTTCATATCTTATTATTAAGAATTTTTGAAATAAGCTATTGCACAAGTAGAAAAAATTACATAAAATAAGGATTGAAGCCAATAAAATTTTATTTTTGATATTCTACTTTGGAAATATGTTTTAGAAACTATTTTTTCAAAAAATTACAAAATATTATTGATTTTTGAAAATTATTGAAAATACATATATTTTTTATTGAAATACAGCAAAATTCAAAATTAATAAAATTAGAAAAAAAAAAGAATAATTACAGGAATCTACAAAAAGTGATATTTTATTCTCTCAGAATTTTTGTGGAAAATATAAATTTTCAGAAACTGCAGAAAAAAAATTATTAGAAATTATCTTTTTGAAAATATACAAATTCCCTCATATACTCATCTTTATTCTACTCAACGTGTATTTTTAAATAAAATAAATTTTATTCGCCATAGAAATTTTTGAAAATACAGCAAAATGCAGAAAGACGAAAAATACTACAAAAAATTTTATTTTTAATTCATACTTTTGGAATTAATTTTTTAGGAACTATTATTTTCAAAAATTACATAATATTATTTTTGAATATTATAGGAAATACATTTTTTTAAAATAAACTAAAAAAATTAAAAGTTTACAAAAAAAAAAAAGAAGTTTGAAAATTAATCAAATTAAAAATGTATTATTTTCAAAATTTGAAAATATAAATTTTCAGAAAACTGCAGAATTAATTAGAAATTATTATAGAAATTTGAATATTCATAAATTTCAGATAATATATTTGTTCTACTTCAACGTGTATTTTAAAATTGAATAATTTTTAATTCCCATATATCTATTATTATAGTAATTTTTGTAAAATACACAAAATGCACAAAATAAAAAGTTTACAATAAAAAAAGAAGTTTAAATTTAAGAATTACATAAATGTATTTTATTTTTCAGAAATTTGAGAAATATAAATTTTTGAAAACTGTCAAATTAATAAAATTATTAGAAATTAATCTTTTTGAAATATATTTATAAAATTTTATAACTTTCATATAATCATCTTTATTTACTTCAACGTGTAATTTTTTAATTAAATAAATTTTTAATTCGCATCTATTATTATAGAAATTTTTGAAAAATACAGCAATAAAATGCAGAAAGACAGAAAAAATTTAAAATTATCAATTCATACTTTATCATTCATTGAAAAAGTTTAGGAACTATTATTTTCAAAATTACATAAATATTATATTTTTGAATTATAGAATAATTTTTTTTGAAAATATAACAACATGAAAAAAATTAAAAAGTTTACAAAAAAAAAAGAATCAAAATTTCAGGAATTACAAAAATGTATTTTATTCTCAGAAATTGGAGAAATATAAATTTTCAGAAACTGCAGAAATTAATAAAATTATTCAAAATTATCTTTTTGAAATATTGAAATTCATAACTTTCAGTATAATATATATATTCTTACTTCAACATGTATTTTTAAAATTGAAATAATTTTTTAACTCGTACATATTTATTATTAAATTTTTTTTTGAAAATACACCAAAATTCATAAAGACGAAAAAATTTTTGAAAAAGGAGGAAGCAAAATTTTTTTACTTTTAATTCATACTTTTGAAATTAATGTTTTAGGAACTATTATTTTCAAAAATTACACGAATATATATTTTTGAAATTAGAGAAAGACACTTTTTTTCAAATATAGCAAAATGCACAAAAATTAAAAAGTTTACAACAGAAAGAAGCAAAATTTTAGGAATTATAGAAATGTATTTTATTTTCAGAAATTTGAGAAATATAAATTTTTGAAATTGCATAAATTAATAAAATTATTAGAAATATCTTTTTGAAATATTAAAATTCATAATTTTCAGTATAATCATCATTATTCTACTTCAACTTTTATTTTTAAAAATAAAATAATTTTTTAATTCGCACATATCTATTATTATAGAAATTATTTAAAATACAGCAAAATGCACAACGACGAAAGAATTTACAAAACAGAGGAAAAAAAATCTTTATTTTTAATTCGTACATTTGAAATTAATGTTTTAGAAACTATTATTTTCAAAAATTACATAAATACATATTTTTTTTTAAAATACAGCAAAATGCACAAAAAGTAAAAAGTTTACAAAAAAAAAGAAGTGAAAATAAATTTTCATTTTCAGAAATTTGAGAAATATAAATTTTCGAAAACTGCAGAAATTAATAAAATTATTAGAAATTATCTTTTTGAAATATTAAAATTCATAATTTTCAATATAATTATCTTTATTCTACTTCAAAGTGTATTTTTAAAATTGAAATAATTTTTTAATTCGCATATATCTATTATTATTTTTGAAAATACAGCAAAATGCAAAAAAATGAAAAAATTTAAAAAAGAAGATTCATATTTCTGAAAATATTTAGGTTTCAAATTACAGCAAAAATGCACAAAAATTAAAAATTTACAACAAAAAGAAGCAAAATTTTAGGAATTACAATATGTATTTTATTTTAAATTTGAGAAATATGAATTTTTGAAATTTTAGAAATTAATAAAATAATTAGAAACTATCTTTTCAAAATATTAAAATTCATAATTTTCCGTATAATCATCTTTATTCTACTGCAACGTGTATATTTATAATTGAAATAATTTTTTAATTCGCACATATCTATTATTATAGAAATTTTTTAAAATACAGCAAAATGCACAAAGACGAAAAACTTACAAAAAGAGGAAGCAAAAGTTTTTTATTTTTAATTCGTACATTTGAAAGTAATGTTTTAAGAACTATTATTTTCAAAAATTACATAAATATATTATTTTGAAATTATAGAAATACATATTTTTTTTGAAAATACAGCAAAATGCACAAAAAACTAAAAAAGTTTACAAAAAAAAAAAAGTGAAATTTCAGAATTACAATATTTTTATTTTTAGAAATTTGAGAATATAAAATTTTGAAATCTGCAGAAATTAATAAAATTAAAATTATCTTTTGAAAATTAAAATCATAACTTTCATATAATCATCTTTATTATACTTCAACGTGTATTTATAAAATTAATATAATTTTTAATTCACACATATCTATTATTATAGAAATTTTTAAATACAACAAAATGCAAAAACGAAAAAAATTTACAAAAGAGGAAGCAAAAATTTTTTATTTTTAATTCATACTTTTGAAATTAATGTTTTAGGAACTATTATTTTCAAAAATTACATAAATATATATTTTTGAAATTATAGAAATACATATTTTTTTTAAATACAGCAAAATGCACAAAAATTAAAAAGTTTACAAAAAAAAAAAGTGAAATTTCAGGAATTACAAAATGTATTTTATTTTCAGAAATTTGAGAATATAAATTTTTGAAATCTGCAGAAATTAATAAAATTATTAGAAATTATCTTTTTGAAATATTAAAATTCATAACTTTCAATATAATCATCTTTATTATACTTCAACGTGTATTTAAAATTAAAATAATTTTTAATTCACACATATCTATTATTATAGAAATTTTTGAAAATACAACAAAATGCACAAAGACGAAAAAAATTTACAAAAAGAGGAAGCAAAAATTTTTTTATTTTTAATTCATACTTTTGAAATTAATGTTTTAGGAACTATTATTTTCAAAAATTACATAAATATATTTTTTGAAATTATAGAAATACTTTTTTTTAAAAATACAGCAAAATGCACAAAAATTAAAAATTTACAAAAAAAAGAAGAAAATTTTTGGAATTACAAAATGTATTTTATTTTCAGAAATTTGAGAAATACAAATTTTTGAAACTAGAAATTAATAAAATATTAGAAAACTATCTTTTAAATATTGAAATTCATAATTTTCAGTATAATATCTTTATTCTACTTCAACGTGTATTTTAAAATTGAAATAATTTTTAATTCACACATATCTTATTATAGAAATTTTTTAAAATACAGCAAAATGCACAAAGACGAAAAATTTACAAAACAGAGGAAGCAAAATTTTTTATTTTTAATTTATTTTGAAAGTAATGTTTTAGGAACTATTATTTCAAAAATTACATAAAATATATATTTTGAAATTAAAGAAATATTTTTTTTAAAATACAGCAAAATGCACAAAAATTAAAAATTACAAAAAAAAGAAGAAATTTCAAGAATTACATAAATGTATTTTCAGAAATTTGAGAAATATAAATTTTGAAACAGAAATTAATAAAATTATTAGAAATTATCTTTTTGAAATATTAAAATTCATAACTTTCAATATAATCATCTTTATTCTACTTCAATGTGTATTTTTAAAATTAAAATAAATTTTTAATTTGCACATATCTATTATTATAGAAATTTTTGAAAATACAGCAAAATGCAGAAAGACGAAAAAATTTACAAAAAGAGGAAGCAAAATTTTTATTTTAATTCATACTTTTGAAATTAATGTTTTAGGAACTATTATTTGAAAAATTACATAAATATATATTTTGAAATTATAGAAATACATTTTTTTTAAATATAGCAAATGCAAAAAATTAAAAGTTTACAAAAAAAAAAGAAAAAATTTCAGGAATTACAAAATGTATTTTGTTCAAAAATTTGAGAAATATAAATTTTCAGAAACTGCAGAAATTAATAAAATTATTAGAAATTATCTTTTTGAAATATTGAAATTCATAACTTTCAGTATAATTATATTTATTCTACTTCAACATGTATTTTTAAAATTGAAATAATTTTTTAATTCGCATATATCTATTATTATAGAAATTTTTGAAAATATAGCAAAATGCAGAAAGACGAAAAAATTTACAAAAAGAGGAAGCAAAATTTTTTATTTTTAATTCATACTTTTGAAATTAATGTTTTAGGAACTATTATTTTAAAAATTACATAAATATATATTTTTGAAATTATAGAAATACATTTTTTTTTTTGAAAATATAGCAAAATGCACAAAAATTAAAAAGTTTACAAAAAAAAGAAGTGAAATTTCAGGAATTACACAAATGTATTTTATTTTCAAAATTTGAGAAATATAAATTTTGGAAATTGGAGAAATTAATAAAATTATTAGAAATTATCTTTTTGAAATATTAAAATTCATATCTTTCAATATAATCATCTTTATTCAACTTCAACGTGAATTTTTTAAATTGAAATAATTTTTTAATTGGCATATATCTATTATTATAGAAATTTTTTAAAATACAGCAAAATGCACAAAAATGAAAAAATTCATAACTTTCAAGATAATCATCTTTATTCTACTTCAACGTATATTTTTAAAATTGAAATAATTTTTTAATTTGCACATATCTATTATTATAGAAATTTTTCAAAATACAGCAAAAAGGCACAAAGACAAAAGAATTTACAAAACCTAGGAAGCAAAAAAATTTATTTTTAATTCGTACATTTGAATTAACGTTTTAGGAACTGTTATTTTAAAAAATTACATAAATATATATTTTTGAAATTATAGAAATACATTTTTTTTAAAATACAAAAATGCACAAAAATTAAAAAGTTCACAAAAAAAAAAGAAGTGAAATTTCAGGATTTACATAAATGTATTTTATTTTATGATATTTGTGAAATATAAATTTTCAGAAACTGCAAAAATGAATAGAATTATTAGAAATTATCTTTTTGAAATATTCAAATTCATAATTTTCAATATAATCATCTTTATTCTACTTCAACATGTATTTTTAAAATTAAAATAATTTTTTTTATTCGCACATATCTATTATTATAAAATTTTTGAAAATCATGCAAAATGCACAAAGACGAAAAATTTACAAAATGGAGGAAGCAAAAAAATTTTGTTTTTAATTCATACATTTGAAATTAATGTTTTAGGAACTATTATTTTCAAAAATTACATAAATATATTTTTGAAATTATTGTAATAAATATTTTTTTTTTTTTGAAAATACAGCAAAATGCACAAAAATTAAAAAGTTTACATAAAAGAAGATGTGAAATTTCAAGAATTACATAAATGTATTTTATTTTCAGAAATTAAAGAAATATAAATTTTCAGAAACTGCAGAAATTAATAAAATTATTAGAAATTATTTTTGAAATATTAAAATTCATAATTTTTATTATAATCATCTTTTTCTACTTCCACGTGTATTTTTAAAATTGAAATAATTTTTTAATTCGCATATATCTATTATTATAGAAATTTTTGAAAATACAGCAAAATGCACAAAATGAAAAAATTACAAAAAGAGAAGAATCAAAATTTTTTACTTTTAATTCATACTTCTGAAATTAATATTTTATGAACTATTATTTTTGAAAATTACATAAATATATATTTTTGAAATTATAGAAATACGTATTTTTTTTTTTAAAAATACAGCAAAATGCACAAAAATTAAAAAATTTACAAAAAAGAAGCAAAATTTTAGGAATTACAGAAATGTTTTATTTTCAGAAATCTGAAAATATAAAATTTTGAAACTGCAGAAATTAATAAAATTATCAGAAATTATCTTTTAAAAATATTAAAATTCATAATTTTCAGTATAATCATCTTTATTCTACTTCAACGTGTATATTTAAAATTGAAATAATTTTTTAATTCACACATATCTATTATTATAGAAATTTTTTAAAATAAAACATAATGCACAGAGACGAAAAATTTACAAAACAGAGGAAGCAAAAGTTTTTTTTTTTAATTCGTACATTTGAAATTAATGTTTTAGGAACTGTTATTTTAAAAAATTACATAAATATATAATTTTGAAATTGTAGAAATACTTTTTTTTTTTTGAAAATACAGCAAAATGCACAAAAATTAAAAAGTTTACAAAAAAAAGAAGTGAAATTTCAGGAATTACATAAATGTATTTTATTTTCAAAAATTTGAGAAATATAAATTTTCATAAACTGCAGAAATTAATAAAATTATTAGAAATTATCTTTTTAAAATATAGAAATTCATAATTTTCAGTATAATCATCTATATTCAACTTCAACGTGTATTTTTAAAATTAAAATAATTTTTTTAATTCGTACATATTTATTATTATAGAAATTTTAAAAATACCGTAAAATGCACAAAGACGAAGAAATTTACAAAGAGGATGAAGCAAAACTTTTTTATTTTTAATTCATACTTTTGAAATTAATGTTTTAGGAACTATTATTTTAAAAAATTACATAAATATATATTTTTAAAATTATAGAAATACATATATTTTTTTGAAAATACAGCAAAATGCACAAAAATTAAAAAGTTTACAAAAAAAAAAAAAAGAAGTGACATTTCACGAATTACATAGATGTATTTTATTTTCAAAAATTTGAGAAATATAAATTTTCAAAAACTGCAGAAATTAATAAAATTATTAGAAATTATCCTTCTGAAATATTAAAATTCATAACTTTCAAGATAATCATCTTTTATTCTACTTCAACGCGTATTTTTAAAATTGAAATAATTTTTTAATTCGCATATATCTATTATTATAGAAATTTTTGAAAATACAGCAAAATGCACAAAAGAAAAAATTTAAAAAAAAGAAGAAGCAAAATTTTTTATTTTAATTCATACTTATGAAATTAATATTTTAGGAACTATTATTTTCAAAAATTACATAAATATATATTTTTGAAATTATAGAAATACATATTTTTTTTTAAAAAAATACAGCAAAATGCACAAAAATTAAAAAGTTTACAACAAAAAGAAGCAAAATTTTAGGAATTACAGAAATGTATTTTATTTTTAGAAATTTGAGAAATATAAATTGCAAAAATTGCATAAATTAATAAAATTATTAGAAATTATCTTTTTGAAATATTGAAATTCATAATTTTCAATATAATCATCTTTATTCTACTTCAACGTGTATTTTTAAAATTAAAATAATTTTTTAATTCGCACATATCTATTATTATAGAAATTTTTGAAAATACAGCAAAATGCACAAAGACAGCATCAAACCGCAACCGGAACTTTCTAAGTTATATTTTGTTTTACATTTTTAGTTTCTCAATCTTACTTTGTTAGAATATATATAAGAATTTTGAAGAGATTTTGAAACGTGATTTTACTATTTTTAAAATGAATTTTGCTCCCACTATATGGTTGCTATTGGGTTGAGCAAACCCACTTCTAGAACACGACAAAACCAACTGAGTTAGCTTTCGAATTATAATTCCGAAAGCCTCATTTGAAGAACAAGTCAAAAAATTAAAATATAAAATGAAAGAACTTATGAATATTTAAGTATGAGTTCTGACGTTTGATTACATATGTATTTAGAAATTTAAAATATTTTTCAGAAAATATGTATCTGTTCGAATTTGTATTTCTGTAATCTAAAAATTGCAGCATTTTAGGAAAACATATTTTTCTGATCCGATGCTTCTTAAAAACAACTTTGAACTTGCACCTTTTAATTTTTCCATTTCCAGAAAAATCAACCGTATTTGAACAAAATGGTATTTATTATTTGCAACTTTACATAATAGAATAATGGGTAAATTACAACGACTTCAATGAGGTTTAGCATAATTAAGAATATCCCTTATTGTTTGAAAAATTACATACCCTTGATGTTTGTTGAAATTATATAATCCTTGTATAAAGGTATGAAATTGTCACTTTGTTCTTACTGTATTTTTTTATTTTTAAATTAAAATCTAATAAAAAAATCAAATGGGATGGATAAAAAAAATATTTAAAATTATAATAAAATTATCCACTTAGTTTATAAAATAATATTTTTTAAAATAAATAAAAATATAATTTTAATTCACAATGGCATTTTGGTCAGTTCACCATAGGAAATGGGTCTTCTGCCTTACGAATTGGGTTAATTATTATACCGTCGTTAAAATCAAATTTTAAACAATGAAGGAATATTCATAATTATGTCAAATTTTAGGAGATGTCATAAGATCCCATTCCCCTAGTAAAGTATATGCATACATAAGATCATTTATATATCTTATCGATTTATAGTTATCAAATTAGTAATATTCATTTGTACAAAAAATAATTAAATTTGGGCTACGTATTTAGATCAGATTAAATTAATATAGACTGTTGACTTATTAGCTTAAATATGAATGAGTGGTTTAACATAGTCAAGGGGCAGTTTTGTTATTGCACTTTAAGACCCACATTCAAATGCACCAGGAAGACAGTGTGCTCCATTTTTCAAATCGAAAAAAGATAAAATGGTAAAAAAAAAAAATCACAGAAATTTTTTAAATATTTCGAATAACATAAGGGTAATTTGTATTTAATGCCATGCGATTTTTTTTTTTTTTTCAATTCTCCTCTTGAGATTCTTGATTCTATTTTCTAACAGATGTGTCCTAATAGTAGGTTGAAACAGACACCATTGATAAATATCGGGTGAAATATGCTATGGAGGAAAAATGGGGTATATAGGTAGGAAATTTTAGTTCGGATCTGGCTCGTCCGATCCTAAACCAATCATAAAGCAAATGCAATACACCTGTCGTATAATTGGTGTACGGATTAAGAAAAATAATCAATCATACTGTGTAACTAATTTGATTTGGCCAAACGAATAAAAAAAATTGTATATAAATTTATAATATTGAAACAAGACAATATATTGTGTTCCCAATGACAGAAGACTCCAATCGCCCAAGAGGAAAGATTGAGGGAAAGTGAAGAAATGAAAAGAGAAAACGGTATACCTCTTAATTTAACGGCTAAAATGCATAAAACCCCCCTGTGTTTTAAAAAGTCCGTTGAAAACCCCCCTGTTTTAAAAATAGGCTAAAAGCCCCCTGTGTTTTCTTAAATATAACTCAATCGCCCCTTTCCGTTAAATGTAACTAACGGCGTTAACTTTTTTATAAATGACCGTTATACCCTTATTTAATATATATTACTTCTTATTTTAGTAACCGTTGGATTTTTTTTGATCAAATAATGACCATTAGATCTAATGAATTAATCTCAAACCGTTAGATTTCAAAAAAATGAAAGGTTTGGATTCAACTAATTATTTAATTTATATTATATATAAATAATTAAAATTATAAAAAAAATTATTTTTATTAAAAAAAAAAACTATCTACCCAACCCCCCACGCCCACCCCCTGCTACCTTACCCCTCCCCAATCTCCCCCACCGCCGTCCACCCCACCGCCGCCTGCCTCCTCCTCCCCGCCTCCTCCCGCCTACCTCCTCCTCCCGCGCCACCCCCGACTGCGCCGTACCCCGCAGATGGGGGCGACGAAGCGGGGCGGCGCCCCGCAGATGGAGGCGACGGCGTCCCAAATCTGGGCGACGACGACGTCGCCCAGATAATGAAGGGCGACGGCGCTGCCGTCGCCCATGGTCGGCGGCAACGTCGTCACCCTACTGTGCGAGGACGGCCGCCGCCCCAATTTTTTTTTTAATTTTTAGAATTAATTTAAATTATATATTAAATATTTTAGTTAATTAAGAATAATTTAAATTATATTTAAATATATAATTAATTAAGAATAATTATTATTGTATTTAAATTTATTTAAATATATATTTTACTTAATTAAAAAGAATTTAAACATATAATTAATTAAGAATAATTTTTTTAATTTTAAAATAACTAAAACATCATATTAATTATAAAAGTAATTCATTGAAATATGTTTAAATATAATTAAAGGAAAGTTTTAATTTTTAGTTTTAATAATTATAATAATTTTTAAATTTAAGTATAAATTTATTTAAATATTTTAATTAAATAATAATTTAAATTATTATATTATATTATTTTTATAATATTAATATTTGTATTTTTAGAGGATAGAAAAATGCAAAAAAAATTAAATTTAAAAGTCATTTTGACTATGGTAATTTTAGATACAATATAAGGGTATTTTAGTCAATTAAAGACTATAAAAATGTCAAAATCCGCAAAAAATCAAGCCCAAACGCACTTCAGGCGCGTGTATCTCACCTTCCGTTAATTTCTAACAGAATAGGGGTTTTTTGCTGAGTTTATTAAAACACAGGGGGGTTTTTTAGCTATTTTTAAAACACAAGGGGGCTTTTAGCTTTTTCAACAAAACACAGGGGGGTAAAATGCATTTTAGCCTAATTTAACATCTTGACCAAATGCACGCAACATGCACAAATCTTGCACCATATATTGTGTTCCAATATACATTTGCCTAGAAAAACGAGATCAGCGCTCTATAGTTTATGAAGAAACGGGATTAATACAATTTTCTCCTCTATGATATTGCAAATAAGTAAAATTATTAAAATTTTAAAAAAAGTATAATCAAATCGATTGTGTGCATTTCACGTGCATTTTTTTTTTGTCATTTTTATCCTTAATATGCGAATATTTTTTAAATTAAAGAATAAAACTGTCAAAATAAATTCGTATATAACTAATAAAATTGCTACCCTCCTACTTACATGAAAAATTAAATCCAATTTCGCCCTTGGATGAAATAGGAGAAAAAGGATCAAGAACAACAACTCTCCCCTAAAACAAATAAAAGGTAAACTGTCCCAAGAATGAATTATGTATAGTGCACCAGATCAATGCTTCCTTACAATCTTGTGAAGTTCCTTATATGAATTCGCAGATTGTGATCACCCCACGTTTTTGGGGGTGTGTATCTGAAAAGAGAAAGCAGATCATTAGATTAGTTGGGTGGTCTCGAGCAAAGACCTTCTGATATTTAAGTCAATAAAGTATTCTAGATCGAGAAAATGATGAAATTCGAACTCGATGCGATATATAGTATGTTAAGTGTGTAATCAATATCTTACCATAAATGAACCAAGCACGAGGTATTTATAATATCTGAGTGGGTCCACTTGCTTGTTTGGGAGGTCCACTCGTGATCGACCACGTAGCATCATCTCAATCCATAGGTGTAGAGATCAACAATTAATAGATATAGTCCTCTCGGGTCGAGTCATGGATACGTATCAGCACCCGTGATCCGATCCGACAGTCTCTGAAAGTTAACATTCATCGGTCAGATCGTCGGTTCGGATGCCGATGGGGAACCCGACCTAACATTTTGACCCGTGGCTTTTGGATCTTGCAGGTATTCTTGTAATATTAGCCAATTTTGAGGGTATTCTCATCCTTTTCATGAATGTTCTCTCATTCCCCCATCAAAATTACTTTCAAGATTGAACTTTAACTAGTCTAGAATTATATATTAAGTTATGAATAGCTACTATAAATAAATTGTGGTTGATTATTCAATAATTAAATAAGAAAGATATTTTTTTTTTCTTTCAACTAAGAACTGAAAATGAAACATAAATAAATATGTATAAGTAAGGCCTATCTCAGTTGGCGAAAACAGATGTAATATAAAAAAAAAAAAAAAGTCAAATCCAAGTCTTACTAATATATGATATTAATTTATTTTAATAGTAATTGTCGCTCTATCTATTTTAATAGATTCAAGGGTAAACTACAAAGAGGTTTATCATATTTACAGGTACTTTCTTTTTATTTGAAAAATTAAATACTCCTTTAAAATTAACGATCATCTAACAAATATTTCTTACAACAAGTGTCACATGGGATACTTGTTAGCCGATTATTAATATCAGATGGTATTTATAATTTTTAAAAAAATAAAAAAAATTATAATTATGACGAATTTCAAGTGAACTGTTGTAATTTTACTATAGATTCAAATACATTTTATTTCTACCCCTAAAATTCAGAGTGAGAATATCCATGGTAAATTGCAATCTACCTACTTGTGTTATGAAAAATAGGTAAACAACCCTCTTATGAAAAATAAAATAGCGATTCACTCCTTTATATTTTTTAAAATATAGTAATTAGCCTTCTATATTTTTAAAATTGAAGCAATTTATCTTCTTAAATAAAGAGATAAATTATTTTATTTTTAAAATATAAATAAATAAATTATTATTTATTTCTTATTAAATGTAATTTGCCCATTTTCAACATCAATAGTTATTGATTCGAATATCGAAGGGAAATGAAAGAAAAACAGCACTATGCACACTTGCACAGCGAATAGTCCTTCAGATTCTAGAGCGCACGAGACTTCGTTGTGGGAAAATAAAGTATTCACATCGCGGGACATAAAGGAAAAAAATGGCATTTTTGAGGTCAGTGGTGACCACAAAAACAACAGCCATAGCAGCCACGATTGCGATTCCAACTGCCTTTGCTGTCTCTTCCGTCTACCCCTCTCCGTCAACTTCACACTCTTCTGCTCCTTTCCAAAGGGTATTCAAGAACTTGGGTTTTGGGTCTCTCAGTTGCTCCTCGAATCCGATTCGGGGACTCGAAAAATCGGGTCTTGTGAAGAGCTTTGCGAGCCCGGCTTCGGCTGCTGTTGAGATGGATCAGAAACCACCAGCCCAGGTGATAATCTTCCTTTGAGATGTTGATATTCTCTAATTTTGATCGTTTCTTTTGTTGTTTCTCAAGGTTTGACTTCTCAATTTTTGTCATTTTATTTTGGGCGTCAAATTGATTGCTTCTATGGGTGTTCTCTTGATTTGGGCCTGCAGAACGGTGCGGTGCTGCCGGAGTTGCTGGTGAGTTCTATTCTTCTTTTGAAGTAAGGATTAAACTGTTTTTGCTGCGTAGTTTTTAACTTGTAGTGAATTTGGAATTGAGTTTTTGACAGTTTACCTTTTAAACTTTAAAAATTAAAACATGAAAGTTTTTATTAATGATAGAAGTAGATGCTGGAGGTTTATGAATTTGCCGCTGGGGAATTGAAGTTATAGGACTATTGTCAAGTTGCATTTCTACGAGTTTATTTTCTTCATATAACTTTTTGAGAAATTGCATCACAATTTCTTGAAGGTTCTCTGTATATCTTAGTGGGAAGTAAGTCGAATAAGTCCCCAAGTCGAAAATTTTGCTCAGGACGTAATAACTATAAATTGTTGAATAGCTCCCGATTCCATGAGGAAATTAGTATATTTTCATATATTAAGTCCATCTTTATAAATTAGTTGCGAATTGAAGTTAACTGCCAGACTTTTATTTGAGTATCTGTGCATGAACAATTATATAATCTGTTGTATGTCTAGGCACATTTGTCTTGGCATCAGGTGAATTTGTATCGATTTCTCTCGTATCTGTGTGTTTGCTGTTTTGGTTACTTCTTTTCTTTTGTTTTCCGGGATCTTTTTTTCTTTTCTTCTTTTTCTCGGGGCAGGGTGGAATGGAGGGGTGTTATTTTGGGGGAGATGGGAGGCCAGGAGTGAGGAGAAGAAAGTTGGGCTAATTTTGGAGTTATATTGATGTTACAGTTGCAATTAATTTTTTGTTGTTAGTCAATATGTTTCAATGGTTCCATTTGACCATGTGCCACTATTTCTTACTCTTTGGTGTATCTGGACAGACTGAATTTATGGTGGATATGAAATGTGAGGGCTGTGTGAATTCAGTCAAGAACAAGTTGCAGACTCTTGATGGTGAGGCCTTGAGAAAGTAATGCTGCTTTTTTTTCTGTAATCACTATGGTATTTTCATTCTACTCTTAGCAAGAAACACTGATTATATGTTCGACTTTTAGGTGTTAAAAATGTGGATGTGGACCTGGCCAATCAAGTTGTACGAGTTCTTGGTACTTCGCCTGTGAAGATCTTGACTGAAGCCTTAGAGCAGACTGGCCGAAAAGCCAGATTAATTGGACAAGGGGTACCAGATGGTAAGCCATTCTCTTTTCTTTCATTTATCCTCTTGTACATTGCTCTCTCCTATGGTAATGCTTCTGTCATGTGGCATGGGAAACCACGTTGTAGACTGTTCATTTTGTTTCTGTGTCCTGGAATGATATGTGCTTTTTATTTCTAGTTCGTTTCTAATATCTGAAACAAGAAAGTATTATTGAAGAAGAGATAGTTGTTGTCGTGTTTATTTTGCTAGTCTCTCCATGAAGCATGGGTATTTGTATTTCGAATGGTTGTGACGATGTGTGGTGCAGACTTTCTAGTTTCAGCTGCTGTTGCTGAATTTAAAGGTCCAGCTATATTTGGAGTTGTTCGCTTAGCCCAAGTGAATATGGAATTGGCCAGGATCGAAGCTAACTTCAGTGGTTTGCCTCCTGGGAAGCACGGTTGGTCCATTAATGAATTTGGTGATTTGACAAGCGGGGCTGCGAGCACTGGTAAAGTGTTTAATCCAACCAATGATGAAAAAGAGGTTGGTTTCATGGATCCCGAGTGTTTGTGCTTCTCGTAATTTCGTCTCTAACTTAAAATTGAGTTGTACTGCTGAATGAAGGATCTAGAGAGAGCTTCTTTGCTGCTTATCATAATCTGACTATTTTTAAACTTCCACTTTTTTCTAATATCGTATAATTGGTGCATCCATTAATCCAAAAGTTCAAAATTTTCAGCCACTTGGTGACCTGGGAACATTAGAAGCGGATGAAAAGGGTGAGGCATTCTTTTCTGGTGTCAAAGAAAAGCTAAGAGTTGGTGACCTTATTGGCCGATCCATAGTGGTATACGGGACTGAAGATAAATCAGACGAAGGTATTACAGCTGCAGTGGTCGCTAGAAGTGCAGGAGTCGGTGAGAACTACAAAAAGCTTTGCACTTGTGACGGTACCACTATCTGGGAAGCAACTAATGCAGATTTCGTCACCAGCAAAGTTTGAGCACTACAGGTCTTGGCAAAATTTTCTGTAGAGTTACACTGTTCTGTTTCAAAATTTTATGCGACACTTTGAAATATCATTAAGAATAAATGCTGGCGCTGTCATATTAGCTGACAACGGTGTAGGCCAGAGAATTTTTATGCTGCCATTCATCACGAAATCGGTCAGTTGTGATTGTTGTTCTGATTGTTCTTACTTCGGCATTTGCTTAAAGCTCCGTATTTATGGTATTTATGGCATGATAGCCGATCGGAAACTCGAGCCGAGATTATCAACAGAGATTGGAAGAGTACGATTAATCTTGTTGCTATGCATTGAGTTGTGCTAAACAACGCATTGTTGAAACATTTACTTTTAACTTTTAAGTCTTTATCAGCTTATTATTAAAACTAAGCTAAATAGAGCATTTTTGTTTTACGGTTTTAGCTCTTGAACTGTTTAAATTAAGTGAGTTCAAGCATTCTACCAACTTTCGGTACTTATTAGTAAAATTGTAAGTATTAAGCTGTTTTTTCAAAAATTTCAACTCCAAATTTTTTTTTTAAGTTTCAATTTTTATTACTGCTTAACTAATAGATTTTTTTACGATTTATTCCCACTACAAAAATAGAAGTTATTGCAAACACAATTTTACTAACACTCGAAAGACCAAGAATTGCACACTTCGTCCCCAAATTACACTATTTATTTTGTTCTGCTCTCAATAATTCAAAATTATAATATTAGTCCTCAAAGTCTTACTTTTCTTTTACACTCTTGGTATTCTTCGTCAAGTGTTTGTCAAACCTAATAGAGGAAGTCACGTTTTTTGCATATGATGATGCAGCTGCGGTGAAAAGAAATTGAAGAATTTTACTTTTTGTACTCAAATTTTACTATTAATTTGACTTTGGTTCTTAAATTCTTCAAACTATACTTTCATTTTTTTAAATAAAATTGGTACTTTTCATTAGGCGTACGTTAAAGTACTTTTTAACGGCATAAAGACATTTCAGATTTAGTGAGAATTAGCTCAGGATTTGACTTCTTGTCATATTTACTCGGGTAAATTACAACGATATCCCCTAAAATTTGGTATAATTATAAATATCTCGTTTGAAAAATTATCAATCTCCTTCTGATTTTAACGATCATCTAACAATTAGTCCAATCTGTTAGGTTTTCATCAATTTTTTTGAAGTGAACTGATCAAAATGCCTTTGTGGATTATTTTTAAAATTTTCTGATTCTTTTTTACGGATTGGCTAGATATTTTTAAAAAAATTCATACACCCCATTTGGCTTTTTTAAAAGTTTTTAATTTTAAAAATAAAAATAAACAAAATAATGTAAGGGCAAAACTGATAATTTCATAATCCCATCCAAAAATTACATAATTCATCAAACATCAGAAAATATTTATAATTTTTCAAACAATAAAAGAGTATATATAATTATGAAAAATCTTAAAAAAATGGTTATAATTTACCTATTTATTCCGGTATTATTGCTGCATATGCTAAAGTCATGATATTTGTAAACACGTCTTTATCAGAGTATTTGTGCCTTTTCATTTTAGTCCTTAGTGGCATACAACCTATAAATATTGTTTCAAAATATTGAAAAAAAAAAAAAAAACCACACAAATACATTCCTTCAAATATACAAATATAACAAATCCATCCATTTTAAAACAAATACATCCAGGGACACAAGGGTAACTTTTTATGTTTTTCGTTCTATAAAATCAAGGAGTAAATTGTAATTTACCTACCTCTGTTATGAAAAATAGGCAAACAGCTCTCTTGTGAAAAATAAAATAGCAATTCACTCCCTATATTTTTCAAAATATAGCATTTCACCTCCCTATATTTTTGAAATTGAAGCAATTTATCTCCTTAGGTGGGGAGGTAAATTGTTTCATTTTTTAATATAAGAAAGTAAATTGCTATTTATTTTTCATAAGGGTAATTTGCCTATTTTCAATATCATAAAAAGGTAAATTGCTATTCACACGTTCAGTAGGTTTGCTTTGGGATCCTCTTAGACAGGGCGGAAACGGAGAGCAAAATCAGCAAAGTGAGGACGATGGATCCAAAGAGGGAGACGGAAATTGAAGCCGAAATGTGCCTGCAGAAGTAGTCGTATACGTTGCAGAGCTTACCCCACTGGACGTGAGAATTGCCTTTCAAACCTGTGTATCCAATTGCACCTGCTGCTCCTACTGCAGCAGCCACAATCCCTAACAACAGCTGATCAACAACATACGTCGTCAAGAATCATTTTTCAATCCTAATACGTTTGCTTGTTTTTAGGTACAACTGATGTTTTAGTCTCGTTTGCAAAAACAGCTATATAGTAGCAGTTGCTCAAGTTATGGTTAACAATTTGTATTTGCCACAATTTTTTACTTTTGACCATAATAATTAATCATAATAAAAATTATATTTCTTTTAGTATTTCTATATCCGGAGTTGGTTTTTTAATGCCGAAGGATTGGGAAGAAGCTACTTGGTAATTTCAAGGAGAGTAATATAATCGTTAATTACAATATATATATATATATTTCAAGGCTAATTATGCTTAAATCCCCTCTAACAATAAGAAATTATATTTTTTCTAAAAAAAGTTTTAAAATTACGTATACTTACGCCCCCTTCGAAAATTTATTGTTTACACCTGATCTTTTCACTACCATTTGGATGAAAAATTGGTAAAAAGATTTACACAAATTTCTAATTTTATCCCTCATTCTATATTCTCGTGTAATAATTTTGTATTTATAGAGGGGAATGTAATAATGATGTTAACCTCAATCCACATATATATTACATTTATCTTTTTATAAGTACAAAAATATACATGTGAATGTTAACTTAGGGACAAAATCGAAAGATTATTTTTTTTATTTTTTGCTAACATCAGCATTTTTAGTCAAAGACCATAACGGAGCAGGGACACAAAATTTTTGAAAAAGATGCAATTGTAATTTCAAAATTTTATTGAAAAAAGGTATAGTTTTATATTTTTAAAGGAGTTATAAATATAATTAACCATATATATATAATATATATATATATATATATGTATACATTGAAAAAAAATTAGATGTATGAGAGCTTACCACATCAAAAATGACAAAATGAGACACCAGTCTTGGAAAAGAGCCAGGCTTGAGGAGGGCATATAAGGATATAAGGGTGGTTACAACTCCATAAAAGCCTGCAACTGAGATTGCTGCTATATAGTATCTGCATTATCAATTATGAATTTATAAATATTTTTAGTAATTTAATTTAAAAAAAAAAAAAAAGATAATCATAGAGAGTGACCTCTAACTTAGGTCTTGTAAAACCCACATGTAAATTTTCAGAGAGAAATGTACATCGAATTCCAACCAAAAAAAAAAAGAAACCTGAATTCACGAAAGTTAAACGAATGTGAACCTAAAATGCTACACTATCAAGTTAAAATATAAATGCTGGCAAAATAACGTAAATTACAGAATCAAAAATATATTTGATGTCACTTTATTAATACTACTAGTTATTGAAGAAAATTCAATATGAGTGCATGATTTTAATTTTTTATTAATTTTATTTAATTAAATAAAATAGAAGAAAAATAAAATGATTAACAAATTCCATAAAAATCAATTAACATTAAATGTACTTGGATAAAAAAATTATTGATAATTAATTAATTGAAGAGATAGTTATTTATGGAAGACAGAAGTATAAATAAGAGCATATTAGTCAATCCATATTTTACTTACCAAAAATAATATTTGTAAGATCTTGAATCTTAATATGTAGAATAGTATAAGATATTTTTGCTAGAGGTCATTTTATAATAGAAAGACCTTATTAATTTTGTCAAACCCTAAGTCAATAAAATAATTATTGTGGAATATGTACCCTGAAAATACTATATATAGTCAAATTGCCAATTTTCATGATTAGGATAGATATTTATATATGTATACATATATATATATATATATATATATATATATATATATTAACTTCTAATAAACATACTGTATTTGACTAGATCTATCAAACAAAAATAAAATGAAATATTAATATATGACATATCATTAAAAAAAAAAGAATTCAATTCAAAGATGATGAAATTTGAAAATAAGGAATTGCTAAGGGTATTTTTTTAGATTGGAATTTTTTTTTAAAAAAAAAACGTTGTTGTACTTTTCATATTTTATCATATTTTGATCATTTGAACTAAACACGAGATATTTAGTAGGGATAATTACATTTATACTTCTGAGTTATGGCCTATTTTTTTAATAAAATTACACATATAGCTACTAGAAATATCAATTTCATCTACATAAAAACACACTTTTTTTTTTTTTTTTTTTTTTGTAAATATACGCACACTTCCCTCGAAAACATCAATAACATTACGCAAACTATCCTTACATTTGAACTGTCAAATTATTTATGTAATTACACAAAAAAAAATGTATATATAAACTAAGGATCAAGAACGTTAATATAATTATTCAACTTTTTATTATTTATCTACTATTTATCTTGTCATATATATTATTGTTAATTGTATTATTGACAATATGAATTTGCAATATAAGACAAACTGGTTGAAAAAACAAGTGTGCATGAGACAAATTTTGTTTTACCATTGGCTACACTTATTCAAAAATATATGGGTTAATTATATTTTGGCATTTGAATTATGGTCATTTTTATAGTTTGGCATCTAATTTTTTTTATATATAAATTTACCTTTAATTTTACAAAATTTTGCACTTTGTCATTTATAACTATTTTTTCACAAGTTTTTTGTCAAAAAAAAAAACATTTCATGCAGTGTACATGTGATATTTAAGGTTATATTATATGTAAAAATTTCACATATGCACAGTATGTGATGATTTCAGGCAAAAAAGTTAGTAAAAAAGGGTCATATATGATAAAGTACAAATTTCACAAAGTTGAGATGGTAAGTTGACATAAATAAATTTTAAATAACAAAGTGTAAAAAGGGGTATAGTTCGAATGACAGAATATAATTTACCCAAAATATATCTTATAAGCTCATACTATCTTATTTCTGGATTTTATAAAGTTCCTTCTTTATAAAATTTATCAAGTTCTTCTTCGACATACTTGTCAACAATCTTAAAATTAAGCTCTTAAATATCTTATAAAATATTTTTTAAAAAATATAAACTCACCCAAACACACCCCACTACAAAAATTATTTCCTATTATAAATCACTACTGCTTGAAAATTATAGCAAATCAATATTATCTAGACAATCAAATAAAATTGATGCGAAAACTTAAAATTTTTTTGGTCATGTTTAATCAACATTTACCATGATTTTTACCTATAACTCAAAGTATCTACCATAAATTTTATCTATTGCTAACGTTTTGACATCGCTCGAAAAACAACGGCTAATAATCATTGCGCAACTATAATTAATTAGTATTTTGTCATAATTATTATTCTTAGCATGATAATTAACCATAACGAAAAGCCATATTTCATCTTACGAGCGACCATATTAATTATCATTTACCTCAAGAAGATGAAACTTGAAGAAGCTAAGGTACATACATATATACATAAGGTACTTACATTAAAGCTGGTGCTTGAGTGAACTTGGCTGTTCGAGGAATGAGGTAAGGAGGAACCGGTATCGGAATACGTTTTGTTTGGTTGCTTGTGACCAGCAGTATAACAGCCACCAGAGCTGAAGCAAACAGCAAAAATCTCAACACCACATCGCCCAACCCAAACAAACCACTAAGTGGTTTCTCCGCCGGGCCTCTCATCTCCGGTGGTGCGCCTCCTTCTCCGCCGCCTTCACGGGTTCAGGATGAGTTGCTGTATATGTGGATGCCATGGACAGTACTCTTGTGTGTGTCTGTGTGTGTGTGTTCTCTAAATGTTTTTTTGAGTTGTAAGCTTAGCATTAGGGAATATGCATGTGATATTTATAGAAAAGGATTTTTTCATTTTTCTTAGGATATGTATTTGGTTGAATTTCATACTCCGCGAAATAATTTAAGGGAAGTTACATCGACATATCTTGAAGTTATAGTACTGAAAATTTTGATTATTTTTCTTCTTACAACATAAATCATCACGACTTATAAATAACAGTAAATTAATTCCATTTTACTACGACCAGACAAAATCGAAGCGAAAACTTAAGCTTTAAACACTATTAATCAACATTAGCTATGGTTTTACCTATAGCCAAAATGTTCGCCACAATTTTTAGTTGTAGCAAATGTTCTGGCCCCCCTTGCAGAAACAACGGTTATTTAATAGCCGTTGCGCAACTATGATTAATTAGAATCCGCCATAATTTTTTACTTTTAATCATGTAATTAACCATAGTGAAAAACCATATTTCTTCTACTATTACGTCCAATTACATAATAATTTCTTATCATTTGTAAAATTACAAGTACACCCCCTAATAACTGTTAGTATTGTCATATACCTCAAGAGATGTTTGTGTAAAATTTCACCACTAAATAAGGAGTGTACTTATAATTACAACTACAGTAGTGTTAAAAATCATACTTGTAAGTTTGCGAAAAGCATAAAAATATTTGCAGAATCAGACCTAATTAACCTCAAAAAGTGTCAATATAATTTACACATTTTTTATTAATTGTAATTGTAATTGTAATTGTAATGTAATATAAGCATATGTGTTGGGGTATTGATTTATGATTCTTGCTTGGATGCTTGACCATGGCTATTGTTTTCAGTTGAGTCAAGGTACCAAACCACCAATTTAATACAGCAAAAGGTTGGAAAATGCAATAACGACATGTGTTATTGACAATGCTAATTAATATATGTGGGAAATAACACATGTCGTTAACACATGTCGTTATTATATATAGGTGGAATGGAAGTTTGTGAATTGGACAAATTTAATTATAGGGGGGTTTTTGACTATTTCAGGGTATTTCAGTCAATTTATATATTTTTTTAAAAAAAATCGTTATTATTAAGTTGATATTGTTAATATATAACGGGTCTGATTATACAAATATTTTATATCTTTTGTAAAATTATAAAATACAGTCCTTGAGAGTAGTGGTCGTGTGAAGAGGATATTTTTGTAAGTGTTTTTTTTTTTAATGAAATGGTTATGTAGATTATAATTACGATGTTAAGAGGTGTACTTATAATTTTGCAAAGGACAGGGGGTGTTTGAGTAATTAGACTTAAATTTAAGGGTATCGATGTAACTTACCCGACCTATCTTATAATATGTTTGAAAGATTATAAGATGTGGAAAAACATTTGATAAAACTTTAAAGAATGAATTTATAAGATCAAAAAACAAGACCGATGGAAGCTTATAAACATCTTTTAGAAAAAGTAAAGAGATTCCAAGTCACTACCAAAATTTTAATAAACTCTTCCAATTCGGTCATATTAATTACAAAATTGTTTGGGATATTTACGTTCCCATCTTTGAGGTTTAATATAATTACACGTAAATTTCATATATTTTGGAAAATTACATCTATTATCTTTGAGGTTTGCTTCCGATTAACAAATAAGTACACCCGTTAGTCAATATTCGTTGAATTTGTTGATATGATGAAAAAAATCAGATAAAATATATATATTTATAATTACCCCAATCGACTTATTTATTGCAGATCAAATAATTTTTTTTATAATCAAATTATCCTTATACATCATCACACGTCAATGAAGGTATATCTTTACCATTATATGAGTAGTTTAGTCAGAAAAAATTTGTTTGACCTGCAATAAATCAGTATTAAGTCAATTAAGGATAAAATAAATTTTCATTCAATTTTTTGTTAATATCAACAGATTCAGTGAATCTTAACTAACGGATGGCCTATTTGTTAAGCGGATGCAATCTTCAGAGGTATTAGATGTAGTTTTTCAAACTATATAGAGTCTAAGTGTAAGAATGGAGTGTAATTATTCTAAGTTGTTGTTATTGATATTTTATAAGCCCTGTAATTTTATTTTATCCAAATATTTAAAATTTATTTTTAAAATAAGATTCAATATTTCATAAATTGATATAAATATCTTATAAGATATTTTTAAATAAGTTAAATCAGACGCCCACAAGATAGGGTTTCTTAGTTAAACAAGTTGATAAATACGTTTTCTTGAACGTCAGCAATCGTTGACAATTTATTAAAAAAAGAAAGTTTACTTGTAATAATCTAAGCCGCTGTTCTTAATAATGTAGTGTCGTGAAGTACATGGACAATAGAAAAATATTTTAAGATTAAATAAATAGTGAAAAATCATGTTAGGATCACTGAAGCCCCCAACTTATAATTGTATTTTAAAAAAAAATATAAAGAGTGTATAATTGTATTTTAAAAAATACATAAAGATAAATTATAAGTTTTCTTATAAAGGGCAATTTGCTCATTTACAATATTATAAATTGATTGCTTGCATTTTTCCCCAACTTATCTAAATATGACTTCCATTCATTTGTTGCCTATAACATATCAAATATTTTCTAAGTACTTTGATTCATTTCCCCAGTTTCATGCTATCCAAACTTTTAAAATATAAATTATAACTAAGTTTTTTTTCTTTATCTCGCATTTCATTCCTCCTAAACAAACTGATATAACCTTGCTTATAAATTACAATATACAATATACATGCGTAATTGCGAATACCCCTAATAATAGGGCAAATTACAATTACCTCTCCTAAAGTTTAACATAAGTGCGAACACACCCTCGTTTGAACACTTATTAATACCCTTTGATTTTAATAGTAGTCTAACAATTAACCAAATTCGTTAGGTTTTCATCCATTTTTTGTGGTAAATTAACCAAAATACTCTTATAGATTAATATTATATTTTTATTTATTTTTAATTTTTTTATGAAATAAGTGGATAATTCTTTCTATAATTTTTAAAATTTTTCCATTCACCCCGTTTGATTTTTTTATACATTTTAAATTTTTTTTAGCAAGAATAAAAAAATACTGTAAAAGCAAAATTGACAATTTCACATCTCCATCAAAGAATTACATAATGTCATCAAATATCAGGGACGATATTTGTAATTTTTCAAACAAGTATTTGTAATTATGACAAATTTCAAAGGAGGTCGTTGTAATTTACCCTATATCATATTCAGGATTTCAATACTCGATCAAATTCCTAATATTATTAAGAAAGAAATAGCAAAATACATAGAAACAAAAAAGAAAATGATTTCAGTCTAAAGATCGAGGATATTTTGAGGAATTGAGGTAGATAACTAGCCCAGTAATATTATTTATACACGTGGCATGTATATATGAAATGAAATAGATAATGCAGCATGAAAGCAATAGGAAATTATATTCGAGATTACTAGACCTGTTAATTTCCTTAGGTGCCTCAATCTTTGAGAGGTGTAGAAGGCCATCCTTCTTGCCATTTCATAGAGAGCTATGGCCATCAGTGCTTTTGCATCGGCAGTCATCCCGCCACAGATCTTTATAGGGAACTACATGCACCCTGATTAGTTCTCCGTGGTCTCTAAGCCCTGTTTCTTTGCCCTGTAGTAGTCTAATGATCTCTCTATCGACTTTTCCTCTGTACAAAAACAGACCAAGATGTTCATCGCATCCGCCCTGAAAAATTTAAGTATTCAGTGAGTAAGGAAAATGAACAATATATCAATTTGAGTCGAGTCTTCTATGAGATGGGTTGGAGTTGCATTTTGCTTAAATGAACTGTCTCCTACTCCAAGAAGCATATTTTGTAATAACATAGCTTTTGCATATAATGGACATTATCTGGGAATTGAATCAAGTTGACTACAAGAGTAGTCCAAATTTCATCTTGTAAAATTATAGATGAACTCTACTGCATCTGCACTTTGTTCTAACTAGTTCGTCTGATGTAAGAACTCCATTGCACAAAAACGCATTTTCTTTTATGTTAGACCTAAAGAAAAAAGGTTGCAATAAAAAGTTGGATCTGCATCTGCTGCAGATATTGAGGGGGAAAATGTGAAAGAGAATATTATTAACTGGTTGCAGTGGTTATACTTTTATTGTAGTCAATCATGCAGTAGTTTCAGTTAGACGGCAAAAACACCAATAACAATTCCACCCGGCAAAACAAGAACCTCTATATCAGACCTTTCTCGCATTTGAGGATGACATAAAAAGTTAAGGGTTGAAACATAAGCTCAAGAATTAGATGTCAACGCACCGGAGAAGGAAAAACTCTGCGTCCAGTTGAGGGATGTAAAAGGCAGTAAGATCAACCACATCATCCAGATTTAAGCAAGCCAGTCTCCTCCTCAACCTGTGAAAGGAAAACTGATCAAACAAGTGGAATCTGAACTCGACTACTTTGACATTCTTCTAAAGCACATGGAAGGTTTTGCATGTAATCCATCAGAGGATGGTATTAACATAAAATCTGGGAGTATGATTTTGATTGCCAGAAATGTAGTTCTCATAAACAAAGCAAATTATTGAGATATAAAACTCTTGCTACCGTCATTTACATCCCATTTATAAATGAATATTGACCAAAAATCATGGAAAAATCCTAAGTAGTATTTCATTGTCCAAGTAAAAAGACTTGAATGCACAGGATTAATTCCTTAGCAACCATCCCTCTAGTTATGGAACTTGATATGAACAGGATTTTGGAAGAAGAATTGATAACAGGATTTCACACTCAAGTGCAATTGAACGGTAAAACCAACGATATCAGGTAAACAAATTATGGGCTTCCCATATTGGTTTCCTCTTCTGCAAGAATTTAAGTACTATCTGCACAACTACATGCTTCATACACTAGTTCTCATCTACAACCTAAAAGAGTACCATCACACTTCTACTGAGAAATTGATGCAGTAATAATTTACCTGCTGTTACCACCAGTTATATTGAACCAATCAGTCGTGTCACATCCAGTTCTGTTTAAAACTTCCAGGCTACTGAGTTTGGAAATCCACCAGACTTGACAACAGGTCAATAAAAAACTCTTTTCATCCTACTTTGTTACCACCAGTGCGGACTTTTACAAACAAGAATGGACCTGAAGGAAGAAGGATAACGAAATAATTCCTAGCCACTTGACATTGTAGGTTCGCTTTGTCAAAAAGGATCTAGCAAGAAAAAAGATTCCTATCAAATTTTGATTTGATACTTTAAAATTTAAGATCCTTGGCATTTTCTTGCACATTATAAAGTAATTCATTTAAACCCCTTCGATTATCTAATAGAATAATTTAAGCCCTCTCATTAATTCACCCAATAATACAATCTAAATCAACAAAATCAAAACCTTCGCTTCTTTTATATCAACCATTCAAAGGAAGTGATATCAACAAATTTTGCTTCGTCATCTTCAAAATTCACCATTCAATCTATAAATTTAGCATTCCACGTGTAACTAAATATTTGTAACTGTCACTGAATAATTCATCCATCTGAGAGTATTCAATTCAATCCAAATGTCCCCATCTCACGAAAAGGAGGCATATAGTTGATCTACCGACAAGAATGGGCATGCATAATTGGAACAAAAGATTTTCATTTACAGAACCTGGACAGGCATGTACTGGTTCAATACCACAAAACCCTTAAACCCAGAAGATGACTTACACGAAACCCAGTTCTTACAGCACCATCTATCCAACTTTTAAGGTGATTCTACTTAACTGATCTAAAAGACCTTCCATTCTAAATAAAGTTTTATCAATATTAGCCATTTTCAAGATTTTCATACAATTGTTAATATTTTAAGCTAATTACCACATACATAATTAGTACATAATAATCAAGAAAATATTAATTCGCAATCTTTCTTTCAGTCACAACAAAAGAATGTTCATCTTGTGACTTTATTTTTGGAAAAACTAGCAACTAAAATTATTCTATTCCTACTGAAGGCTCAAGCAATACTGAAGATGTGATCAAGGATAAACATTCTAACAAATCAGCATATGGATGAGGAAAGATGCAGTTATGAGAGAGAGAGAGAGAGAGAGACCTCACGAACAGCTGTTCCAACTATATCACCCTTGTCATCATCCAACATTCCAGCAGGTAATTCTAAAATAAGCTTCCCAACGGGGACCCTGACCTTCCAGGTTCACGTAAGTCAACTAGAGTGTCATGTGTATAAGTCTTTTGTGATCTTCAAATTCATACAAACAACTAAAAAAGGGAAACTACCTGCTCAGTTAGCACAGCATAGGTCTCTCCATCTGAATCCAACAGGATTAGCACCGCAACAGCTGGCCCTCGTGCAAAAAACAATGCCTGGAACCTGTTCATGTTCTATATACAAATGAATAACAGAATCCTAGATAGCCAAAACAAACATAAAATTTTCCATAGGATGCCAAATTAAAAGGAAATTGTTCATGAAGCTTCCTTTATTTTCTCTATGTATTACATTTTTTCTTTTCTTCAGGAAAACACAATAGCCCTTTAGTTTAACTACAAATACAACCACCAGTAGGGGGTATAACTTAAAAATCATCAGCTGGATTTTTCTCTGCTATCGGCTATCCACAAGATCCATTAACCCTTTTTACTTGATACAAAGTACTAAAAGGATGAACAAAGAAGATGATTGGAAAGAATAAGTTAGCTACTCAAATATCAGTAATCACCAATCAAATGAGTCAAGGTCCTCCAAGGATAATCTTAATATGAGCTACCTTCTGCCCTGTTTCCTTGTCAATGACATCTGCTTTGAACTTGAGAAATCCAACACGACTGCCAAACATATCTACACTCTGCTCCAGCAACATGGAAAGAAGTCAGCCAACTTGAGGATATAAGATAAGAGTCAGAACTCAGATACTAACGAAAAAAAGGAAGTTTGAACATCTCTAGGGCTTGTCTGATCATCCAGTATCATTATCCTCGACTCAAAGTTTGCATTTCCTTTCTGAGAAAAAGTCTATTATATGAGATTTAATTTTAACATTTAAATATGCAGTGAGCAAGAATATGGTTTCTTTCTCTCTTCAGCTCCTTACAACATTGGAAGTTTCATCATGCCTTTCATAAGTCAATTAAAGAAAATGCCCATGCAAAATAAAAGTGCGTCATCATTCTCAACGTAGTATTATTTCAGGAGCATATTTACGGTTTTTTTCTGAAAGCACCATCCCGCATTCAAAAGCTAGCATGTTCGTCTTGTTGAGTATCATTTAAGTAGTTTGCAAACATTATGCTTGACTACCAATGATGAAGTAATTCAGCAACTATTAGATAAAAAAAAAAATACAAACAACTATCTAAATATCCTATGTAAAATCAAAGTAGAAGACGATAACTATTCAGGGCCTTACACCACCAAATCCCAAAGAAAAGGTTCAACTGTAGCATAATCCTGTTACTATGACCTCTTTTCCCCAGAGCAAAAAATCAGTTAACGTACAAAACAGAAAAGCAAAAAACAACGGAAAATGTAAAAAGAAAGTATTTTACCCAGAAAATTTCTACTTTAAGACAAAAATAAAAATCAAGCTCAGAGTAGAAATATATGATGGAAAAATTTAGCCCATTGGTTTTAAACGAACACCACCAGAAAAGGTGGTTTCAATCAGAAAACCTGAATGAGCACTTGTCTTAAGGATGGCGCCATTAGCTAGTCCTGTTTCTGTCTGTATGTTTTTCAACCACTGCTTGAATAACGAGGATTCAATCAATCCTGCAACAATAGCTGCAGATAAATAAAAGATGAACAGAAATATCATGCCTTCACACTCAGAATCATGCCCAATATTTCAACGCACTCTCACTTTTTCTCTCTCCCTCTGTTCCTCCCTTCCCCACACGCCCACACACACACACACACACACAAGTATCTCTTTCAGAGACACAAACAGAGACAGGCATTTCATAAAACAAACTGACACTAATTATTCTCACACTATTATTGTCTTGTCTGCAGCCAACTGTGTCTACTGGCATCCTCAGTAAGCATAATCCTACAATTTAACTTTACATCTTGATACAAATTTACTAAGAGCTCACAGCCACTAGGTTCTTTTTCACTTTGCTAGAGACGCATCTTCTGGCTTGCCTATGTGCATGCGTACCGTGGAAACACCAAAATACAGCAGCAAATTCGGGAGTTGAAAGACATCTACTTCAATAAAATTTCGCTTCGACATATAAGCTCACAATACTTCCATACCTATTCATAATTCTGTTAAAGCTTCAATTACCGCAATAATTGATCTAAACTATATGTATATTACTAGTTTAACTTAAAGGTTTAAGCACTTCTGTCGAATCTAACCTTGGAAACCTTGCGAAAGTCAAGCTCAACGGACGTCTTCATTGTCAATAAATGGGTTCACAACCTTTCAACATAAGAACTTTTTATTTTCTCTAAATAGATGTACTCAATACGTTGTGCGCAAATTCATATAATTGATTGAGTATTCAAAGCTTAAAAATCTTTGTACAACTGGGACAAAATCAATTCCACCAATGTAAACTATGAATCCACAGTAGTATCGTATACTAAAGAATCAAAAGAAAATCATGCCTGAAATCAGAGTCTGAGACGCCGGTGGCAGCCACGATGACGACGGGTTGACTGAGCTGACTCGGGAGGGTGATGGTGTGAGTGAGAATAGGGGAGGTTGATTCAGACGCCATTCTTGCACAGAAAATTGGGGTTGTTCTGTGAAGACGACGTGTGGAAGTGGAGGAAAAATGTGACAAATTTGTTAGCGGGCTGGAGATTTTGATGCGTCTGGAAATGGGAAGAATCACTGTGGGGAGAAGAAAAAGCGCCCCCATCATGTGGTTTTGTCAGCACACTCAAATGTAGGATTCTGCACCATTCTTGAAAGGCTTGAAGACACGCTGCCCTCGGAATTGTGATTAAATTAATGGAATTACACGATTCTCTATGATATGTGAAATTATACCTAATATTTTTTAAGTTTATTTTTATCTAACAAATTAGTTTTCTGTTAATCACAATTTATTAAATATACTGATATTAATAGAAAAATTGAATAAAAATTTATATATACCTCAATTGACTTATCACTGACTTATTGTAGGTTAAACATTTTTTTTCGAACTACACTACCCTTATAATGGTGAAAACATACATTCTCATATGCATCAACTCATGAAGACATATGAGGTAATTTGATAAGAAAAAAAAAATATTTAACCTACAATACGTCAGTAATAAGTCAATTGGGGCAAATATATATCAACAAATTCGATGAGATTTGACTAACGGAGGAACTAATTTGCTAGAAAGAAGCAAATATTAGGGGTGTTATGTGTAATTTTTCAAATTACAGAGGGTTTATGGATAATTACCAAACCTCGTGGTAGGGGAATGTAACATTTACCCCCTACAATTTTAATAAATTAAATATTATTGTCCTTATACTATATATATTTGTAGCTCAAAAATTTTCTCTTATTAATATTTGTATTTTAATTTCAATTAAATTTTTATTAATTGAACAAAATATATTTTCATTACAATTCATTAAAGTATAATTTAGTAAGTTAAATAGCTCAAATTTTATTATATTTTACATACTCAAAATTAAGTAATGAGTCAATATAATACACAATAAAATTTCATGTAAAAGATTTTATTAATTTGGTAAAAATTATTAAATATTTAATTTTTTCATATGAAAAAAGATTAATTACATATTTATTTTTTAATATATTGTCATTGAAAAATATGACAAAATATATGTACTATTTGAGAAAATTGCAATTTTCGTCCAAACTATAGGCTTCTGTGTAAGTTTAGTCCTAGGCTTCTATGCAGGTTTAGTCCCATACTATATGAAATAGTCAATTTTAGTCTCATAATTGAACCTTTTTTTTTTTTTTTTTTTTTTTTTTTTGCAATTTTAATCCAAACGTTAAAAAACTAACTCATTAATTGATCGGATGAAATAGGTGCGCCAACCTGCTAACATCGATTTTGAGGGGAATAAGCATCATGTGAGATGCACGTGATCCTGTGGTTAATTCGGATTCCGATCCAACCCGATCAGGTTCGGGTTTTTTTCTTGGGTTTTTTTAGAAAATTTTCGGGTATCAGGTTATCCAATACCCAAATTCAAAAAATCGGGTCGGTGTTCGGGTAGGATTTCCCTACCCGAACTTTTAATTAAAAAAAAATTATTTATGTATTTTTTTATGTTTGAGTCTAGGGTTATATATATTGCCTTCTCTTCTCAATCTTGTATTATTCTTCTTCCCTCCCAACCTCAAAAAAATATCTTCTTTATTTCAAACCCTAAATTTAAAAAATATCATAAGAAAATGATGGAATTAGAAAACTAAATTCAAAGGTTAGTATTTTTTCTTTTCTTTTGTTGTTTAGTTAATTATATATTAAAATTTCTATTACTTATTTTAAATTCAAATACTTAAATTTTATAAAAAATTTAAAAAAAATTAAGTCAAAAAAATTTATTAATTATTTTATCAATAAATTCTATATATCTATATATGTATATATAAAGAGGCAAAATTGCTATCAACAGAGGCAATTTTGCCTCTTTTGACAAACTGAGGCAAAATTGCCTCTGAATTTAGAGGCAAATTTTGCCTCTATTTTTTTTATTTTTTATTTTTTTTAAAAATAAGAGAAAAAATTTGGGTACCCGATTGTCGGGATCGGGTAGCTACTTTAGCTACCCGAAAGTTCGGGTACCCGACCCGAACTACCCGAACTCTCATTATCCGACCCGACGCCCACCCCTAACCAAGAGTAAAAATTTAAAATTTAGAAAAAATTGCATAACCCTCTGTATTATAAAAATTTAGCTGATAACCTTCCGTAGTATGCAAAAAACCTCTTGTGTTTTTTGAAATCTTACACACACTCCCCTTGCCATTTATTTGACTTGACGGTGTTAATTTTTTTTGTAATTTTTCATTATACCCTTGTGTATTATAAACAATATATTATAATAATTGTTGGATCTTCTATTATTACATCATAATCGTAGGATCTAATCAATTTTTAGTAACAATTGATCTTCCATTTTTAAAAATGAATTGCCCAGATGTTACGTATTTAAAAATATTATATATTATATATATATATATATATAATTACAGATAAATTTATCATGCATATATAATATTATATAGTATAGATATAGATAGAAGATATTATATATATTATTATTATTATTATTATTATTATTATTATTATTATTATTATTATTATTTTGCAACTATAACCCAAAATGGGTATAGTTTCAAGATTAAGAGGCTACTAACGACTCCCCAACTTTTTTACTTTTTTTTTTGGAAAAATATGTCCAAGTCATTAGTAGCACTAATATATACTAATTAATTAGTAGTTATTATTTTAAAGTATTGGCTTTATTATTTGTTGTCTACAACTCCGTATTGGCATATTATTTTGATGCAATAGAGCTTGGTTTTGTTGTGATTGGTGTACGAATTTATTGTTTTGTCCATGCTTGGGGTCAGTCCATCAAATTTTTGATAGTTTGCCGTTATAAAATTAAAATTAATACATGTTTTAATAATATCCATCAATCCCACAATTGCATTGTTACCTAAACTGCCGAGCACTAATGCCAACGACATACTTATGAAACTGATAGCGCTATTAGAATTTATAACTATCACTAATTTTATAATATATTTTTATTCTTTTTGTACAAAATTTAATATTATATAATATTTAACTAATAAAAATATTTATTAATTAATAAAAATTAATAATACTTATTTATTAAAAATAACTAATTAATATTAAGTATTAACTATACATTAATTAAGTATTATTTATTATTTAAAATTAAAATAATAATTGATCAAGAAATACAAAGAAACAGATTTAAAAAAAAAAAAAAAAAAAGTAGGTTGGAGTGGTTAGCTGAGCTGGAGTCGTTAGTTGAGCTGATCAGCTAACCACTCCAGCACTTAGGTGTTTGGCTAAACTTATAAACTTCTCAAAACATCTTATAAGATGTTTAAGAGTTAATTTTTAAGCTCAAAAATATTTGGCTAATTTTTTTTTAAAAAAAAGCTTATAAGATCTTAAAATAAATATTTTAGATCTTATAAGTTCTTTAAAAAAAGGTAACTTTCTTAACTTGTTTTATAAGATTTTATAAGTTATATAAAATTAATATGTTAAAAGACTAAAATATCCCACTCATACACTTACACACACACCCTCTCTCACGCCCACACGCACTCTTCTCTCTCTCTATAAGGTTTAAATTTCTTTTTGCTATATAATTTTTTTAACATTCGAAAAAGAGAAAATACCTTATTATTTATTTAAAAATTATTATAGTTAAATAAAAATAAGATTGGTATTGGTATTATATTTACTAAAAAATATAAATTTAAGATATTATAAATTATACGACTAAAAATAATCATTGCATTAACAAATATCAATTATATATTTATATTAATATTCAACTAGCTCATACATATATATTATTTTTATTCAAAAGTTTAGGTAATAATTTATTATTTTTTATTATTGTAAAAATATTATCTATTAATTATTTATTTTAAATTAAACTAATGTGTACCATTTATAAAATATTTAAAACAAAATATGTCAAGAAATAAAACATTATTTGATTCTAATGCTATACATGTCCATTTTAATTATTTTACCAATTAAAGACCTTATTATGTCAATCACAGTAACATCTTATAAGTTTTAACATCTTATTTTATCTAAATACTTTAATTTTTTTAAAATAAAATTCAATATTTGATAAACTCCTAAAATATTTTTAAAATAAAAACTTATAAAATATTTTAAAAAAAACTTAACCAAACATCCTCTTAATTGGAATAAAAAATTAATAGAACCCCCAACTCGTTGCCTGAGCTAACGATTTGGGGTATTCTTGCAAGTGTACCTGCAACTTCTTTTTTCTTTTAATGATATAAATAAGCCCAATATCTTTGGGGTATTTTTGCAAGTCTACCCCAAAATATTGTTTTTTTTTTTTTAAATGATATATAAGTATAATTAGTAAATGATTCACTAGGTTAGTAAAGATGGCTTTAAAAGGCTAAAACAGTGGCCCAAATCAACTGAGGTGATCTCTATAAATTCTGAAGCAATCTAACAATATTGTTGAATTAAGCATTTACAAGAAAATTCCCACATTGAATTCATGGAAGCTCAATTGTTTGAGGCCGCTTGCTCTGGACATCTGCAAGCACTTTCTCATATAGTTCGACAATATGGCGTTGCAGGCCTTCTTTGTCGGGGAGCGTAGAGACACCTCTGCACTTGGCTTCCATGTTCGGGCAGACGGAGTTTGCGAGAGAATTTATGATGATGAGCTCAATTTCTGCACATCAACTCTCTCAACTCAATCAAGATGGTTGTAGCCCACTGCACTTGGCGTCGCTCGGTTAGATGACTATAATAATTTTAATATAATTTATCCAATATGTGATCTAACTCATTTTCTAAAGCCATGTAGAACTAAAAACCCCCAAAAAATATCCACTTGTCATGCCATGTTATTTTTTGATTAAAAATTAAAATTTTGGCCACTGAAAACTAAATTTCATCAATTTTAAAGTTTAATAAATTTATGAAAAATAGGTTAATCATTGGATTAAAATTAATATTGAGCATATTTAACAGTCTAAGAAAAATAAATTTTTCTATATAAAATTTAATATAAATAATTTTATAGGTATATTTTAATAAATATTTTTTTTCTATATAAAACATTTTCTAAACAATTTATATATATTATAAATATAGTTTAATAGGTCTAAATTGACCTAATTGACTAGGAGGAGCCTTTTGTAGTGGCCAGACAATTCACCCTCTCACACATAAACAAACAGGAAGTAACAAGAAAAAAATGGGAATGAAGAAGAATAACAAATAAAATAAAACTATTATAATTTTGTCAAACTGTCACAAAAACATATAATAATAATAATAATAATAATAATAATAATTTTTCTTCCATTCAATATTTTTGTACTTTAAAATTTTTTAGGGTTGGCAATTTCAACCCGAACCCGGAAAACTCGCACCGGACCCGCCCCGTATGGGGCGGGTCTGGAATGCCATTTTTCGGGTTCGGGGCGGGTCTGGGGCAGCTAAAACCTGCCCCGGCCGGGTTCGGGGCGGGTTACGGGTCCTGTCTCGAGCCCGCCCCATTGGACCCGGCCCCGGTCCCGGTCCAACCCCGCCTCTTTTTTTATTATATATTATTAATATATACAATATATTATAAATAAAAAATTATCTTATTATATATATATATGAATCCTAAATAATTTTTGCATATACCCAACTATATATAAAAATACCAAAAAATAAAAGATTAGTTGATAAAAAGTTTAATAATTTAGATGAACGTATGTTTTGTCTTATCCAATTCATTTTAGATTGAAATTATATTAAAATATTTAAATCTAAACTGATATTATTTCTTAAAAAAATATTAATTTAATATATTCCTTGTATAAATTAATTAGGTCGGGACGGGGCAAAATTTTTAGCATGGCGAGGCGAGGGGGGCGGTTATGGGGCTGGCAAAAATTAAATGAGGCGGGTCTGGTACGGGTCGGGCGGGGCGGGGGCGGGTTATGGGCTAGCAAAAATTAAATGGGCGGGTCTGGTACGGGTCCAGGCGGGGCGGGGTGGGTTATGGGTCTGGTAAAAATTAAATGGGACGGGTCTTGAATCCGGGCAGACCCGTACCAGACCCGCCCCATTGCCATCACTAAAATTTTTGCACCTGAAAAGTCGTTCTACCATTGATAACGATATTTCCATCTAGTCCGTCAATGGCCCCTTTAGCATCTCTCATAATATGTGAACATGAATGATTCTTTTGGTATTTTGTGTGGACTGTTAGGTGAACCAATACGTACAAACCTACGTAGCAAAGTTAGGTTGAAAGCAATTAGTGGTTAATCCACGACAATAATTTTAGTGTGTATTATAATATAAAAATGGACTTAATTCTTCAATAATATTTAAAAAATGATAATACTATTAAAAGACTAAAACAGTAGCTTAAGTCAACCCAATTCAACTGAGATAATCTGTATAAATTGTGGAGGAAACTAATTAAGCATTTACAAGAAAATTTAAAGATTGAATTAATTGATGGAGGGCATGTTGTTTGCAGCGGCTCGCTCAGGAAATCTGCAAGCACTTCATGATGCAGTTCGAGGAGATGTTGAAGCCCTTCTGAAGCTGCATTCACGTGGACCCGTAGATACACCTTTGCATCTGGCTTCCATGATTGGGCAGTGGATTTTGTGCGAGAGTACATGATGCTAAGCTCCATTTTCTGCCCAACAACTCTCGCAGCTCAATCGAGATGGTTATAGCCCACTGCACTTGGCCTCGGCGAACGGCCACTTGCAGATCGTCACATTTCTGCTTGAGTTCGGCAGGCAAAACTCTGCTGTTGAAGAGTTGTGCATGAAGACTGATATAGATGGAGAACTGCGCTCCATTCTGCCGTGGTTAGTGGTAAAATTGATGTCATCGATTGCTCTTTGTCATTGTCCACAGGCTGCAAACCTGGTGACTCTTCTCCAGGAGACTGTTCTACATCTTGCAGTGAAACACCACCAACAGGAGGGACTCCAGTTCTTGATTGATCAGAAGCTTGGATCGTCGGTCGCAAGTGTGTTGAATTTAGGTGATCGTGAAGGCAACACAATTCTACATCTTGCAACTGCCAACAAACAACTTCAGGTAACCTCTGAAAAAGAATTGGTTGGAAAAGGGAGAAAATGCCTTTGCCTTAATAATCACAAGCATGCAGTTTTTCAAACAACCCAGTATTCTTGTCATATGAAATCAACGAATTAAAAGTAATTCAAAATTTGAACAAATGTTCTTTTTTTTCTTTTTTTTTTTGGCAGATGGTAGAGTACTTAGTAAAGCAGCCCAATTTGAATGTTAATGCAGAGAACTCATATGGCCTTAGGGCATTGGACATCACCTTCGCGTGTGCTCTTAACTCAAAGGATGTGTACATCGAAGAGGCTATTAGACTAGCAGGGGTTGTCGATCACAAATGACAACAACAACCAGCCAAACCAGTTCATACACTCCGAACACTTCAAAAGGGTCAACTAGCCTAACAAACAAATGGTTGAAAGAACTGAGAAATGGATTATAGTAATGGCATCAGTATTCGCTACCGTGTCATTTCAAGTAGCATTAACTCCTCTGGAGGAGTATGGCAAGATTGGGGTTCAAACACAACAATGTCCAATAGTTCAGTCGTCCCTGCACATCAGCCTGGAGTACCGATTCTCTATGATTTGGATCGCAAGCAATTTAATGGGTAATGAGGATCAATAGATTAACATTCGTGAGTTCTATTTGTACTATCATTATGATGATACAACCTTTAAATATCCAGTTGCGACCACCCTGGAACGTGCTATATGTATTGCTCGGGCCATATTTGGTCCTATTTAATGTAGAATCTATAGTAGTGGAATTTCTCGCAATCGAGTCAATCATGACCAGAAGTCGATCAAGTATTTACAAGAATTGCGAACATACTACCCCTGGCTCCTAATTGTATTCCTTGCCATGGTTACCTTCGGCGTCAGCAATGTCATGTATTTCCTACCTCGGTGGCAGAGAGTTCGAGGATCCCAAAATACACAAAGTTCATCAAACAGTTCATTGGCAAATTCTGGTCCTTAGTCAAATTCATTTAATTTGTATAATATATTTGTCATGTAATTCAATTATCAGATGGTTTGTACTAGCACTGGTTGTTGTTGACTTGGTCCATCCATCATCCTATTATGTCAGTTAAAATGTCTTTTCTTGAACCTTTTGTTTAAGCACCCTAGGGTGGGGGAAGCTTTTCGGGTTCCCATCCCTTCTTTATAAAATTTAAAAAGCAGTCACCATTACACGCTTACAAAAACATCAAAATTCTCTTTTATATTATAAGATTTTTTGCCAATATTGTCTTGTTTTTTTTCTTCCGCTTGGTTTGCGCCATTCGGGCCACAAGATTTACTCCTTTGCCGCGTCACTCTCATTTTCTCATCTGAATACTTAATGAAGGACTACGATTGCACGTCCATAGGGAACTGGTTCCTTGGCAACAATTATATTACAATTTTTTGTTTTGCTATCGTTTGCTAATTTTACCAACGTTGATTTGGTAAGAACATGCTATTCCTTGATGTTCTATAATTGGTTTAATAAGAAAATTTGAATTATTGTTTTTTATCTTGCACAAGTTTTTAAGTCGAATTATTTAAAATATCGACAACCACTCTCACTCACAGAAAATAAAAGGTCGGTTATCGCACTACAATTACAACACATGAATGATAAAGATATGACAAAAATTACAAGTTTGATCCTGTAATTACATGATATGTAGCTATTCATCTCATTTTATATAAGTTTTATATAATTTTTTTTATTATTTTTGTTATATTGAGGCATATATTGATCGAACTCATGTATTATAATGTTGTTTACCTTAGTATACTTTAAATTTTGGCTTTTCTTAATTATTGTAAAAATTAAGCTAATTTATTGCTTATAATTGTTACTAAGAAATTTATTTACATAACTAGTGTACCTAAAAAATAATTTGCAATTATCAATCTGCTTTCAATAATTCGCACTGTACAATATCTAATCAATTAACACATATTATATTATTTTAAAATAATATATATTTCACTATTATCTGGATGGACAAAGTATTTAAATTCATACAAATAAAATATATACACATATATATTTTAGCCCATATACAAAAGGGGAATTACGCTAGTTTGAAAAGAAATAAGAAAGTATTAGAAAGAGAAAGAATAAAAAAACAGCCCCAAAAAGCATATTGGATCGCATTTTCTACTTCATGCAGTATACACACGATACGTATAAAAAAAATTATACATGTATTTCATTTTAAAAAATTATACATATAACTTATATTATGTTATATAAAATAAAAATATAATAAAAAAATTCAATCCACTCTAAAAAGTGCTGGAATACATAAAATAATCCTAATATTTGGAAGTCATCAATTGGTTAGGTGATAGGTTGCCTCAAATTTGGTCCATGCACACACACACACACACACACAACACACACACACACACACGTATATAGGGTAAATTACAACTATCTTTAATGAGGTTTGGCATAATTACGAATACTCCCTTATTGTTTGAAAAATTATAAATATCATCCTGATGTTTGATAAAATTATTTAATTCTTGGATGGAGGTATGGAATTGTCAACTTTGCCCTTACTGGTTTTTTTAATTTTTTTAAAAAAAAAATAGAAACTTATAAAAAATCGAACGGATGAAAAATTTTTAAAAATTATAAAAAATTATCCACTTAGTCCATAAAAAAAAATTTTTTTTTAAAAAATGAGAGAATATTTGTAATTATACCGAATCTCAGGAGAGATCGTTGTACTTCACCATATATATATAATATATATATATATATATATAATTTCGTACACTTTCAATAAGACAATACTATTAAAAGACCAAAAAGAGTAGCCCAAGTCAACCTCATCTCAAAGGTTGCTAGACAAAAAGTCAAAAAGTAGAAGAAACTAGGAGAGAGAGAGAGAGAGAGAGAGATGATCAGCACAGTATAATCACGTAAATATGTAACTGGTGGTAATTTGATTATATTTTTAATATATTTACATAAGAAAACAATTTCCCTTACTATAAGTATTCGATTAAAAGTTTGATAGAATTATTTTTAATTAAATGAATGATTAAAAAATTCATATTATTTATTAGGTGTTTATATTGTTGGATTAAAATTTGAGAAGAGCAAATAGTGAGATGTTTACTTCCTTTGATTAACTTGTATTAATTGTTAAATGACTCAATTGACCCTGAGCTCATTTTAAGACCCCTAAAAATCCCCAAGACCCACTTTGAAGGCTATATGTTAGACTACGTCGTGCACGTGAAAATTAGACTTGGGACCTCCGATATCGATGATAACTATAAAAACAACCAGAATATCTTGAGAGCATCAACCAAAAAGTCTTGAATTGCAACCAACACTTCTAAATCTCTTCAAAACGAATCCTACACAAAAAATGCGACTCCATTCTACGAGAATTTTTAGAAAGAAAGTAATTCCCATGTGATTATTGTTATTTATTACTAAAACGGATTAGTATATTGCTAACTAAAAACATCTCAATACACATAAATAAAAATATTACACATTTAAATGGTTACACACATCCAATATTAATCTGCAATATAAAAATAGAAACAACAACACAACAAAAATAAAAAACAAAAAAACCGAAATCAGAAAAATTATAAATAAAATTAGTATTTACAGAAAATAAATTAATACGTAGAGTACAAGTAATAACATACAAATAACTTATTTGCACAATAAAGTGCTACAGTAAAAAGCACTAAAAAGGGTGTCATAAAGTAGATTTGAGGGCAAAATGGACAATGGCAACCTCAACTAAATTCATGATGACTCAACCCACCACTTTTGGTGGGATGAGTTATGGAGATTGAACAGTGAATAATACCGAGCTTGGCTAATATTTTCGGGCTCCTATAATGCCAAGTAAATCTTGCACTATACTATATTATTTTCTTTTATACAAGTTAATCATCGAAAGTAAATGGGGCCTTAAAGTATTAGCCTATATAAATAAATTAATATAGGTTAATTTTGTTGTATGGAAGCCCAGTATAAAATCAAAAATTCGATACTAAACACTGTTTCACTTATATAAGTAATATCACCATAGGAGGTGGTATAATTTTTATACCATAACTACCCAATTTATACTAAATGATTTTTAACCCATGGTAATAAAGTCAAAAAGTAGAGTTGGTGGCATTCATTTGTCTCCTCACTTTCTTACATCTTGGGTGTGACACTTTTCCTCCATTTTTTTCTCACCGGAAGCTCTTTATTACCCATGGTAATAAAGTCAAAAAGTAGAGTTGGTGGCATTCATTTGTCTCCTCACTTTCTTACATCTTGGGCGTAAACTTTTCCTCCATTTTTGCTCACCCGAAGCTCTCGACTCTCACGTAAGTTCTTCGACTTTTTATTTTTCCTTTTTTTTTTGGTTTGTTTTGTAGAAGCTCAAATATGGGTACTAGATGTGTCAACATGGGTTGAGATCAAATGGGTTCAACCCACAACCAACCTAGTTTTGGGTTGGGTTGGGTTGGGTTAATTTTTAAAATGGGGTTGATATGGGTTGAAATTAAATAAAATTATATTTTGTATGGGTTAAGTATGAGTTGTATATGAGTTGAAAATGGGTTAGAATGGGTCCAACCATAAACTAAACTAAAAAAAAACTAGAAACCCACTATTTCTATTTTTTTTTATTCACACATCTCTCTCTCACAACAAACTCTTCTTTTCATATACAACACACACATTCTCTAACTCTTTCACACTCTCTCTCTTCCAACTCACACAACACAAAAACACGCTACTCTCTACTCATACACACACACTTTACATCTCTCCCACCACCCTCCTTCCCCCCCCTCCCCACCCACCCACACACTCACACACTATATTTTAAAATATATTATTAATGTTATTCTTATTATTTTAATTGTTTAGTGATTTTATATTTTTATGTGATATTTATTTCATATATACAGTTATGATTATGAAGATGATGAAGATAAAGATAAAAATTGTCTCTCAACAAATATAGAGAAATTAGTTGCACACTTGGTGTTCATTCAAAATGAGCATTTAAAATGTTATGAATTATTTTGATAAAATGTAGTATTTGTAGACAGAATCTTAATGTACATGGTCATATAGACAGAAATGACATATAATAATATAAATTTTGTTGTATTACATTGTAAGTAGTAATTATCTTTTCAATAGTTCAAGTATTGTCCTTTGTTCTTTTCGTTGTGTGAAATTTTTAAATTTAAATAATAAAATGGTTTATACTAACCCAACCCGACTCATTTGCAACCCAACCCATTTTGGACCCGACCCGTTTGGACCCAACCCAAAACCCGACCCAACCGCCCATTTGCCACCCCTAATGGGTACTTATATGGGGCTATTTTTTTGTGTTTTGGTTGATATTTTCATAGCAAAATTTTGATTATTCAACTCACTTTTTCTTAATTTTTTTTTATATAAAAAGCATGTTTCAATTTTAAAGAAATGCAAAATTATAAGTTAATATAACTCGAAAAATGGAGATTTTTCAACTTTTTCTACCAAAAGTATACTCTTTTTTTCAATTTTAATATTCCAGGTTTTCAAGTCATCAGACTTAGTACCCAAAGTTTTAGTTTTCATCCACTTGAGTACCCTCGTTAAGTTGACCGTTAAAACTAATGGTTTACCCAATTTTGGAGGAAAAATTAGGTGAGAATTTGTTTATGTAAAGAGCTTCAATTTATTCAACATACAAAAAAAATTCTATCTTAATTTTTTTTTATTTTAATTTCATAATTGAGGACAATAATTTTAAAACAATACATATTTAATACAATTTCTATAAAAAAAAAAAAAACAATTTTACTGGGAATTTTTTTTTCTTTTTTTCTTGGCCAAAATACAATTGTCATACTTTATTTATCGAGGGTTCATACTATAATTATTCATATTTTTCTTTTAATTATTTTAACAAATATTTTTTTTGGCTTTTTTATGACTAGGGAAATAGAAAATTTTAATAAATTTGTAAACAAAATTCTTTCAGCCAAAAATAATAAATGAAATGTATTTTTTATTTTGTGCACGAACAACGATATAATATATTAAAGTAGGCTTAAAAGCAATTTTGATCCTCTAATTATACCCATTTCTCATTTAGTCCTTTTAATTTCTAGGGTTTCAAAATGATCCTCTAACTTTTTTAATTGCTCAAATTTTAGTCCTTTTGCCGGAAATCTCTAAATTTGCCGAAAAATACCAACTGGATCTGATGTGGCATTATAAAAATAGGGAAATTAATTTTCTTGGTTAACGATACATGATATGCCAATTACATGGATTTAATTAAAATAAAATAAAATATGACGTGGCATTAATTGACACATCATATTAAAGATTTTTTTATATATACACAATTATATATATATATATATATATATATATATTTAATTATATATATCGAGCAGAGACAGCCAACCGCCACTTAGAGGCGACGACGGCCGTCGCCGCCCAACCTCTGGCGAGGGCGAGGTCGCCCCTCCCCTCGCCCAGCACAAGACTCGTCGCCAGAAAAAAAAAAAACGACCCCTTTTCTTTTCTGCTCGACAAGGCGATCCCTCGCCTAGCAAGCCGTCGCCTAGACATTGGCGGGGTCGCCGGGCCTATATATATTTGTACTAATATATGTGTAGTATATCTATATATCCACAAAAAAAAAATTGAAAAAGAGGAAAAAATGCATAATTTTTATTTTTGAAACATCTCTAGGGCTTGTCTGATCATCCAGTATCATTATCCTCGACTCAAAGTTTGCATTTCCTTTCTTGAGAAAAGTCTATTATATGAGATTTATTTTAACATTTAAAAATATGCAGCAAGAATAACTCTTCAGCTCCTTACAACTCATATGCTTTCATAAGTCAATTCCATGCAAAATAGTGCGTCATCATTCTCAATGTAGTATTATTTCAGGAGCATATTTTACGAATTTTTTCTGAAAGCACCATCCCGCATTCAAAAGCTAGCATGTTCGTCTTGTTGAGTACCATTTAAGTAGTTTGCAAACATTATGCTTGACTACCAATGATTAAGTAATTCAGCAACTATTAGATAAAAAGAAAAATACAAACAACTATCTAAATATCCTATCTAACTATCTAAAGTAGAAGACGATAACTATTCAGGGCCTTACACCACCAAATCCCAAAGAAAAGGTTCAACTATAGCATAATCCTGTTATTATGACCTCTTTTCCCCAGAGCAAAAATCAGTTAACGTACAAAACAGAAAAGCAAAAAACAACGGAAAATGTAAAAAGAAAGTATTTTACCCAGAAAAATTCCACTTTTAGACAAAAATAAAAATCAAGCTCAGAGTAGAATATATGATGGAAAAATTTAGCCCATTGGTTTTAAACGAATTACACACCAGAAAGGTGGTTTTCAATCAGAAAACCTGAATGAGCACTTGTCTTAAGGACATGGCGCCATTAGCTAGTAGTCCTGTTTCTGTCTGTATGTTTTTCAACCACTGCTTGAATAACGAGGATTCAATGGCATTCCTACAACACCAATAGCTGCAGATAAATAAAAGATGAACAGAAATATCATGCCTTCACACTCAGAATCATGCCCAATATTTCAACGCACTCTCACTTTTTCTCTCTCCTCTGTTCCTCCCTTCCCCACACGCACACACACACACACACACACATACAAGTATCTCTTTCAGAGACACAAACAGAGACAGGCATTTCATAAAACAAACTGACACTAATTATTCTCACACTATTATTGTCTTGTCTGCAGCCAACTGCGTCTACTAGCATCCTCAGTAAGCATAATCCTACAATTTAACTTTACATCTTGATACAAATTTACTAAGAGCTCACAGCCACTAGGTTCTTTTTCAGTTTGCTATAGACGCATCTTCTGGCTTGCCTATGTGCATGCGTACCGGTTTTCTACTGCAGGGAACCGTGGAAACACCAAAATACAGCAGCAAATTCGGGAGTTGAAAGACATCTACTTCAATAAAATTTCGCTTCGACATATAAGCTCACAATACATCCATACCTATTCATAATTCTGTTAAAGCTTCAATTACCGCAATAATTGATCTAAACTATATGTATATTACTAGTTTAACTTAAAGGTTTAAGCACTTCTGTCGAATCTAACCTTGGAAACCTTGAGAAAGTCAAGCTCAACGGACGTCTTCATTGTCAATAAATGGGTTCACAACCTTTCAACATAAGAACTTTTATTTTCTCTAAATAGATGCTACTCAATACGTTATGCGAATATTCATATAATTGATTGAGTATTCAAAGCTTAAAAAAATACCATCTTGTACAACTGGGACAAAATCAATTCCACCAATGTAAACTATGAACCCACAGTAGTATCGTATACTAAAGAATCAAAAGAAAATCATGCCTGAAATCAGAGTCTGAGACGCCGGCGGCAGCCACGATGGCGACGGGTTGACTGAGCTGACTCGGGAGTGGTGTGTGAGTGAGAATAGGGGAGGTTGATTCAGAGGCCATTCTTGCACAGAAAATTGGGGTTGTTCTGTGAAGACGACGTGTAGAAGTGGAGGAAAAATGTGACAAAATTTGTTAGCGGGCTGGAGATTTGATGCGTCTGGAAATGGGAAGAAACACTGTGGGAAAGAAAAAGCGCCCCATCATGTGTTTTTGTCAGCACACTCAAATGTAGCTGCACCATTCTGAAAGGCTTAAAGACACGCTGCCCTCGGAACTGTAATTAAATTAATGGATAATTACACTGCACTCTAGGATGTTTGGTGTAATTACATGATTCTCTATGTTTTGTGAAATTATACCTAATATTTTTTAAGTTTATTTTCATCTAATAAAAGTTTATCTGTTATCATTTATTAAATATACTGATATTAATAGAAAAATTGAATAAAAATTTCTATATATCTCAATTGACTTATTACTGACTTATTGTAGGTCAAATAATTTTTTTTCGAACTACACTACCCTTATAATGGTGAAAATATACATTCTCATATGCATCAACTCATGAAGACATATGAGGGTAATTTAATCATAAAAAAAAATTATTTAACCTGCAATACGTCAGTAATAAATCAATCGGGGCAAATATATATCAGCAAATTCGATGAGATTTGACTAACGGAGGAACTAATTTGTTAGAAGGAAGCAAATATTAGGGGTGTTAGGTGTAGTTTCTCAAATTACAAAGGTTTACGGATAATTACACCAAACCTCGTGGGAGGAGAATGTAACATTTACCCCCTACAATTTTAATAATTGAATATTATTGTCCTTATACTATATATATTTGTAGTTCAATTTTTCTCATATTTATTTGTATTTAAATTCAATTAAATTTTTATTAATTGAACAAAATATATTTTCATTACAATTCATTAAAGTTTAATTAGTAATTTAAATAGCTCAAATTTTATTATATTTTACATACTCAAAATTAAGTAATGAGTCAATATAATAAATACACAATAAAATTTCATGTAAAAGATTTTATTAATTTGGTAAAAATTATTAAATATTTAATTTTTCATATGAAAGAGATTAATTACATATTTTTTTTATATATATTTCATTGAAAAAGATGACAAATAATATTACTTATTTTTAGAAAATTGCAATTTTCATCCAAACTATAGGCTTCTGTGTAAGTTTAGTCCTAGGCTTCTATGCAGATTTAGTCCCATACCATATGAAATGGCTAATTTAGACTCATAGTTTAACTTTTTTTTTTTTTTTTTGCAATTTTAGTCCCAACGTTAAAAAACTTATTCATTAATTGATCGGATGAAATAGGTGCGCCAACCTGCTAACGTCGGTTTTGAGGGGAATACGCATCATGTGAGAAGCACGTGATCATGTGGTTATTTTAAAAAAAAAAAAGAAGCAAAAAACAGAAAAATGTCAAAAGTGTGTTACCAAGAGTAAAAGTTTAAAATTTAGGGAAAATTGCATAACCCCACGTATTATAAAAATTCAGCTAATAATCTCCCGTATTATGCAAAAAATCCCTTGTGTTTTTTGAAATCTTACGCACACTCCCCTTGCCATTTATTTGACTTGACGGTGTTAAAACTTTTTGTAATTTTTTGTTATACCCTTGTGTATTATAAAAAAATTATTATAATAACTGTTGGATCTTTATTATTGCATCAGAATCGTAGAATCTAATCAAATTTTAGTAACCATTGATCTTCCATTTTTAAAAATGAATGGTCCACATGTTATGTATTTAAAAAATATATTTTATGTATATAATTGTATATAATTAATGATGATGCATATATAATCTTATATAGTATGGATATTTTATTATTATTATTATTGTTAGTAGTAGTAGTAGTAGTAATAGTAGTATTATTATTATTATTTTGCAACTATAACCCAAAATGGGGTATAGTTTCAAGATTAAGAGGCTACTAATGGCTCCCCAACTTTTCTATTTCTTATATTTTTTTGAAAAAACATGCCCAAGTCATTAGTAGCACTAATATATACTAATTAATTAGTAGTTATTATTTAAAAGTATTGACTTTATTATTTTGTTTGTCTACAACTCCGTCTTGCATATAATTTTGATGCAATAGAGCTTTGTTTTGGTTGTGATTGGTGTACGAATTTATTATTTTGTCCATGCTGGGGCCGAGTCCATCTCATTAAAAATTCTGATAGTTTGCCGTCAACTCTGACGAATAGAACTAAAATATTATAAAATTAAAATAAACATATTTTAATATAGCCCATCAGTCCCAATTGCATTGTTTGCCTGTCGGATACTAATGCCAATGACGTACTTATGAAACTGACATCGCTATTAGAATTTATAATTATCAACGTGAATTTTATAAACATATTTATCTTTTTTGTACAAAATTTAATATTATATATAATTTAACCAGTAAAAATATTTATTAATTAATAAAAATTAATAATATTTATTTATTAAAAACAATTAACTAATTATTGAAGTATTAACTATACATTAATTAAGTATTAATTTATTTTTTAAAAATTAAAATAATAATTGATCAAAAAATACAGAGAAGACAAATTAAAAAAAAAAAAAAAAGGAGTAGGCTGGAATCGTTAGCTAAGCTAATCAGCTAACCACTGCAGGCACTTAGGTGTTTGGCTAAACTTATAACTTCTCAAAACATCTTATAAGAGATTTTAAGAGTTAATTTATAAAGTTCAAAAAAATATTGGCTAATTTTTTTAAAAGAAACTTTAAGATCTCAAAATAAGTAAGATTTGAATCTTATAAGTTTTTTTTTTTTAAAAAAGTTAACTTTTCTAACTTGTTTTTTAAGAATTTATATATAAAATTAATATGTTAAAAGACTAAAATATCCCACTCATACACTTACTACACTCTCTCTCTCACACACCCACGCACACTCTTCTCTCTCTCTAGGATTTAAATTTCTTTTTACATCTTAATTTTTTGAATATTAAAAAAAAAAAAAGAAGAGAAAAATACCTTATTATTTATTAATAAATTATTATAGTTAGAAATAAAATCACAGATTGGTATGGTATTGTATTTACTAAAAAAATATAAAATTTAAAGATATTGAATATACAATATACTAAAAATAACATTTCATTTACAAATATCAATATCATATTCTAAAGTAAATATTAGGTAGCATGAATGTACATATATATTATTTTTTAGTTTGCAAGAGGAATATATATGTTATTTTTATTATTGTAAAAAATAACTATTAATTTTTATTTTAAATTAAACTAAATGTGGTACTATTTATAAAAATATTTAAAACAAAATATGTAAAGGATAAAACATTTATTTGATTCTAATGGTATACAGTTCATTTTTAGTTATTTTACCAATTAAAAACCTTATTATGCCAATCACTGTAACATCTTATAAGTTTTAACATCTTATAAGTACTTCACCATATATATATATATATATATATATATATAATTTCGTATACACTTTCAATAAGACAATACTATTAAAAGACCAAAAAGAGAGAGCCCAAGTCAACCTCATCTCAAAGGTTGCTAGACAAAAAGTCAAAAAGTAGAAGAAACTAGGAGAGAGAGAGAGAGAGAGAGATGATCAGCACAGTATAATCACGTAAATATGTAAACTGGTGGTAATTTGATTATATTTTTAATGATAATTTACATAAGAAAACAATTTCCCTTACTGTAAGTATTCGATTTAAAAGTTTGATAGAATTATTTTTAATTAAATGAATGATTAAAAAATTCATATTATTTATAGGTGTTTATATTGTTGGATAAAATTTGAAAGAAGCAAATAGTGAGATGTTTACTTCCTTTGATTAACTTGTATTAATTGTTTAAATGACTCAATTGACCCTGAGCTCATTTTAAGACCCTAAAAATCCCAAGACCCCACTTTGAAGGCTATATGTTAGACTACGTCGTGCACGTGAAAATTAGACTTGGGACCTCCGATATCGATGATAACTATAAAACAACCAGAATATCTTGAGAGCATCAACCAAAAAGTCTTGAATTGCAACCAACACTTCTAAATCTCTTCAAAACGAATCCTACCACAAAAAATGCGACTCCATTCTAACGAGAATTTTTTAGAAAAAAGTAATTTCCATGTGATTATTTCTATTTATTACTAAAACGGATTAGTAATATTGCTAACATAAAAACATCCAATACACATACATAAATAAAGTATTACTCATTAAATGGTTACACACATCCAATATTAATTTGCAATATAAGAACAGAAACAACAACACAACAAAAATAAAAAAAACAAAAAAATCGAAATCAGAAAAAATATAAATAAAAAATAGTATTTACAGAAAATAAATTAATACATAGAGCACAAGTAATAACATACAAATAACTTATTTGCACAATAAAGTGCTACAGTAAAAAGCACTAAAAATGGTGTCATAAAGTAGATTGGAGGCAAAATGGACAAATGTCAATCTCTACTAAATTCATGACAACTCAACCCACCATTTTTGGTGGGATGAGTTATGGAAGTTTGAACAGTGAATAGTACGAGCTGGCTACTATTTTTGGGCTCTAATAATGGAACGTAAAACATTACACTATACTATATTAATTTCCTTTTATACAAGTTAATCATTTTCCACTTATATAAATAATATCACCATAGGAGGTGGTATAATTTTATACCATAACTATCCAATTATACTGGACGATTTTACCCATAGTAATAAAGTTAAAAAGTAGAGTTGGTGGGCATTCATTTGTATCCTCACTTTCTACATCTTGGGAGTGAAACATTTCCTCCATTTTTGCTCACCCGAAGCTCTCGACTCTCAGGTAAGTTCTTCGACTTTTTTTTTTGTTTGTTTTTGTAGAGGCTCAAATATGGGTACTTATGGAGCTATTTTTTTGTGTTTTGGCTTATATTTTCATAACAAAATATTGATTATTCAACTCACTTTTTTTTAAATTTTATTTTTACATAAAAGCATGTTTCAATTTTAAAGAAATGCAATTTATAAGTTAATAACTCGAAAAATGGATTATTTCACTTTTTCTACCCAAAGTATACCCTTTTTTTCAATTTTAATATCCCAGGTTTTTAAGTCATCAAACTTAGTACCCAAAGTTTCTAGTATTCATCCACTTGAGTACTCTTCGTTAAGTTGATCGTTAAAACTAACGGTCAACCCAATTTGGGGGGAAAAATTAGATGAAAATTTGTTTATGTAAGGACATGTTTGGCTTTCAAGTTATTCAACATACAAAAAAAATTCTATCTTAATTCTCTTTTATTTTAATTTCATAATTGAGGACAATAATTTTAAAACAATACATATTTAATACAATTACTATAAAAAAAAAACCAATTTTACTGGGATTTTTTTCTTTTTGCTTGGCCAAAATACAAATGTTGTCATACTTTATTTATCGAGGGTTTATATATATATTATTCATTATTTTTCTTTTAATTATTTTAACAAATATTTTTTTTGGCTTTTTTATGACTAGAGAAATAGAAAAAATTTATAATTATAAACAAAATTCTTTCAGCCAAAAATAATAATTGAAATGTATATTTTATTTTGTGCACAAACAACGATATAATATAATTAAAGTAGGCTCAAAGGCAATTTTGGTCCTCTTATTATACTCATTTCTCATTTTAGTCCTTTAATTTTCTAGGGTTTCAAAATGATCCTCTTAACTTTTTTAATTGCTCAATTTTAGTCCTTCTTTGCCAGAAAATCTCTAATTTCGCCGAAAAATGCCACCTGGATCTGATTTGGCATTATAAATTGAAAAAATTAATTTTCTTGGTTAACGATACATGATATGACAATTACATGGATTTAATTAAAATAAAAAAATATGACATGGCATTAATTGACACATCATATTAAAGGATTTTTTTTGTATATACACAATTATATATATAATTACATATACATATATATAATTATATATATAAAGCGGCGACAGCCAACTGTCGCTTCAGAGGCGACGGCAGCCGTCGCCGCCCAACCTTTGGGCGAGGGCGAGGTCGCCCCTTGCCTTCGCCCAGCACAAGAGGGGGCAACGAGTCACCCAAAAAAAAAATGGGTGTAGCCGTTGCGGCGACACCCTTTTCTTTTCTACGCGACAAGGCGATCCCTCACCCAGCAAGCCGTTGCCCAAAGGTTGGCGCGGCGGCCGCCGTCACCGGGGCCTATATATTAGTAATATATATGTAGTTATATATATATATATATACACACAAAAAAAATTTGAAAAGAGGAACAAATGTATAATTTTTCATTTTTAAAAAAAAATAATTTTTGAAAATCTAAAAATAAAAAAATATATTTAACTAATATATTTTTAATTTATCAAAATATATTTACATTAAATAATATTTAAATTAGTTGAAAAATATTATTTTTATATTTTCAAAAGATGAAGAAAAATAATGTAATATTTAAATTTTTTAAGAATAATTAAAAAAAAAGTATTGATTTTTTAAAATATAAATAATATATTTAATACCACATAACCACTAATGCCACCTTGGTTTTTTTTTTTTTTTTTTTTTTAAAGAAAACTTAAATGTATTTGCCAAGTCAACCCCAAATAGCCAATAATATTTCAGCCCCTAATTTGAAAGTACACATTAGATCCAAGTGGCATTTTCCGATTTCCAGCGAAAAAGGACAAAATTGAGCAATTAAAAAAATTAGAGGACCATTTTGAACCCTAGGAATTTAAAGGAATAAAATGAAAAATGGGTATAATTAGAGGACCAAAATTGCCTTTAAACCTATCAAAGTATGGATATGCAATTTTATTTGACTCAAAAGTATATTGACACCCTTTGAGTGACTTATTCAATTTTCTCTATTTATTTTTCGTGAATAATGCTATTAGTGATTTAACATAAGACTCTATTAGTTTTCTTAGATTATTACTAGTGATTATCTCTATATTATCCACATTTATCAAGCATTTTTATTTTCACAATAATTTTAATTGGGAGAAATATTAGAATTTGTATTTTTATAACGATTTGAATTAGTAATTTTTAATAGAAATTAGATTTTTTTTATATTATTGTCCTCAATTATAAATTTAAAAATAAAAAATAAAAATTTTTGGTGGGTTGAATGGAAGGACAACCAAACATGCTCTTATATAAACAAGATCTCACCTAATTTTTTTTCTCTAAAATTGGGTTGACCATTTATTTTAATGGTCAACCTAATGGAGGGTACTCAGGTAGATGAAAATTTAAAACTTTGGGTACCAAATCTGATGACTTGAAAACCTGGGGTACTAAAACTAAAACAGAGGTATACTTTGGATATGAAAATTAAAATTATCCCACTCGAAATATATACCAAAACTAGTAGCAATTTTAAAACACCCGATTTCGTTAAAATTGTAAAATGTACATTGATGCAAAAAAAACAATGTTGGTTAAATACGAAATTTTCAGGAAAAAAAACAATGCTAGGAATTATTTTTTTTTTTTTTTTGATAAAACAATATACGTAAATTCTACAAATAGAATATAGCGACATGCATTTTAAATTATGAAACATCGCCACCAATGGGCGCAAAAAACTTGAGCACACGAAGCAGGTGGTCCGTACACATGGCTATGAATTGTCAGAAGGCGGCAACGTGATAGTCCTCGAGAGTAGAAGCCTTGTGGATATAAATTGAAGGACGAGGGTGCACCAAGGATGAGAAAACATAATTTTGGCGCAGACACAAACAGAACAGCGGAGAAAAGAACAGAAGGGGAAAGTAAAATGACAATAGACATGGAGTGTTAAGTCAAACTCTGGTCTAGAAGAGAGTAGAGACAAGTCAGCAGACCTTAGCGGATATATAACAGGACGTGTTTAATCAGTGGGGGCGGCCCACCATAATAGAGAGAGAAGTCCTACACTGCATGTGAGCGATCCATCCCAGCGAGATAGAAGGCTAGGGCTATGATGCGAGAGAGCGAGAGAGGCTAGACAATATTTGGAACGCGAGAGGGGATTGTCAAAGGACCAAACTATGCAGCAGAAAAGAGTACAAGTCGAAAGCTATGTAAAAAATGAACACTAAAGAGAAGCTGGAACTGGTGTAAGAGTGTTGGGCCCTAGTGTTAGAAAGATAGATTTGTAGGCAAATGATGGGAAGCTTCATCTTTTGTAATCAGAGAAGAAATCATGATGGTGTGACATTTGTCGTCGAAAACAAGAGAGAGCGAGTTTATGCAACAACTATGGAGTAGTTTATTGGGGTCATTTATAGGTATAGAAGGAGTGAGAGAGACTGCAGAGAGGAAAACGTAGACGGTAGTTGTCGAGTAAGTAGCGACTTGGCTGGGAGGGGCCAACGGACTCAAACGTCGCATGGAGTGCCGGAGGGGAGGAGAGAAGAGGGGGAAGGACGAATGGTGGAGGAAGTGAGAGTACGAGAGCAGTAGATCATATATGTTTGGGTCTTGAGAGGTACCAGTGAGCCTCATTTATATCACGGAGAGAGCCCGCGCGAAGAGAGAGAGAGAGAGAGAGAGCGAAGAAATACTGAGAGAGTCCAGACAAACGAAGTGATCATGTTCAGAGAAGCAAAGAACGTGTACAGGACGCACATCGTCAGTTAGTGTATGGAGAGAGTATTAGAGTAATATTAATAGCATTTAAAGTTAGCTATACAAAATAATAATTCATGAAAGAATTGTATAAATAAAGATTGTGGACTGAACTATTCTTGCTAATCAAATGAATAAAAATCACCTCTGAAATACATTGTTCTAACACGGCCAATCGTATTCGAGAGAG